>WBMW01005982.1:36981-167146 GCA_013396635.1 Penelope pileata
CGCTCCCGCAGCGCCCGCGCTGAGGGGACCGTTCCCGCCCGCGCTGAGGGGACGGCTCGCGCCGGGCAGGGCGGGAAGTGCGAAAATAAAGCTCGCTGAGACGGGGGCCGGTTTCAGGCTTTAATTTTGTTTCGTGGAAACGTTACCGTTAAGAGAACAGCACAAGGGTTCAAGAAGCGTTATTAAAGTCTTATCGAAACGTTAGAAACGCGCGCAGTTTACAAAGTGCGCATGAGACTATCACCGAACGTGTACAAACACTCCTCAGAGCCCATCCCGGCAGAGCCCCGGGCTGAAGGACCCACCAGAGCACGGCCCCAGCCGCTCTCCCCCCTTTTGTCAACTCAAACACCCCGACACGTGCGAGGCAGGAACCACACCACAGACAGAATAAGTTACTTTATTACAGGATGCAGAGAACGCATTTTCTGTTGGCCATCTTCTCTCAGCAGAGCCGCCACGTCACAACGCAGAAGTCCCCGACCCGTGACGCAGGATACATGATCGAAATAAACTCAAGTTATCAAAATTACAAATCAGAACTGGAAAGTATCTACAGTACTCAGGATATACATAGTGCAAATTACACATATGTACAGCAGGGTGCGGGCAGCGCCGGCGGCTCAGCGCCGCAGGAAGAACTGCCGGGCCTCCTCCCAGCACGGCCGGGGGAATCTGTTGGACAGCTCGAGGTAATCCTGAGGGTCGAACAATTTTTCTGTGGAAGACAGAACATAAAATTATTCCCTCTTCAGAAAGATGGCAATAAAACAAGAATAACGAACAGGCAGCCAACGCCACGCACGTCACGTCCTCCCCCCTCCCCAAACTCCGCACGCCATGGAGGGAGGCAGCTCCAGGGCCCGTGGGGAGCCCTCGGCCCTGCTCCTCCTCCTCCTCCTCACGCAGCCCCGCTCCCCAGGCTCACAGCTTTCCCGACCCCGCAGCACTGAACAATGCGGAACTTTCAGGCTCCTCTCGGAGCGGCGTCATCGTCCCCGTTTGTTTTTTGGGGGGACGCCGTCCTTCACGTTGAAGCGATGAAACAGATAAAAATAATCCTGCTTACGCCGCTGTTATCATCTCAGCTTTTTGCATCCGGGGAATGTTTAGAAATGACACTCCCATGTCACCACGTAGTCATCTTTGTTTAAAAAGCTCATCCAGTTTGAATAATGGAAACAAAAAGCCATTTCCCACTTGGAGGTTAGATGTTTCTCGGGCAGATTCTCACACAAACACAAACCTGGAACGTTTGGTTTGCAGACACTGCGTGGGGCTGCTTCAAACTGGAAGGTATAACGCTGACAGCAAAAATCACCGTATGCTGACGTTAATTTTACATTTCGTAATTCATTTTTAAACGCAAAGCTTATTAGGATTTAGACCCAGAACTGCTCATCTCCTGCCAAGCCTCCCGCAGCACAGTGGTGATTTCTGCTTGCCATTAGGGAGCAACGAGAGCTGTGCTCTACACAGAACGCGGGTGACTCCGATGATTTTCCCGTCAGCGTGCTTGAATTTCACATTTGCTTAACGAGTAATAGCTGCCTTAGCTGAGAATCTTCCAAGTGGTTGGCCTAAAATGGTTAACTGCATTTTACAGAGTATTTACAACTGAGAAAACAGTGCAACTTTTCTGCAACCTGACGAAGCGTAGGGGATAACTGCAGGACAGGGTTTTGCTAGTTTTTGGCTCCTCGGGTGTGTTGGGATGGCTGCGTGGCTTCTGTAACCTAAGCCTTTTGAAAGCAGCCTTTGTGGCAGCTAGTTAAATATGTGCACGTACAGTATCACATTTTAAGACAGAATACCATGTAGCGTTTAATAAAGACTAACAGCCCGAATTCCTGATACCGCGAGCAGCAGACTGGAAGCCACACACTCCCAAGTCAGATTTTAAGCTAGGGAGCGTCTCCCCAAACTGTAAAAATCCTTTTGCAATTTACTGTATTCCTTTTATGGTGGTGCAGATTAAAAAAAAACAAAAAACAAAAACCAATCTAAATCACAGCAAAATGTAAGACGCACATATTTTGTTACCCAGTTGCTACTCTGTTACATTTAATGCAGACATACCCCTCTGCTGAGATAACAGATTATCCGTTTGGCCTGAACTCTGTGCAAAATCCTACGGGGAAGAAAAAGGGCATCAGATTTTCAGAGGAATTAAAACGACATTTTGAAGTCTTCATGGTCAGCCAAAAATACAAATACTTTACGAAAGCTGTAAATTAACAAACTGGTTTGTTTGCTGTGCATCGTAACAGAATACTGCCAGCACTTAACTTCTACTATATAGACTGGATTTTATATACATATATATATATATTTACATATTTTTTAATTCACAACTGAAAAAAACCCAGTATTTTATTATCTTCCTTGGAAATAATTATCACAATTTTCAGTTTAAGACAAGTGCTATAGCTGTATTTCCTTAAAACAAACAGCACTGTAGATCTGCACTCCGCAGCCCCAACACACCCCTGCTGAATTGCTGACCGATCCCCATTTCCTCGGCTGTGCCGCCCAGTGGCCCAGGAGCCTGAGGTCCCAGTGCCCTGCGAGTAAGTGAAGTTCTTCCAAGGACGTGACCAGCTCTAGAGAGCACTGCAACCTCTGCTCCCACCGGGCGATGCTGCTTCCTCCCGCGTCAGCCAGGGCAGCCGCTTTGCTCTGAACGGAGCAGGACGGTGCGAGTCGGCTGCCCCAGCACCGAGAGGGCTCTGAGCACCCCGTCTTGTTCCTGCGTCCCCTAACCAGGGCTGGGGTTATTTAACATGCGACACAATGCAGCAAATTATGGGTATTCCTAGATTTTTTAAAAATTATTTCAGCACATCTAGGCACGGAAGTAACAAAAAGGCTGATGCAACCTTCAGAGGGTGGCAACAGATCTGCTGGCAGGGAGGTGTAACGTTGATAGTTGTAAAATCCAGCAATCATTTTCCTTTGATTTACGCTGCACACATTTAACACACTATATTTAAGTGTTATATTTGTACACACCACCAAACTTTTTACATAAACAGGACTTCTTTTTGCATTCCCTGGCACAGGAAGAATCTCATTTTCTAGTTACAGGGAAATATTTTACAGACTTCACCAAAACTTCACCGAAGCAAGTGAGAGACTTGTTTGACAAAAAGCAGCGGGCTGAAATAAAAGCACAGGGGCAAGGCTCTTCTGTGCGCACGGGTATTCCTCGGTGCCTTTCAGAATGGCTCTCCGTGTGTTCAACATTTGGGATTAGATTTTAAAATGAGTAAAATATTGAAGTACCAGTGAGGTCAGCAAAGACACGGCGGTGCAGAGCACACAAGGATCTTCCATGTATTAATACAACACCTCCTCTAAAAGCCTGCAAGAATTGTACGAGGACTTGGCATCTGAGATATAAATACACCTCTAATTAGAAATCAAATTAATAACATCGACCCTTGGAAATAGATTTATGTTTCACTGCACCTACTGGAGATTTAAATGCCACTCTTAAAGAAATCAAGGTAAATAAACTTCATTCTTCAATGGAGGACACTCTTCTCTTTTTTTTTTTAAATTGAAACACAAATCAAGCTTGCTGCATTTACTCATACTGCTTAAGCTGCTTTTTGCCACTGCAGCTTCTACACTGAAATCTGTAGTTTCCATATTAAAATGTGTCGATATAAAAAAGTCAAACATGAATTATAGCTTCGTACTTAAAAAGAAGTTCTATGGCAAATTCTTCCAACACGACGTTCAAAAGTTGTTTTCTTATTTTTAAACTGCTGTGCAATTCTTTTAGTATTAAAAGGGTAAAAAGACGCTGTACTCAGAAGCTCAATAACTCAGGAGTTATGCTGAAACTTTTAGTAAATATTTAGTTCTTAAGTCCTCTCCCCTAAATCCATGGAGCCTGCCCCTGGACTAGCTGCAAAGCATTAGGAAGGAGCTGCAGTAACGTCTCTGTATCAACGAAAGTAACTTTCAGGTGGCCAGTAGAGTCCGACGGCGTATTATTTTGTAACAGCAGAGTGTTTGTGAAAGCAGAATTTACTCATTTTAAAATAGATGGTAAAAATGTATGGAAAGCGTGAGACACGCATGAACACTGATAAATAAAGTGCAGCATATAAATTTACACAAAGGGAACGAAACCACTGTAAATCCTTATCCAAAACAGTATTTGTAATGACCTCGGTGGCTCACTGTCAAAAATAAAGGCTGCAAGATTAGACCGGTCACATATGTTCTGTGTATTTTCTGCATAAAATATATACACTTCTGTTCGGTTCTCCCTGTAAATCTGTTGCACACAGTATACAGCCATACAATTGTATGTAAACAGATTAATATATGGATTTCAAATACGCTATACGTGCAGTAGTTTAAAATATGTCAGTATTTTAAGAACTGCCTCGTAACAGCGTGATCCACATGGAATCTGCCTAGTGCGTCGGTAACTGCAGTGAAAACAGGATTCGGCACGCGACTGTGAGAACCTGAACTACTCGGGGAACCTTTTAGTGTTATGAGATAGCTCAAGTACAGGCATAATCTGTGGTTTGAAAAGAGCTGCACAGAATCTTCAAGCACTTCAGTGCTGTTTACTTGCTTTACTTAAGGCAAATAATTTCCATACACCCAGCAAAGGCGAGAAACACGGCCGCAGCCATCGCGCGCTGCTGCTGGCATAGCTACCTGAATGAACGTGGCGAGGAGCACACAGCTCATCTCCTGCTCCAGAATGATCTTGTTCTGAGGGTTATTGTAACAAGCTGCAATTAGCGAAGGGAAGAGCACTTTGATTAAACGAGGATCGCTGAAATACTGGAAAGGCAACTGGCACAGCTTCTGCAGCACTGTGGGGTGACGGCCAGATTGAACAATGATCTGAAATACAAACGTAACAGGGTTAGGACACGTGGTCTTCCTGGTCTAACTGTTAATCGCCGAGAGTGCTGAAGTCATGCTAAAACTATGAGCACTGGGAAGAAAATGTTTGAGAAGAAAATATCTTAGTAAATACTAAAAATAAATCTTAAAATATTCAGTCCAAATAACTTCGTTTTAGCGTGCGAGTATCACTTTTATCGCAGAGGAACACAGAGAATATAAGGCTGTAAGCTGCATTTGCCTGTATTGCCAAAAAAGACAAAAAATAAATGAGGAACTGATTAATCTGAAGATTACAATACTTCCACTTAAGACAAAGAATTAAAGCAAAGTTAGAACTACAAAACAACTCCCCCAGCCGCTGCCATTTCAATGCAGTAAGCGTGTCTTTATTGAAGAAAAAAGAAAGGAAAAAAAAGTCAAGAGCAAGATCACCAGGACTGTAAAATCCCTCGTGAAGTTTGCTCATCCTTTACTGGCGCGCTCTCTGGCAATCAGAGGACTCCGTTTCATCGCAGATGTCTGCTACGTGTTCTCAGGCACCGAAAAGAAAAGGTGATTGTAAGCTGCACAGCAATGAGTTTCAATAGAGACTCCCAAAGACCCTCCCATCTGTATTTCTTATCTCAGTTTCTATCAGTGCCATTGACTCTAAAAGGAGAATTGTTTAGATAAATGGGACTGTTGTCATGAAGCAGGCTAAGTTTACAACTGTGTACATCTGAAGAAGTAAGGCAATGCTACCCTGGTCTCTCGCAAAGGAACCTTTCCAATTTACTTGATATTCTTACAAAGCCTTTGTGATACGCTAAAAAATGTCAAAATCGGATCTGTTCCAAGTAACCTCGATTAGACAATTATAATATGAAAGAGCCGTTTGACCCAAAGTTGGCTTTTCAGCATAGGAGGAAGCTCCTATAGGGCTGAGCACTGTAAAACTTAGGGTCATGACTGTAAATTGTACTTGGAAAAACACAATTTTACAGGTACACACCCAGACAAGACTGCGTTCAAATTAAAACCAGAAGGACAGAAAGAAGCAGTTGAGACCACAGGGACATAAATTACAGGGATTTACAAGTTTTCAAAGCACTTTTAACAATACCTTAAGAACACACTGAGTCGATAATGCAGTTCAGTTTAAAAACAAGATCAACAAAGTCATCGCTGGCATTTTTTCAGTTCACCAGCCTACAATGCATTGAAAACCTTTCAAATACTGGTAGAAATGTCTTAATGACCTGAAAGCTAGGAGGAATTTTTAAGAGACAGCCAAATATGTGACAACTAAGCACACATTCAGACTTGGCTCTTTTGAGGAAAATACCTAGCCCACCACTAAAGCATCGGGATGATGCTAAACTTAACTGCTCTTTGTGATTACTGCTGGAATTTTAAATTTATTATTATAATGTATTTGTTATATATTGTTATATAACTCTGGGTTTTTCCACAGTAAATCCTACAATCAGAAAAGCACTTAAAATCAATCATAATTGCATTAAAATAACTACAGCCGGTATTCGTGATCGAGGGCAGGGTAAGGGAACTCCATTTCCTTTTCACTGGGCACTGGACTCGAGGAAGACACACAGGAAAAGCAGTTCTGAGGACTTTTCATTTCACACTTCCCTTCCTCTGCCCGTTCTAAAAATGCCACAGGTATCAGCAAACCCTTCTCAGGCCAGCAGTGGGGATACCCAAAAGCATTCACAGAATTACTGTTTCATTACCTTTTTCTTTGCAACTTTTTAGCTACAACGTCATGGACATTAAAGATAGGAAAGTTCTACCCAAGAGCTGCTGGTTGTTTTCATCTGGTCCTTATCGCATGTGGAATCAATTCAATGTATTTAGCTCATTGTACTCATGCGGCTACTAAACCTGATACATCATGTGCTCTGAAAAAAGGCACGAAACAACTCACCCCTCTGCAAAAAAAATCGCAGATGAGCGAACCTCTAACAGAGCACATGCTCTGCGTTTCACTGTCAAGTGGCAGAGCAATGAAGTGCAGCACTCGACTTAGCAGATGAACAATGAAGAAAACAAATGAACGCCTCGTCTCTGACTTCCTTATGGTGGAAAAGACTTCTCCCTACGTTTTTTTTTAATATTTTTTTTCTTTTAAACAGTCACGTCTGTCTCTTTGCTGAATGATCCCAGGGAGCTTCGCGGGCCTGGAATCCTCATCTTCGAAAATGCCCTAATGTGAGACACAAATTCCGTACTGAAAAGCAGTGCAGGAACTCCTGTCACATCCTGCAAGCCTAGAATTAGCTTTTCTCATTGCTCCCTCTCCAGCCTGAAAGTCAGATATGCCCGTCAAAGGTAACGAGATCCTAATTAAATCTCTGCATTTCTGTACAGCCAAGCACTTAAGCACCTGCCTAACTTCAGATATGTGCTTAGGTCCCATTAATATTTGCTTGTGGTTTTCTTTTTCTGAATTGCAACTTCTCTATCGAGTCACTAAAAGCTACGTATTTTTAATTGTTATTCAGAGCAGGCAACTCCACATTGTTGATTTCTGTATTTCACGAAAAACATTGCCTACTGTTGAATTTAAGACATCCATACCACCTTACCGTTTTTGCCTGTGCTTTGCTTAAACTGCAGAGGTTTGCTCAGCCTGGGTTATTCTGGCCCAACACAATGACCATCAGAACAAGCCCAAATCCAGTTTTTTCTCCTGCTACCTGCTGAACTCAAGCCTGAGGTCCCTGATACGTTTCAGGGGTGGAGCAGTGAAAAGCACTGGGCAGTGGCACGCTCTGCTCTGCACACAGCAGCCTGCCAAAACCGAGAAGCTGGAACACCCCAGGTCCTCTGTGTGCCGAACTCCAGCAGCTTCTCCACGACGTAAGCTGACTGTTAGGAAGGCTGCACAACGTATGCCACCCTAATATCCAGCTTTGTTTGCTTTTACCATCACTAACAGCCACCTTAAGGAACAGTGCTGGAATTCTATGCTTGGTCCCTGAATTCCCAGCAGTAGATGCAACACACGTGCTGCAGCTACTGAATCTGTGCTGGCTGACTGTCCAGCCCAGCACCCAATGTGATAACCCAGGTGAAATTCTTACCGAGCAGCAGCTCTCCGGGTTGCCCACCGCTATCTCCTGTCACTGCCAGCAGCTGCCAGCCTCCCGCAGCTCCCACCAATGTGCTCGCCTCCTCCCTATGGGGCATCCCCACTCCCGTTTGCCTCTCGAGCACCAGGACCATCCTGATCCACTGAAGCTCACCTCTCAGGAAAGAATGATTCCTGATCTTTCTGAATGGAATCCGTTTTTATCCTCCAGTTTATTTGAACCAATACTCACTATATAGGCTATTGCTTACCCATTAGCCGCAATTCTTCTAGCTGTGAAAGTCTGAAGCAGTATAAAAGTCAGTCTTTCAAAACAGGCTACAGTGACAAAAGCCAGCACTATGCCACACAGCACTTGAGCAATAAAAAAGGACAATCAATCAAAAAATTAAAAGCTCCTTGTAGCATTGGAGCGGCAATAAAGTTGTGAAGGGAACTCATCCTCCTGCTGGGAGACAAGGCTTCCCCTGCCACTGAAGCAGGGTTTCTGGCTACACACTCGAGGTGCCTGCTGGAAGCCTATTCCACCCTGGGTCCTGCCATTCTTCCCCATTTTCCCACCAGGACGGGGCCAGCAGCCGCTTTCCTCTCCCTGCTTCCCGGCACCTTGCAAAGCAGATCTCCACAGGACTGAAGACCCTTGCTATGGAACTAATAAAGCACAAGGGCCTAAATAACTTCATTTTGACTTCCTCTAGGTAGTGCAAGGAATGTGCAGCTCTCCTTCCTCTGTGAAGCTCCAGAGACCCAAAAAGAACTTTTTGTGGATCCCAGAGGAATGAGAATCTGAAATCTGTGACTCCTTTCCCTGCTCACAGGGGCAGGGAGGTGACTGCTCACACACACCAGGGTAACATTTGCATTAGAACTACCAAGAGAAAGATGTTCTAGTGAACATCTCAATCTTTTTGATGTACCATATATGATACATAAAACATGTCTTCGATTCAATCTTTCCCTATATTCCTTTTATCATGAACAAAAGATAGTTGGTTACATGTATATGTATGAACTTCTGTCAAAGCTGCATGGTAAATCTTCACAGCTAATAGCATCCCACTTTTTTGATTGCAATGCACTGGCAGTTACATGTCAAATTAGCCAAATCTTACCAAGTCAATGGCTACTTTTACAACACAACTGAAATAAGAATCCTCTAGTCTTTGGAACCATACTCGGGTAACTGAGTTTATAAACATCTTGCAAGTAACAATCAGAATTTTCACTGAGAAATCTAAAATGTCAGTCAGTAGGCTGAAGAATGACTGCATATAAAAGATTGCACAAATATCACCCAAATCAAGGTAACTGCTGATTCATGTACTCCTCAAGGCCTCTAATATCCTGATTAGACGTGTAAGCTTAGACGCAGGCGACTCATTTTTCAAGAACTAGTAGTTCAATCAAATTGCCTGGTGAGGATTTACATTTTTTTAACCCATGAAGAAGTATTTTTGGTGACAATCCAAATTTCTGTTTCCAAGTTGTAACTGCATACTTTTTACATGTCAAGCACTTGAAAAAAGAGAAACTAACTGAATTAAAAATTTGCCAGCAACCCTTCAGAGATTTAAAGATGATTAAGATCCTAGACTGGTTTTTAATGCTTCTAGGCAAATATGCTAAATATTGCCAGATACTTTACTACAAGTAACTTAAAAAAAAAAAGTTCAGTCTTACATCATCATCTTTTTCACTCCTTGTGTGCTATCCAAGGTCAGCCCGGGATTACCGGGGAGTGGAAGCGTGATCTCGTTTAGTTCTATGGATGGATTCAGGTTTTCTTGTTTCACTTGGACGTCTCCAGCTCTAGAAAGGCACTGCTCATGTCACTTATTTCTGACTGCACACACCACAAAAACACTGCAATTATCTTTTAAGAAGCTTAATTCATTTTCTGGTCAGGAGGAGCAGAAAGCCTTCAGTAAGCTCTTTGTGCAGAGGCAAACCAAAGAACTGAGAAGTGAGCTCTCACCTGATGCAGAAAGCCAGGGTCTCCATCAACTAAGCTGTGCTACACCAGAGAATCGTAACACTGTGAAACAACTACTTTTATTTACTGAGGACTGTCTATATCTCTGGAAAGCTACAAAGCATCATCAATTGCACTGGAGAGAATGCCTAAAATTTGTAAGAGCATTTGCCATCTATCCAATTACTTCCTCCAAGGTTCATGTCATTTTTCAGTAATTTGACCAAGGATTAGAAGATGTAGCTCTTGCATCAAATATAAAGCGAGACAAAATTATCACACCAACACGTGAACTGGAAACAGGAAAATGTGCCTGAGTCTTAACTTTGTGAAGTTAAATTAACTCAAGTTAAAATTTCCTCAGCTCTTGGAAAGAAAAAACTGCAAATGGAAAGGTGTATTCCAGAGCTGCTGGGTAACAAATACGGCTGTTATCACTGAAAGCTTAATTAACTTTCTAGAAATACATCCTTCTCAATAAAATTTCATGGTTTGATGAAGCAAAGCATTAAAATGTGTGCTTCAACTTGAGTGTGGTCTGCTGCTGTAACCTACTCCATGTTCAGACGCAATTTTCTCCGAACCACGGGGACTGAAAAGCTGGCAGTTCTCTAAGGGGCACTCCTTGGTGTTTCCACAACGTTGCATGACCTCCTGTTCCAAACTTGGACATGGCCATTGTAAACATTTGGATCTTAAAGCTGTACTGCTGGTATGGGAACTATTAATGTTTCCTTTCTACTTGTCATTTATATCAAAGTCAATTCTAATTTGTACAAACAGCTAAACGTTACTGAACAGGAACGGCAATGCTGCGCATCTATTCCTTGTAACTACAGAGAATACATCAAACAGTTAAATGCTTTTGTTTGATGTCAGGTTATTTATAACTTTGTAAAAGAAATAAATCTTTATATTAGTAGTCCAGAGTTTCTCTTCAAAGTTAGATCTGCATTATTTCTTCGCTCCTATATAAACAGAGCCCATCCTGCCAGTGTTTAATCAGAGGAATATGTCACCACTTAGACTCTTCTTCTGTTTTAAGGTCAAGCTCTTCTCTTTCCATTCTGCAAACTCCACTATTGGCAAACTCCGAGCAAAGACTGTTCTAAATTCCTCCTAACATTTATCAGTAACCAGAGCACCATTTCTATGCAAAAAACAATGTTCCAAAACGTTACATTCAAATTTTAAAAATAAGAATATGGTCTATTTGGAAAATTTCAATGTTTATTTTCTTAGCATCACACATAAGCTTTCAGAGAGAAGTTGGGCAGATAAGAGAGGTCAGAATTAATGTCTGTCTCCCTATAAACCACACTAGGAGCAGTGTCCTTCTAGAATGAGCTCTGTGTGGTGCTCTGTGCATATGTGAGGGAAAAATAAACCATCTGAGCTGTTTTTGTGTAAGCATCCAAAACCATTTGAGCATTTCAGATAGGACAACAGCAAATACAAGCACAGCAATGTGTTTAAAAATGTAAAAAAGTTTATCAACAGTGTTGCTAGGGGGAAACCTGGACGAAGAAGCTCTGTGTAAAATTCTTGAGAAAATGCCATTCTAAATAACAATTAACAAGGCACCTTAGTTAAAAGGCAACAAGCAAAGTATATAGAGGTTAAATTCAGCAATAAGCAAATAATATTAAACAGCTCTTGTAAAAGATCAGCTCCATTACAATGGGACAAGAGGAGAAGAGAAACAATTCTGATATGCATTGAGGCTACCTGTGTACTTAGCACATGCTCAGGCTGCAGGATAAACCAGTAACCTTACACCCGAGCCAGAAAGAGTAGTAAGGAAAAGCTTAACTTTAAAAACAATAGCATTTCAGCATTTGACATACTGGCACAAAAATGAACATTTAAATGTGAGGCTGCTCTCATGTTTAACGTTAAGCATAGATTAAGCACCTTGTTAAATTCAAGGTTACCATTACTTTCTAAAAAGGTAAGCTCCACTGTTTCCAAAATAACCTAACAGTGGATTTAAGTGTATAAGAGTTGGACTAACCATTTTTCATTAGAGGAGATTATTATTATGCATCAACTGTATTGAAAAATACATATATTCTGTAAGCTCAAAGTAAAAATAAGCATGTAAATAAATAAAAACCTATCATGCCATGTTTCAGATCTTGAACCATGAATCATGATCATGATCGTTGTAACGATCAGAATTGGGCCTTGCAGCCCTGCTTTATTTTTGAAAAATCATCTTCGTATTTAGAAAAGATCTTCAACTTTGATGATGCACCATTTTGAACTTTAAGCTCCTGCTGTAGCACCGACTCGCTACTCACTTAGAGGTGAAACTCCACTGATGGGAATGAAGAGCTCTTGATTTAAAGCCTAGAGAGAGAACAGGGCCTTAGTTGAAAGATATTCAAACCGATTATTCTAAGAAGTTTCTGCCATTATCCTTGAAAATGTAACTAGCTGGGTCAAAATCCCCAGAAGGTGTGGGTAATGAAAATACTACAGCCTAAAACACAGAAAGTCTTTTTGTCTCTCAGAGCATTCTCCCTCTTCAGAAGCAAGCCTCTCCTGTCACTCTCCAGAAATCTACCTGCGAGTAAGCTACACAGTCTTAGAATTTTTATTTCTCGAACGTTTTGCTTTCTGGCTTACGCAGTAAACACAAAGGCTTTGTGAAAACATCCAATCGACTAAGAAGACCGCAAAACGCATCGTGCCATTTGACATGTCATAGAGCTGGCTGAGAAAAAGCTTCAGAGAGCAAGAAAATGCACTCCTCCATCACAAAAAATGTGCTACAACTTATCCATAACTAAGGGCAGAGGAAGACAAGCAAGATTTTCCATAGCATTCACTTAGGCAAGACTTAATGCATTTTCTTTTCTCTCTATATTTCAGCATCACTTCAATCAAATGATACTTGTTACTTTGAGCTAAATATGATGAAATAGGTTTGTGAGGCTTCTCTGGGTCTCTTGCAGGCTCCCACCCTTCGAGCAGCAATTGTCAGCTGCTGGAGCCCAAAGCTGTGAACAGAGAGCAGTCCTCTCCGTGTGGGGCCAGCCATGCCTGGCACAGTCACTGCGGGTCCGCAGTCCATGGGAGAAGAACAGGGAGTTCCTTCACACATGAGGCCAGGCACACAATAGCTCACAAAGCCTGAGTAAAGATCTGCAGACTTCAGACTTTGTTCTAAGTTTTGGTGTGACATTTAATTCTCACGGAAAGGAGAGACTGGCACGCTCGGTTAGGAGGAGGCAGTGCAAAGGCAGGCACGGTGCGAGCTTCTGCAGCCACCTCCGCCAACGTATCGCCACTGGCCAAAGCCAAAATACGCCAGACCTAGTCTGTGCTGAGAAGAAACTGCTTATTAAGCAGAACTGTGCCAGACTCTGCGGTGTGCTTCTGACGTGGACAAAGATCCACTGGGGATTGAGCTGAGAGCCCCAAGTGCTCTCATCCAGGCCCAGGATCAGAACGCTGCTCTCGGAGGCTGTGACATGGGCCAGTCGGACTCTCCGGGCCTCTCTTCATCTTGAAGCTTTACTTCTGCTTTAAGGTTGTTGGAAGCACTGCTTTTGATGACATTAGGAGCCAAGTTTACTCTTTGGTGTTTAAGATCAAGACAATAAGATAAACCCGAGTGCATTCATTTCTGATACCAACTCCCACGTGCTCTCTTCCCCTCTCCTACAGGAATCAGCCAGCCCTCATAAACTGAAACCAAATATGGCTGATTTCATTTTAAGTCTTTGCTCACATTACGTTTCCTTCCCTACATCCTCTCAAAACACAAAATCAAATAAAGGTATGAGATGCATTCTGGATCTTTAGAAATACAGTTAAATTGTGAAGTGTGAAATACGCAGTCCCCTGTGCTCACGCTGTGCTTTATTTGCTTTGTCATCAATTGCTTTTACGAGATTGTTGTGTATCAGGAAGCTCAAATAACAGCTAAGGTGTCTGACAAATCACCCGGGAGACATTCCCACTTTTCACTGTCCAGCGAGGAATGCCAGCTTTTCTAGAGACATCGCTTCACTTAAGTGAATTTATGTGGTCTGACTGCGTACGACTGATAGGGAAGAAGCAGAGGCTGCAGCACTGCCTAATTTACTGTGTTCTAAGATGGTGAGTTTAATCCTCAGGGTTTTTTTGTTCACAGGTTGAAGTGCTCCCAAATGGCAGTCAAGACCACGACTTCACATGAATCACTCACTGAAATCAGCTATTCCACAAAGTATTATTATTATTTTTAATTGAAACTCATAAAGTTGTCAAGGGATTTTTTGGAAAAACTCAACCTCAACATGAAATCCACGCTCCTAAAAATACCTCCTCACTATTTACTTTCAACTGTGGCCATTTACTACACAGTAACTACCAATTCCTGCACCTTTACTCGTGGTTCTATTTTTAGGAACTCCATTTACCAGATCAAAATCATTCCAGTACCAGCACAGCCCCCAGTGCAACATAAATAATGGAAGTTTAATGATGGCCTCCAGTAAACAACGCATGGAATCTCTAAATAGTGTTTTTATAAACCATTTTTCCAAGTTTTCCTGTTTTTCCAGCTTCCAAGTTTGTGATTTTCACCTTGTAGAACTATTTCTCCTTCTTTGTGCTAACACTAGATCAAAGTGGCCATGCCAACGCTGGCAATGGCACAAAATAATTTCCCTAAGGAAGGCAGCTGCTCTCTGAAGTCACTTTGGAAGGGTCCCTCACAACCCGGCAGGGCTTGTAACCACAGTTATGGCCACATGTCATGCACATGTGTATACATAATATGATATATTAATCAACTTTATGTCATACACATATATATATACATATATGATATATTAATCAACTTTATGTTCATACACACCCCACTTAATGAGGGATAAAGCATTCTGCTATTTTACGACAGAAATAATATTCGTCACAGGAAAAAAATGCTAAAAAGTACAACAAGGTAACTAGATGTCAGCCATTTAAAATAAAAAAGAGGACGATCTCTGCACGAAGCCTTTCCTGGGGACCTTTCTCCCATGTTTTCTTTGTGACGGAAATGAGTAATACATTTCAGGACCCTTTCCAAACTGTGCCTTCCATACAACTTCTTAATTTCTTTGAGCATTACATTTACACCTGTGACACTGCTTTGTGACATTTCATATTTTTAAGGCAGGAGAAATTCCTTTCCCCAAATATCCCGCGATCTTGTTGTTCCTCATTCCCTTAAGTGAAGCGAGATGGCATGCCTGCAATATGCCTTAGAATCCATTTTCCACATCCACATAACACGGGTAAATGCCTCGCAAGTGAGCGCCTGTCACATCCAGCTCCACGGACTGCTGTTTCCATCAGGAGGATTATTCGATATTAACATTTCAATTATTCCTAAGTTTACAGCAAGAATAAGGCACTGTTCTCACGGGCACAGCTGTCTGGGGATAAAACGCTGGGAGTGACAGAGAAGGGAGTTAGTTAAAGTAATGCAATTGCAAGAGAAACTTTCTGGGATGAAATCCCTTCCTCGAAGACATATGGTTTGCATATCCCTTTTTTTTTTTTTTTTCCCAATTGCATTGGTTACTGTAGTAAAAGCTCTTAACCGTATCTACAAACCCTACTTCTGTAAAAAAAAAAAAAAAAAAATAATAATAATTAAAGCTGCGTACACCTTTCTCTAACTCTTTCACAGAAATGTTGCGTTTTGAATTGCACCAAAAATTTATGTTTTAGGTCAACAATTTGCAAGTACAAAGTTCCGTTCCCTACGAACCCCAGCAGTTAGTGAGATTCTGCTGGAGCACTCTATAAATACATTTCACTGTCAAGCAGTGAAAAAAGAAAAAGCTCTTTCTATTTAAACAAGTTGCACAACCGAACAATGCAACTTCTTCTGGAGCCTGCCCCTGAGTCGGAGGAGCTGATTTGTGATGACTTCTCAAATGAAAAATATTCGCTCAGTGCAATGAATATGGAAAGATTTCTATTCCCAGTGCAGCAATGTAGAAGCAGCCCAATCATCTGTCATTCATGTTAATTTAATTACGGGACCACATTCAATTATCCAATATAATATGCAAATGAAGTGAGTTGACAGCACATGCTAATTATAGTCATTGTAATAATTAAATCAAAGGGAATAAAAATGTAATGAAAGAGGGTATTTTTAATTAACAAGAACATTTTAATTAGCATTTGCAGTGCGATACGGCGCGATTGCTTTACTCCGAGATTGGACACGGTTTTTATGACCGCTCTGTTTCACATCCCCACCCTGGGCACCACGGGACCTGTTCCGTGCGCCCGGCGATGAAGGGGCGGCCACAGCAGCACGGCGGTGCCTGGGCCAGGCTCCACGCCCAGCGGGTGCCCCACAGAGCTGGGCTGGGCTGGGGCATCCGTGCAGAGCCCGCCTGTGAACGCGGGCTGCCCGGCTCTGCAGTAAGCAGGAGCTCACGTGCCGAGACAGAACAGACAGCGCAGTTTAGGCTTGACTAATGATGTCGGAGCGTTTAAAATATTGAAGGAACACTTTGCTTTCTGAAATTTTCGGTTTCCTAACTGATTTATTTCCCACGTGACAGCAGCTGCCTTGAAAGGGCTTTATGAATGTTAAAACAAAATACAAAAAAAAAAGGAAAGGAATATTACCAATATATTATATGTGGGCAGAGTCAGCAAAATCACAGTCTTTCTAAAATAAACAGAGCGAGCACTATCAAAACACTTTGGAATGCATTCCGTAGCAATCCACTGTCCTCATCGCTCCTCGACGGAACCGTTTGGGCCTGGGCTGAAGGCTGAGCGTGGTGCAGTGCAGACTGGGCCCCAGCCACGGGCTCTGCACGAGGGAGCACGGCGAGGCCCCGTGGGGCTCCCGCGGGCTGCAGCCAAATGCCCGTCCTGGAGCTGCGGGCTGTGAGACACGAGCCTGCCTCCTGCGTCTGCCACTCTGCAAAGAGTTTCACAGATACCGTAAGAAAACCAGACAAAGCCGGGCTGCATGCAGTGAGTGGCATGTGATGCTCTTGGAAGGTTTTACTCTATGATTGTGAAACATTTAGGAAGTTGTCCTTTTATTATTTTGACTCCATCGGGGCAATAATTCACTTGAAGTCACTTCAGAAGGTCAATGTTGAGGTTGTCAGACTGTAAGATTTCTTTTTTTTTTAGAAATCTTTTTTTTTTCTTTTAGAGACCTAAATTGCACGCTTTTGAATAAATAATGCTCTTTTTTTTTCTTTATTCCAGTATGACATTTTGTGTATTTTATCTGTTCACGTGGTTGGACACAGGCACAACGAAAGCTCCGAAGAACTGCTCTTTTTTGGGAGTTGAAAGGAATGAAAGCTTACACAGCTTTGTAATAAGGAATACAAATTTAGAGAGGAAAAGACCCATTTAAACTGCAAACAATTCAAAACAAAAAAGCATTTCACTTCAAGAGCAATGCATGAGCACTGCACGTCTGCTGTGAAATACGTCAGCTATCGACTCTCTAAGTCTGCTCAAGTAGTAAACAGAAGAGCTCCCAGGCACTGGGAAGGTTTGGCTTCACAGCTCAAGTCTGGCGTATCTATTTTTACGATGCAGCTCTTTCCAGGACTTCAAGTCTGCTACGTGAAAGCTTTCACTGTGAGACCAGTTTTTTATTTTTAGCAGCACTCTGCAAATGATCCACCATGAAAGAAAAAATTGGAAGCTGAAAACGTAGTAAAAACTTAAACCATAAGGGAATGAACAGAAAGCACTTTCCTCTTGACTCAGGGCATCCTGTCTTTATTGGAAGTCACAACACGAACCGCACCTGAGAATGATGACCATAAGCATGCTTAGTAATAAAAGTAAAAATATTATTTTATAAGCTTCCCTACATTTTATGAGGACCTGAGTGAGCAGAACTCTGGCGTTTTGGAACTTCAGCAATGCTGTCAGGAATAGCACCATCACTCCACCAGGACTGTGGAGTGCTACAGAACAGCATGTAGAAAAATACATCCCTAGACCTTCACATGTGCAGGTGTGCACACAGAGCCTGTGGTGGGCAGAACAGTCCTCTGCCACTGCTCATTCTGTTAGTTCTCATCAAGTACTATAACGGAGAAAATTTTCATGAACAAAATGCTGCCTTCTCCTATACAAGCTAGGGAATAGGAATATTAAAAAAGAACACGAGAAATAGAAAGTACATCACGACATCTCTGGAGATGGCACGACCAAAGCAAACCACTGCTTCTAGGGTCTTCTAAGTACCAACACACCGTGGTTGTTCTAACAGAGACCTGAACTTGCCTCACAGGGCTGCCAAAGCTGCTTTCAATCTTGGAAATCAACTCAGTTTGGGGTCAGATTGGTGATGGCACATGACCTCAACCAGAGGCGCACGTGCACGGCACCGTGAAGTTACGGGCTGGGAAGGATGCCCACGGGCACGCACAGATGCACACACTTGGTCTCCTGACTGCCTGCCTGCAGCCACCAGGGGCAGCTGCTGCCGTGGCCCCGTGCTGGGCTCCTGCTGCTGGACCTCTGCCCCAGGTCAGGAGCACAGAGCAGTGCCAGGTGCTGCACCGCGCTCCGGCAGCTGCCGCTGGGAGGAAATCCCGCTTCTGGGCTGCTCCTGGCACGCTCGTGGCCACACGTCCTCTTGGCAATAAATCACAGCTGTTTATACTTGTGTGCCAGGAAATACATTTTGAAACTGCAGATTATAAACAGCACTGGATGCTGGCACCTCTGGATGCCAGCACGACCACTTGGTGCAGCAGTGGGGATGAGACAACTGCAGCAGTGTTGCACGGATTTTCAAAACGATCACGCTACAGAGTATTGCCCACAGGCAGTCCCCGCTCCTGAGAGGCTCCAGACCACAGGGCCCTGACAGTCTGTGCGCTGGGGAACGGTGCCAGCCAGCCTCTAGACCCTGCATGGGATTTGGCTCCACAGGGAAGGAAGGCTGCAGGATCCTCCCTCAGGTTGTGGCCAAAACCACAGAAACATTACTACAGAAGCATATTATATAATTAGAGAATATTTTTGACAGCATTTTCAACTTCAGGATATTAGAATGTTCCAATTACAGTCAACAACTGCGGGCGGCTTTTCTCTAACCTTCAGTAACAAGTCGAACCACTTTTCTTCTGCTTTTCTGTTTAACTGAGGGGACTGAGCCTCCCATACTGAGCCCACACCCAAAGGCTGAATAAAAGTGGGAACCAACGGTTGGAAGTACGGTGAGAGAACAAAACAAATAACTTCACAAAACGTAACACTCAATCAAATCATACCAAAGATGTAGGCACCACATCACACCTTCCATACATCCAGAGTCAGGTTAACACTCTCAGAAACAAAGTGCAAGTGCCAACCTCTGCCCTGCCCAATACTCCCTGAGATGCTGCGTGTGAGCTGAGGAAACTGGAAGACTTTTAAGGCCAAAGTAGTTGAAATAGTTTTGAAGATTTGCATCTGGGTTATTTTACAAGCTATTTTCACTAGTACGAGAGGTCACAGAGTCCATTAACAAAAGGGAATAACAATCAAGGAAGCTAGATGGGGATTTCCCCTGTCTATTTGACAAAGTATTTGCTTTACTTCTAGAAAGGCAGAAGGAAAAGAAGGCTTAAACCTCAGTGAGCTCTCTGGGTACCCAGGCATACAGCTACACTGAGGACATGCCTTCATGGCAGACTCGCGCAGTTGGCTGTACAAGGTTGTACGGGGGCACCACAGCTGTCCAATTAAGCTGACAAGAAGTTAGCTTGGAATTAAAAATATCAGATGCTGAGTACATCTTGGCAGAGAGCGATGCTAGTTATGATCAACACAAGGTCAGCACTGCTGTCTGCGTAAGAACAGAGTTTGCTACGGCCACATAAAATTACAGGTTTTTTCCTAAGATGTGACTTCAGCTTCTATTTCATAAATGCATACATCAGTGTTTGTAGGAATCCCAAGTTCTTCAAAACAGTGTTGAGAGGGTTTGTTTTTTTGAGGGATCCATCACTAAATGTACACTTGATAACTTCTGATCCCATTTTCCATTTGCCTTACCTGATTATCTGTGTTGTTTACAGTAAAATAGCCCACACAAATAATGACTTCATGTAGCAATCCTTCACAGGTATGCTGGGAACAGTACCACAGCAAAGAGCTGATAATGTGGCGGAAGGCAAGGGACAGTCCTTCAGCGCCGACGATAGACTGAAAAAAAGGAGAAGGAACAGCAAGTAAGTCTAGCAGTATGTTATAGAAATTACATGAATCACACATGCATCAATGGTGCAAATTTCGGGGGAAGTACTGACTGCATTCTTTGTTGCAATGAGCTTTTTTGGAGGAGGACAGAATCAGCTCTCTCATTTCATTCAGTAACTTACCAGTTACAATTGGACTGTAATGTTAAAAGCCAGACAAAGAAGAGCAAATTCAAATTGTAAAGGGACACGGGAAAATTGGATTCTGCTTAGTTGACATGCAGTGTAGCATTAGGTCGACCATTTCATTTGACTTACATTATATGTTCCAGGAAAACTTAATGCTAACGACATTTCCTAGTAAGCAGCAAAAGAAAACACACCATTTTTGCAGAAGAACAAAATGCATTTTGCATTAATAACTCATGCTCTGAATGGAATACAGAGATTAACAAGAAAAGACTTTGCAAACATTAAAAAAGATCCAAAAGGAACACTCGGCTGCAAAGCTTTTTGGGATACTTTTAAAAAGTAGGAAAATTGCTGTAACATGGAGATTCTGAATTAGATTTTATCTGCACAGCCTACAGCCTCTATTTAATAAACATGTCAAACAGACAGAACGACACAAGGTCAAAGGGGAAAACTAAAGCACAAAGAAGGAGCATGACAGTCTACTAACTCTAATGAAACAGCAGTGCAGGCCTGTGAGAAAATTTCCTTCATTTGGGAGTTTTCTTTTTTATTTTATACCTTGCGGTCTGTGTTAAATATATCCACAGAAGTCCCAGTCTGCAGCACAGTTTAGTTTTAGCACACTGAAAACCTCTACCCAGGAGAAGTGGAATCTTTGAGAATTAAACCAGACTCAGCTGTGATACTCTCCATCTCGAACCTCAAGCGTTTTGCTGAATTAGTATATTTTCAAATTCTAGCAGACAATACAGTGACCATTTACCACCACCACGTAAATGCCACGCTCGTATGCCACCCTTCTTTAATTAGGGCTCCACGCATGCTGTGACCCAGCACTCTGGGTTTAACCTTCCCTGATAACAACAGGTCAGAGGGCACCTCAGTTTGTGTATAGAAGTTAAACTAATTTTTCAAGGAAACTATGCTTCCTTTTTAGCCAGAATTAATATCAGCTCAGGATCCTGTGTTGTTTCTCACTACCATCTTTCAATTGTTTAGACTGTCAAATTAAATTAAATATATACCCATGAGCCATCTGTGCTAACACAAACTCAAGAATACCAGAGCTCTTCTGTTAATCAAAACCCCCATTCTATAGTCCCACTATTACGTGATAAAACTATTCCTTCAAGATAATGATCTGACCACGTAAACTCTGCTTTTTCCCTCTGCTGGCTGCTGCAGCCCACAGGGTCAGATGGGCACTAATTGGCCTCAGGTGGAGGCTGAGTTTTCAGTGCTGCAGAAGCAAACGCTGTTACTGCAGCGAAAGGGATGCACCCACGTGCCCACCCCTCAGCCAGGAGCATGCCCACCATTCCCTAAGACAGCCCAGCAGACAGCTCCCTGGGGGGAGCCCGGTGCCAAGGGACTGTTAAAATGAACAGTGCCTTCCTGAAACATCACTGGGAGAGTCCTCCAGCGGTGCCATTCTGAACAGCCACGTCAGCCAGCCTGCGTGCCACGGCTGCCCCAGCTCAGCTCCTGCTCTGCAATATCCACAGCAACAAACTTCCAGTCCTAAGCCACCAGCTACTGGCCATGCTGTAAAAGAGAGCTACTTTGATTCATGGAAAGAAGCAGGAGTTAATGGTGCACGTGAGTTGCCCTGCATAGAACTCCAATAAACAGTTTCTGCGTCCCTTAAAAAAAAAACTGAGTGGACTGGATCCTGCAATTGCATCTGTACAGATGTGCGTTGCTGCATGTAAGCTGCTTGCTGCTGTTACAAGAGATGCAAAGTGGACTAAAAATCAAAGTTGAGGAATCCGAACTGAAGGAGACATGAAATTCTTAACTCACGCAAAGCTCTCACTGATTTTAACGTGTTTCAGGCGAAGTCTGTGGTGCAATTCTACACAGATTACACACAGAGTGAAACAGAAACCTGCTCTGATGAATGGGATGGGGATGACATTAAGAAACTTGTTTTGCAAAGCAGTGCTTTCTGTCAGGTGCTTTGCATTAACAAAACAAAAGCCTTGTCAACTCATCTCAGAAGCATTTTATAGATTCTTAGCACGGCAAAACGATTCACTTACCATAGGAACCTGTAACAGGTAAGAAAAGACTTACTAAAATATGATATTTTTAATTTCTTTTGTGAATAATAGATAATGAAAAGATAAGGTTTCCATCTTTTGTCAGTAAAACTTGACGTTGATAAAAAGTTTAGGTATCAAGTGATTTTCAGCTTCAGATGCACAGAGCAAGCAGCTGCTGAAAGCACTGGAACATGAAAATTATGGTTATAAGTTAAGCAAGTCCTTTCTCATCAGAAAATGTTGGTCTTGCTTTTGACCAAGATTTATATATATATATATATACACACATACATTATATTATAATAAAAAATACACATCTATATTTAATAAGGCCACAAAAAGTGCAGAAGTGCAGTGTGGTGCAGATGAGGGGTGTTTTTGAATACAAGAAGCAATGGACCAGATTCAGAATTTCATGTCTTCTAAATTTTCACCTTTTTGGTTAAATTCATTAGCCATAGCCATAAGGTAGAAACAACAATTAGCAATTTTATGCCCAAAAAACCAAACATCTAATTCACAAAAGTTCCTCAAATAACTAGAACCCCGCAGACAAACCTTAGTCCAAAAAGACAAGCAAGAATGAACATTTCCACACTCAGCAAAAGCTGTGAAACACGTTACCTGAAAAGCAGGCAGATCGAGAACTGCAAAACTATTGAAGAAACGTAAACTCTGAATGGCGACCTGGACCGTGCTCTCCGCATAGCTGTCCTTGGGACTCGCTGTGTTGGGGTCTGAAATCGTCCCGTGGAAAAGAACACAGTACAGCATATGCAAGACTCCGACCAGATCTGTAGACTGAAGAACCGCTGTTAGTCCTGTGGGATCCTGACGTGTACCGTCAAATATGTTCCAAGGTCTGTCAAAGAAACATTACACCGTCTGAGAAGAGCACCAGCACACACATGCCCAGGGTGAAGCACTGCTAAGCCGAATGTTAGAGAACAAGTAAACTGCTAAAAAGGAAAAAAAAAAAAAAAAATGATGCCTAATGTGTCAAGAATCCACAACATTTCCACAAAATAATTTCCATAATCTGGGCACTGTCCCACGCTCTCTTTAATTACAGTGCAGCGATATTCTTTAAATATCTTTCTCCACATCCTGGTGTCTTTGCTTCCAAAATGGGCTCATGGTAACAGCGCGAGGCCACGCAGAAATGTGACAGCTTTCAAGCGAGAAGGCCGGGGGCACCCCTGGGGCTCCACCGAGCCTCTCCCCGCGGCCAGCAGCCCACACCCTTCCTCTCCCTCCCAGCAGCGATGCGCAGAGGTAGGAGAGTGCCCCCGGCTCCCCCAGCCCCGGGGCCGGGCAGCAGGCACTGCAGCAGGCAGATTACCTACGGAGCAAAAGCAGCTACTCGGGCCAGATGATCTTAATCAAATCATTCTGCAGGAATTTAAGAATGAAGTGGTTGAGCAGTTAGCAAAACGCTACTACTTATTTCCATCAGATGCTGTTATGGAAGACTGTATGGTAGCAAACCAGAAGTCTGAAATGCTCGAGACAAAGCAGCACAGCCTGTGCAAACCAACACTGGGCTTCTCTGGGGCATGCGAGTAAAACAGAGAATGAAGTTTTTGCTTTCCTGGGATAACAGGACAGGCAAACAAACAACTCCAGCTGCCCTCATCATCTGCTCATCCAAATTTCCAGAAGCACTTAACATAATCCCTCAAGGATTTGTCCCATTCCTAGTGGAGTTTTTTTGCCCCCACATTACTGATAATATCCAGAAAACAGTGCAAGACAGTCCCTAGTAATGAAGCCTGAGGCTGTCGCTGCTCTGGAGGTTACACAGTGTGTAAAAGACAAGCAAATACAAAACAAAGCACACAAAACAATCCAACAAGGTTCATCTATTTCAAGTCCTAATTGGACCCCATCACGTAAGCCACCTGAATTTCGATATGGAAACACAATTAGTCTACAATGGCAATCACAGGCAACACTAAGACGTTGATAGAACGGGCAGTAACGCTCAGTGTATGGTGCATATGGTTGATCTCATGAAAAGCTTCACGCACAGCATCCTCTGCTGACACGTTGAGGGTTGGTCCACGTCCCAGTGTGTTTCAGTAACACCTGTGCTGTACAAAAACCCCATCAGACCGCCTAAGCACTTCACAATGTTTGAAAGAAGCGATCAGCTCTTCAGATAAGGTCCAGGCAGAACACAAGGACCACGTCTCCTTCCCAGTCAGCACCCGGCGGGGCTGCTACATGGGTGTCCCATGGGTGCTGGGCAGCCCCCAGCCAAACCCTGGGCCCTGTGCCAGAGGCACTGCAGGGCTCAGCGGGAGCTCTGTGCAGCGAGGGGATGGCACAGCTTCCCAAACGGGGCTGTTTGTGCTCCACTGGCTGCCTCTGACAGCCAGCTGGAGCTCCCGGGGATCCTCAGAGAAGCTCTGCCACAAACCCAGCCCTGACAGTGCTTCAAAGGGCCCTGGTGCAGGGTTCGCTCAACATAGATGTAACGACATCCAAAGACAGGCTGAAGTACAGTAAAACGATGATTAAAACGAGGATTTAATGCCACTTACCTCCTGCAAAAGAAGAAACACAAATACTCAGCTCGTGGTTCGTAACACTCAACAACCCTAGCATCCACATTGCAAAGAATGAAAAAAGTGGAAAAAACCCTAGAGCTCTGCGTTTGTTTTGGGTGGGGCTGAGCAACAATTTACGAGGTGAGGCTCCTTCTCCCATGCCCAGAAGCAACACGGCCCTTGGGTGAGGGTGCCAGGTTGGAGCGGGCGGCGGGATGTTGGGGATGCCAGGTGGGCCCGCACCGTGCCGCTGGGCTCCTGCGGGCACCCAGCCCAGCTGCAGGCAGCAGCTATGGGCCTGCTGCTAAAGGAGAGCAACCAGCAGCTCTGGGGCCAGCTCTGTGCACTCCCCCAGCCCTGTGCTGTGCCCGGGCTCCTCGGCACAGCTCACCGACAGGCGCTGCGGATGCCCAACTGCTCACGGAGGAGCTGAACGCCCTGCACCGCGCTGCAGCAAGCAGGCAGCTCATCCCACAGCACTGCACCAGAGCACAGCTCCCTCTGCAACCAGGAGTTTCTTTATTTCCATCTTAACAACCGTACAGAACAGAAAACCTGTCGGTTGAGAAATAAATACTCATGTTGAGACGATAGCCCCAAATTAATTACGGTACGCGGCACCTCATGCAGCAATCTGTGACTCTGCGATGAGAGGAGTGACTGATTTCACCCAAGGTTAAAGTTAGCTTGCTTTCAGCTCTCACTCCATCATTATTTTTAAACAACTCCATATGAAAAAGCTTACAGAGCTGGACAAAATCCTTTTGCCATTTTGAGCTGCTCCGGAGCACTGAATGAATCAAAATATACATAAAAAAGTCAATTGTAAAAATAACTCAAAATGCAAGCTTTTTTTTTTTTTTTTTCCCCTTGAACACCAAGAATTTTAAAGTTACACCACAGGACAAAGCTGCTGAAAAAAGCCATTCTGTCTGCTAGGTTTGGTGGACTGAAGGAACGGTTAGAAATGTTTATTTTTGATTTTGCCCGTATTACAGTTAATTTGTATATGAACAGGCTACCGGCTCCTGGTGGTTTGGACTGTCAGTTATAATCACTTTAAGCCTAAATGTTTACAACAGAAAGGTGAAAGACGTTATTCATACTGGTTGTGGGCTTTAAAGGAGAAAAAAACACACGAGAGATGTGGGAAGATGAAATGCGAAGCTTTGTGTATGCTGCTCCCAGCGGCTCCGGCCAAGCCCATAAAGCAGCCGATTTCATACCTTGAGCAGATTTTAAAAACCCTTTTAGTCCACCTCAAATGCAAGCCCAAAGAAAAGCCTGAGAGCTGGCAAGTGACACGCTGAAGTGAGAGAAACAAACAAGCCCCATAACCATAAAGGGCGACTATGGCACAGCAGAAACTTAGTTTTTACGTCACTAAAGCTAAGAGAGAAGATTCCTGTGGATGCATCTCCTTGCAATTGTCCTCCAGAAAGAAGCCTACACGTTAAATGTGTTTGTAAGAGCTGCCAGAGTGAAATACCCAGAGCAGACAAAACCCCTCAGTTCCTTACGGAAGAGTTCGAGGATTTTTTTACATTGGCAAATACAAGCTGGGTAAAGGGAAAGGAAAGGCTTTCAAACTTTACCAAGTCTCTATATTTAGCACAGAAAAATAGGCAAATAGTTTTAGAATGGTCAAACAACCTGTAGGATTAAAATAAAGTAAAAAATAAAATAATAAAGTAAAAAAATAAAATCCAGTGACATTGTTATGGGCTGTCATTACGATTACTGGATTGTGCCACAAATGAGTCTCAGGAGCTGGCAGGGGGTTTATGATCAACAAACAAGGTTCAGGAATTAAAAAACATGGACACATGCATCCCAGGAAAGGCAGATATTAAACAGTGGCACTTCACTGCTTGAAGCACACCAGTATTTATTAAAAACAGGAATTTAATACAGCTTGATGAGAAACAGCATCCTCTGCAGAACGAGCATAAAACTAGAATTTCTCCAAACTTCAATATGAGCAAACTGTTTATATCTGAAAATATATTGTTTTTAAAACTGACTGAGCTAACAAGCAGACAAGACTCGCTAAGGGTATACATTCTAATGTTTGTGTATCTGAAATACATACTCCTGATTAAAAGCAGGGAGCCAAATGGAAACATGAGTTTTCATGAGGCTTAGGATAGGTTTGTTTTCTTTAATATTAGGATTTAAAAACCATAATCTGCACTTTTTGCTTCTGCATTCTTTTATTGAGAAAGATGTCAAAAAAAAGAGGCAAAATAATGATAAAAGAAGCATGAAGGAGTTTTTAGCACCTGCCAAAGCTTATTATAAATCCCATTACCATGATAGGAATTGCCGTACTGCGCAAAATGGGTGATTTGAAAGCCTTTCGTAATTTCAAGAAGAAATTTCAGTCAGCTTGCAGTACTTGCTGCATCTGCTGGCTGCTGGAAGGGGTGGGAAGCATACCCAGCACTCAGGCAGACTTGCAGCTGATCTGCCATCCAGCAGCCAAAACAACCATTATCTTAATTACTGCAATAAAACAGAAAAGAAAGCAGCCTACTTCCCCGCGTATCTGCGACACGACAGTCGCTCTTTTCCTGGACCAAACCCCACATACCCACAGCTTTCTGCTACTGCAGCTTGCAATCCACAGCCTCATTAGCTGCTGACTCAGATTTAGATGTATTCCAGCACTGTTCTGAGATAACATGCAATGGTAACAACTTAGCTACTGCACTGCTATGAATACCATCTTCCTAGATTAATTGCCTGCATCAAGAAAATGGCAACACTTTGTTCAAGCTGATGTCCCAAGCAGCTCCATGATTCCAGGGACTATCAGGTGCAAGATGCTCTTCATGCACAACTCACTTTCCTCGTTGTGCTTGCTATTCTCAATCCCCTGTTCTGCTCTTAGGGAGAGCGTTCCCCCTCAGCGACTGACTGATTATTACTGTAGATTAACCCTTACATTGCACTACTGCTGCTATTTTTCTCCTGCTGTTTGCATTCAACCTGTACTTTAATTTTTCATTAAAAGTACTGCAGCAACACGATGCCCTTTGGTGGAAGTGTCAGCAAACACTACTGATGGTCACAGGTGAAAGGAGACATTGGCAATAGTCCTCCTCAGAGTAAGAACTAAACATTTGGGACACAAATTTTACTTCCAGTCACTTGCAGGGGAAAAAGGGGTATAAATCTGATGAAGATTGGGCAGTACAGGAAGAGACAGGAACATAACCAAGATCCTTGCTATGCTGCAGAAAGACAACATATTTTCTTACTTAGTTTTCACTCCAGCTTCTTGGGAATGGTAAGCCAGGTCGGCATGGCAGCAGCTTTATTGATGCTCCCCACATTCCCTGATTACTCACTGTTTTCTGCCTTATGCTGACAAGCCAAACATGCTACTACATGTGTGTATCCAGGACTGAAGGCCTCACAAAATAATAATAATAGTAGTGCAAAGTTACAACAATGAACTCCTCTGGAAAACAAGGCCATAATCTTAACCACTGCTACTGAACATCTGGAACTGAACACAAACGGACAGACCTGTAAATCTATATATACCACTGTTATTACGTATACAACCCACTTAATGTTTTGCTCTGCTTCAGGTTAATAAAAACATCTCTTCTTTCTCTAGCCTTAATGGTAAAAAAACATAAAAAACAAAACAAACAAACAAACAAAAACAGTTAAGCATTATTGTGGCCACAATTTTTAAGTCTTAGTATCAAACATTCACCTTTTGCTCATCAAACAGAGATACTGATAACCAGACACGCTGCACTTCCACTACACAGACTAATGTCCTAAAAGACAATGTCCTATTTTCACCTCTCATACACGTTTTTCTTGAAGCTCTTCACAGAGAAAAGAGTTCTCACCTCCACTGCCAGTAATGGATACAACACAGCACGAGAGAAACGGGACTTGCCATGGGAGATCCCAAGTCCCAGTGATTCCCACTGTATTGTAGTTACCAAAACAAGGTTCACGTGGGGTTACCAGTTGCTCATCTTTTCAACAAATGATCTTTTAAACACACTACAGAGTGTTTAGAAAATATGCTATCACATCCACTGCAAAATTTCAATTGAAAGAATCGATCTAGCATTTATTAGCCAGTATCAAAAATTCATATTTGAGAAGATAATATAGAAGTTAAATCTTTTTAAAGACTTCGACCACAAATGAAAAGAAAATCCTTCTCTTCTAAGAAGTTTATAACGTGTTTCCTCATTTCAATAACTTTTTATGATGTTAAAATTGAGAATCTTCCACTTTATGTTCCAACATTAGCAAGACTTTCCTTTATTGTATCTTATTCTTTGGCTTTGGATTTATTTTTTTTTTTTAAATCTACCAGGGGAATAAAAATGTATCTTAGTTTATGTCCCAAAATTTTATCTTCTACTTTATATCAGTCATACACCTCATTTAACATTTCATGCTGACATACATATATGACACAATTAGAGAATATTCTCCAATAACCATTGCTGTTGTGACATGTTGCCTACAACCAATCCAGCCTGGAGATATCCATGAATTAATGGAAACAGAACAGCAAAGATCATCATTCCTTTAGAATGAGGAAGACCACCTGTCATGAAGTTCCTGATACAGACCTGCAGGTGGGTACTGGACTGAGAACTCTTTCCCACCTATAAAACAGTTTTCCACGAAGCAAGTGTCCAAGCAAGCACTTGGTGTCTATTTAGAGCTTGGTTTAGAAATATTTTGCTAAATTTTGGAGGTTTTTCTTTTTTTTTTAAATAGACTTGTAGAGAAGACAGGAAATTCCGGATTGACAGCTCTTCCTACTCCTGAGCTCCAGAAATATATGCTTTATATCCACAAGACAGGCTCTCTTCCTTGTTTAGAACTTAAGTTACAGTGATTAACTTCTGGCCTAGACTACAGCTGCAGCGAAGACCCCAGCAGCCTGAAAGCAAGCCAGGAGGGTCAGCCACCATTTGGCCAGTTCCAGTTTGTAAATGATTTCATTGGTGCAGACACTGTGGGTGATTTGAGATGGTGGTCCTGGTGCAAGCAACTTCCCTGTGAGCAAGTCCTATCAACCTCCCACTGTGCCCCTCAGGGGCACAACACACCCTCTAAAATCTGTGCACAGTACAAAGAGGTCAGCATAAAAATAAATTAACATATTTAACACGGAATGACAACATTTGATATGAGAAATAACAGCCCAAGGAAGTTTATCAGAAAAACAAAACAAATAGTGTGCCTCCACAATCAGCATCAAGGAGCAGGAGCAAGCTCCCTACCTGGAAACGTTACTTGTAGGAGATGCATCAAAAGATGAATTTCAAATCGCTCTTGCAACCATGGGGAAAGGCTACTACATTAGCACCTGTTTTGCAAAACTTTCTGTGCTATGGTGTCAGAGAAGTGGTACAACTCACCGGTTTTTTCCTTCTTGATAACAACTACAAAAATGCATTATGAACAGAGTGGTGTGTTATTGAGGAACAATACAGTGTGCTGGTTTGGTGCTCAAGCATTGATTGACCCAGCTGGAGGATCAGAAAGACTGGATTCTGACTGAACAGCATGCCCTGCTTCCCACTGCTACTTACCACAAATGAAAGAGCCATCTGTACTTCTCACAAAGCGAGGCTGCCTCTTGTGCTGCAGATCATGTATCACACAACGGGTATTACTGCACTGTGACATATTTAAGAATTCAATAAATTTGAACTCTGTTTCTGCCATCTCAATCCGTGTTTGGCAACAGCTTTTTCCGTTTAAACCCCCCTGAATATTATGGAGTTATGTAACATGGCAGAATCACACTCTGCATTCACTTCTTCAATGAGAGTGTGTTCAGGTGATTACAGGCATTTAAACTGCCCTTCTAATCAGCTACACCACAGCTTGTGATCAAAAAGTGAAAGACAACAGTTTCAAAATCTGCAAGTTCATTCCTCTCATTTCTTTTCATGCTCAAATGGACAATCCAACCCGGAAACTCAAACAATCAGCACCTTTGGGTAAACTCAAAAGCACTGCTGTTATATACTGGTTATAAGATTGGATACTTCTTGGTGTGACTGTGAAGGAAAGTGCTCAATCCTCCAAAATTCTTATTTTGCTACAAAACACAGATATTCTTGAAAGAAGTACTCGCACAGCGCTGTATTGTTTTGGGGTGCAAAGATCTTTAGTTTTTTGGGTGAGGCACATGCCCGCTTCAGAAATTGCAAATATTATATTACTCAGTCTTGTAGCTAGAATTACTATTCCACTAAGAGAAAGGTGATTTTTTTTAGTATGCGTTTGACTTTTGGCAGCGCTGTCCTGGAATGTAAAATGCCAAGTTGGCAGCTTTCAGAAAGGGAAATTTCAGTAAGTTGGGATGGTCTCTTTGGGCTCATATTTCTTGCAGTTCTTTTTCCATGTGCCTGTGTCCCGGAGTTACCAGCAGCAACTCTTACCTGCAGCTTTGTTTCTTAATTTATGCTGTCTTAACCCTTGCTCTCCAACACTAGCACCCCTCCTCCCTTCAGGCATTCATTGTCAGCTTCTGTCAGCATTGTCTTTCCCTGAAGAGTGTAGCAGTCGAATGGTAGTAGGTTTTAGCACGTGGACCCTGAAGCTCTGAAATGTTGACTTTGACAGAGTCAGTCTGTCCAAGGCTGTAGAGTACAGATGTCCAGATTTGCCTACAGAAACATGCCACATACTCACCCCCTTCCATCCTGGTCAGGTTACAGCAATGAGCATTTTGCATTAGAAAATTCCCTGACAAATCTAGTAATGCTTTACGTAAATACCTTACTGACAACAGTATTTTAAAGAAAAAGCACCGAATTCGGCTACATAAAAGATGGATCACTTAAGAGCTGATTTCAATTGATAGCAAAATACCTCCTCAAGTCCTTAGGACTGGACACGTAGAATTAGTAGCGATAAAACCCTCTCTGTAATGATGAATAAAGGAGACAGAGTTTGCAATTCTGACAAATGACTTACCAGAATCAACACTTAGTGCAGATAACTAATTACAGTTCAATGGTGAAAGGGTGAGCAGAGCGAATTTCTTGTGCTGTTTCTTTACCAGTTATTGCTGTGTGACTGAGGACTGGTTTGTTTAATAACCTTGCCACAGTGCTCGCTTACGAATGCGCTGTTGGCAAGAGTTGCGCTGGCTGCTGCCTGATGAACGTAATAGAGATGACAAACCAAGTGCACCTACCTTCCACTGACAGCAAAACACAGTTGACATATTCCATGCAACAGGGCTGTGGCATTTTGTAGAAAAGTTGCTATTTTTGGATTCTCATCAACAGGGCCTTGAACGGAGAGGAAACAGCAACACAACTTGTCTATCAATCCTATGTTCACCACGTAACTAGAAACAGATGAAAAACTGTATTAAAAAATAGTCCCGTGACAGTTTCAATGACTTTACAAAGAAGGGAATTTCTGCTTCTCTACTATCAAACCATACGAAATGCACGCTGTGGTTTCTTAAAGGGTTCAATAAACCAGTCCAAATTACAGCTTCAGGTCTGGCGCTCCGTAACTATCGGTAGTTTTTGTTAAGATAACTGTCTGTTGCACGATAATTTGTATTACACTGCACAAAGAAAGATGAATGCAAGTGTTTATTTTACCATACTGCTAGAGGACAATGGAATTTTGCCATAGTTAAATGATTTATAACAGTCTTGATAGCTCTGCAGCAGCACAATTTCTCTTCAGCATGAAGAGACAAACTTTGTAGAACGCACTAATTCAAGAAGACAATGATGTTACCCAGATAACGTTTTATTGCAATACGTATATCATAACAACTACTGCACAGCTTTCTTTTTTCTGCACTTTTTTTTTTTTTTTTTAAACATATGTGCAACAGTTAAGAAACTAAAAAAAACATGCAGGTCACAACCTTCTACTACCAGGAAGTCTCCTCAGGATCTCAACCAAGACTCAATGCAGAGAAAGCCACGCTAGCAACTTTATTTATTTTAAGCCAAAAAGCTAGTTCTTTGGTTTTTATTATTAGAGTTGATCACATCACCATCCTCCCTATCGCTGAAGATTCTTAGAACTTCTAAGAGCTTGGAAACTCCTGCCAAAACGTGTACTGTTTGTCCCTGCACACTAACACCAAGCTCTCTGTCTACACCAGGTTCTCTCACACTTCAACCATTATCCATTCCACTTACATTGTGCAGAAAGGTCCTTTTTGTCTATGCCACTTTGCTGATATCAGCTAACTTTATGTACTTTCATTTTTCTACCACAAACATCCAGTTTCTCAGACTTTATCTCCTCTGTTCATTCTGCTATGTCAGATCAGTTTCCTTTGTGGAGACAAATTTCCAGCTTCAACCATCTCCTTGTTCTTTTTCCTCAATTTTCTTCCTACTTTCCTCCACTCTACTCTTACCAACTGGGAGAAACCTCTTGCCAAAATCAGAAGACCTGCTGTTATATTCTGTGTCACAGCCTGACTTTGCAGACACAAAGAACTAAGATTGCTTTCAGTCGCCATCAACTGATTCACAGATTTTACACTGATGGTCCCTTCCAACCCAGGCCATTCTATGACTCTGGGATTCTATTATTAACATCATTTCATCCTATCAGCCGTTCTGCCTCCTTGCTTGTCAGGTCCACTTGATAGAGGTTGTGTTTTAGAGTGAGGCTCGAGATGGGAACGCTGCTGTATGTTTCTACAACATCAAGTGCATCCTGACTTGACTGAAGTGCGGAACATTATTAAATAATAATGATTGTAGTAAACAATAATGATTGTAATAAATAATTAATATTGATTAGATAATGATTGTCTCAGGAGCTGCACTAATATGTATTAAAAATAACTGTTTCCTCTCATATCTTCCAGTCTGATTTTGAAAAACTGTTAAGATTGGGGAACAAAGTCTCCGCTTTTCATACAGTGCTCTTGCCCAAAGACTAATCTCTCTCCAGGGCTAGAAGCTAGGCTTTCTGTCAAAGCGACCCAGAGCTTTTGGAAGCAATGAAAGTAACTAAGAAAAAAATACGCTGTGTAGAATGCAAGAAGTCAGACTGCAAGATGAAAGATTGTTAAGCTGCTGAAGGATAGCAGTGAGAATCAGCTGAAGATGCATGAAGGTTATTAGTTGCACACTAATTGCTCAGGTAAGTTTGATTTGTCTGTTCTGTTTAGCAACGTGAGAGGCAAACAGCATTAGGTTTCCTGCAGATTTTGATCTAAGCAATCCACCCTATCACACAAGTGATAAACAAGCTCTCCAGTACTAGCAGAGTAATTCCAGGAACAGAGCTGGGTATTAGATACATCACAGTCGCAGAGAAATGCTGAGCGCAGGAAATCTCTCCATGATATAGGGAGGAAGAGGAAGAAGGAGAAAATAAAACACAGCTAATACTGATAGATGATTGCTCACAAAAAGGCACAGGTATTCTGGTCAATGATCTCTCCGTTTTTTTCCCTACAAAGAATGCCTGACATCTACAAAATGTGCTCATTGTCCACCTTCCTTTACAGCCACACCTGGACACCAAGTGGTGTCAGCGGCTGCGATTTTGGCAGAGAAGAAATGGATGACTTGTCAGTCTCTTGGAAGTATTCTTTAAGGTCATCTGGAGACAATGGAAAGACACATGAAGCGCTCCCTTCCTTGAAGCTGAGCACACAGACAAGTGGAATGTCCAAGCTCTAATCTAACGTCTCCATCTCTCACTCTTTTCTCCCACGGGACCATAGTGCCAGTCATCTGGCTACCCTTTTGACACCCACCATGTAAACAGCTGTTGCTTATGCATCAGGTCTAGTTTTCCCAAATAGCAAAAAAATATTTTCTTCAACTTTCTTCCCCAATCTTCCTAAAACTCTCATTTAGTCAATTCCACAAGGACACATGATAGAATGAGCTGGAGGTGAAAGGTTCTCATTAATAATATAATTTGTCTGGTTTTGACTAGTTTGAAATGCCCACACTCTTTTTTCCTAATTGCACTATTACCTTGTCATCGTGCCTTTCTTTCTGCATTTATAACCAGATCCCTTAAAGTGCCTCAGGTGAAGGACCTAGCTGGATTCTCATGTATCTTCTTAGCTTGAGGGTATATCTGTGCTTGGCCCAGCCAGTGTCAGATGTCTGCTCAGCACAAATATCAATAAGCAGACCTCCCACCCTCCCATTCCTAAATGAGGAGAATACAACATCCTGAAATTTCACACTCTTTCAAAACCTGTTTGGGGAGAAGGTGGGTTACATGAGAACAATCAAGTTTTAGAGGTCACTGGTATCTATGGCAACTATTTGTTTTGCTTTCCTCCTCCAGCTGTCTGGTTTTGTATCCATCAGCATCACACCAGACTTTGAAAAGCCTGAAGATGTGAACGTGCTCACTGTGCCACAGTTTCAGCAGCATACCATCAGTGTTTCATTTCACAGAGCTGAAGATGTATTGATGACTATTTATACAATTTACTAGCAAAACCACACAATGTTAGCAAACAACATATTTTTTGATAATGTATTTCTTATTAAAAGGCATTAATGATGAGCACAGGGATTCTTCTTAAGCTTTATAGTGCCTACACTGCTTAATAAAACAGCAACAAAACCCAAAACTCACAACCACGACCTTGATCAAAACAGAAAAAGAATGTAACAGTTGGGTTAACCATGACACACACACGTCCTGCACATGCAGGGAAGAGGAACTTCATGTGAAGCTGATGTGAGCGTTCTAGCTTTCATGAGGCTGTACAGAATGACAAGACTTGAAAGTTTTGATACCCTGATTATCATGAGAGAGAATGTAGGCAGCCTTAGGAATGTATTCTGACTATCTGCTTGCAAGTAGAGAATATTTTAAAAGTTATCAGAATAACTATTAGCAGTGAGAATTTACAGGAATTCAGGATACATTAAATGCTGCAACAAAAAAGTCAGTCTGCAAAAAAGTACTTTAACAAAGTACCTTTCTAAAGAATCCATATATAAGGATCTACAAAAGGTTATAGAGGGGTACTGCCAACTTATGGAATCTAATGCCACAAGAAGTCATTCAGTTAAACGTTGTAGCTGGGGTTAAAAATAAATTATCTGGCCAATCGTAGAGTTTTAGGGTGCCTGCAGTCATGCTTACCCATATATTAAGGTAGTATATTAGACTTCAGAACTGAAATCTAATTCATGGTGTGAGATCATGAAGTTAAGTATCAGAAAGGATAATCTCCATGCTGTTCAGTTTCGTGAAAATCATCAGCTATGTTATCGATTTTTTTTTATTCTCCTCTAAATACATTGTCTCTCTAAATGCTTATGGCAGAAGACGAGATTTCTCATTAAACAGAATAGACTGGAACTACATTAAAGGGAGATATGAAAGAGGAAATAAAAATTACATACTTCACTGAACAACACAAAAGCTGACAAAATGTCCTAAGGGTTAGTAATTGGAATGGGACAGAATTCAAGAGAATAAGCATCCATAGGCAAGTGCAAAAACTCACAAGTGACCTGTGAGAAAGCAATACTGCTTTTTTTCATACATCCAGCTCTCAGACGTCTTTCTTTCTTTCTTGTAAATACTGTGGTATTATGAGGTGGTACATGATCACACTTCTCAGTTCCATACAACTCCTGCTTTTTTGATCAGCAGGGAAATTCTTAGTGAGATGAAATTCACTGCTACGTTTTCTTACTGTTAAAGTTATACTTCAGAAACAGGAGACTTCAAGAGAAAGTAATTTTTTCACTGATTTTTCAGCACTACTTCAAGAATACTATACCTGAAACCTTCACAGCCATGAAGGATTTTATTTTCACAGCATCCCTGTATTCTAAGGAGCTGGTATTAGCCACATTTTCCATGAAAGAGACAGAAGCACAAACACATAAATCCACGTATGCCTTATTTTGTGGATGCAATTTGAGAGACCTATGGTCTTGTTTTAACAGCATTTGGCAGTACATAGCACATCATATACTCTAAAGTAAAGCTCCAACTGACTTGCTGTTCAATGTGCTCAGCACTGTTGTAAATCAAACCCAGCCTTCACGCTAGGACTCAAATTAATGACCATGTATAAGAAGTCAAAGCAATATTGTGTAGCACTGCATAGGAATGCTATGTCACAGCAAGGATTACAACCTCGTTCTCAAACTCAGCACTCTGACTGTCAGACAAAAGCACGTTTTCCCTTTCTATCATCCCTACCCCGTCTGCTAGGCACCCTCCCACTTTGGCAACAAAAAATGCAGTGTTTTATAATCTGTTTCCTTAATTCTGTATAAGTTCTCTCCTCCTCAAGAGCTCTGCACAAAACTGTAGGAAGAGATGTGTTCTGAGAACTGCCTGAGAAGTAGCACCCCAAATCTCACCTCAACTGCACTGCTGATCTAATAAAAGATATTTTCTCTATCTTCAAAGCCTGGGGGAAATTCCTTTTCAAATCAGGCAACTCGTGATTGAAACATGTCAGAATCCTCCGGAAATTAAGCTGCTATGTTTTATGAATGCTTAACTTACAAATTTTAACATGCCAAATGAATAGCTATAACAGGGACAGCCACAAGCCAGAAAAACTGTTTTTTTTTGGTCGGGGTTCAAGTCATTTTACCAAAGACCCAGAATATTTCAAGCAGAAATGACTAAAACAATGTATTTTCCTTTGCTACTGGAACTTACTCAGTTACTTTGATAGAAATTTTACTGAAAGCATGTACTTAGAAAACAAAATTGCCATTAAAATATAGCTACATTATAAGAGTTGAAGTCAGATTATAGAAATTATTGGGTAATCTCTACTTACAACAGGAAGCATATATTGTATGGCAAACTTTAGAGAATGCATGCATGATCGTCAGGATCACAAGTGCAGAGGGCACTGAACCTCAATTATGAGGATGCTACATAAGGCATACAGCATTAGAAATGTTAGGATTAAAAAGGTCTATGGGAACCAATAGAAAGTGCAGAGAATATCGAAGATCAACATTGGAGCTCATTATATTTGTCTAATGGTTTAGATAAAAGCATGTGACCAAAGCAGTATTTGCTATGAGGACTAATTCAGAACACTATATGGACAAGCCATATAGATGGATGCCCAAAGAACTTCTAAAAGCCCTTGTATATAAAAATGAATCTGTAAAGGATCTCTTAAAAAACCAGTGCATTTTTCCTTCTACAGATATAGAGTAATCCAGAGATCGATAAATACAGAAACATACTTCATTTTCTGAATGAAGAGTCCAAAATTAAAAGACCTTCAGTTTTCTGTATTTCTATGCCTGTTTTTTCTTTGAAGAACCTTTTTGATTGAGAATATAGCACTTCAATAGTCTTCTGACTACATATACATACTGCTTTTACTAAATTAAGAGTTAAAGAAGTTTGTTCCTTTCTTAAGTCAAAGTAATTTTCTTTCTGTGTAATAAAGAAGGATTAGAGAGGTTTCAAGATTTTTTTTAAACCTGATCAGGTCTTGGACCCTGCTGTTGAAGGCTTCCACTTGTGAGGATTTGCTTTTCACTTCCTGCATTATCTTCAGTGCTGTAGAGTGGTTGTTTCCATCTGGGAAGCTGGAGATTAGGCATCTGAAAATCACGGCCGTTATCCTCAGAAGTCCTGTTGTTAGGCCTTCAAACACCTGCTTATTTGCACTTCTTCCTGAAGTAGCATTATGGTCATCTGGAACACTAACCTAAGTAAACAGGAAAAAAAAGAAAAACAATATCTATAATTTAGCAAGAAGTGTAGAAAAACACTTAAAAAGTTGCATATGAGTACAGCAAAATACAAAAGTAAATTCCAGCAGTGCTGATAGACATTTAAATATTTCAGGCAGAAGAAAGGTCTCTCCACTCCTATACAGATGCCTCCAGTTGAAACAGAATAAAGCAAGTTGAAATTGAATTTAGTATATGAGAAATGAAGGAAGCTTTACAGCAGCAGAGCATGTCATCAACGTGGTTGCTGTGTAATGCACAGACTGAACTTCTGATGAGTCACTAGCAAAAAAGATTATTTCTCTTTAAAAAAACCCACTAAACTGTGAATAAACTAATGCTGCTTTTGATTACTGCACTGTGTTATCACAAAGACATATTGCATGTCCAGGATACACACAGTACTGAGTCATGCAGAGGAAAGATAGCTCCTTCCATGGAAGGAATAGCCTTTACTGTTCCATGGTGATCCCCAACTCAACTTTGGAAAAACACAATCCACACGTATCTAAACCAGAAGCAGGCTGCCCTTAGGAGACAGCACCTGAAACACCTGAACAGTAGGTACAGCCAACCCATGGGAAGGCCACAGGAGCTACCCCTGGGGAGCAATAACAAGGTACATTGGGGAATGCAGGGTATTTTCCCAGCCTGCAAGGAGGTATGCTGTTAGCTTTTGCACAACTGAACTCAGAACAAATTACATTAACTGTGGAGGTAAAACAGAGGGTAATACATGGCTGCTTTAAGCCAGTAAACGAGGGCAACCTCAACTGAGTCAAAACAGATGAATTACAAACAGTGGCTCCACATCACAGCTGAACAGGCCTACTGACACATTCTCTTCTCCTAGCAAGTAGGAGAACTTCCAGCAGTTTACTGCTGAAGTTAGTAACCCAAAGAAGGAAAGTATTTCAAAGACCTAAGCGCTCCTCAAAGGCAAGGGGACTCTTAGGGCGAGGCTGCAAATTTTGCTGCTTTTCCCATACTTCCCTCACTCACCATTTTTCAGAAAGAAATAACTGATAAATCGTCTCAAAGCTACAAAACTCAAGAGTTCCAACTTCTTTACAAATTAAACGTAGCTAAAGTAGAAAGTTCTGCCAGTGAGGGAGGGAAGGAAAGACAAAATCTTTGACAAACAGTTAAAAAAGAAAGGAAGGCAGGAAGGCAGGAAGGAAGAAAGGAAGAAAGGAAGAGAACTAAGGAACTATCCTGGGAAGAGAAAGAGAGTTGCACAAATTCTAGGGCACAACCTGACATAACTGGAACATCAGGAAGGCCAACATGCAGCAATACATTCCTAGAAGACAGAGTGGGCTGCGGGAAATGCTTCCCACCCACAAATCTCAAATAAGGCACGGAGCGTGTCCAAGCACTTTAACGGATATCTTCAAATTTTAACCAAGGACAGCAGAAAAACACGTCCCATGAAGCAGGTCCGACCATCCCCACACAGAACAGCACCTGACGGCCATGGCCCTCGTCAGCCAGCTGCTATCACAGGTGAAACACAAGGCCCATTTCTCACTGGACAGACCTCAGAGGAACAGCATTCTGTTTTTCTAAATCATTCATTAGCAAACTACAGCCCACTCCTAAAAACAGCGAGGAGTCAGGCGTGCAGCATGTAGATGTGAGAACATTCCACCCCGTGAGGGGACCAGGGAGAAACCTCTGAACAGCAAGGGCTGGGCATGGGACCTCGAGCAGATTCACAGGCAGAGAACTGGCTGCACATTTGCATCACTGCTGGCTCCTGGTTGCATTCATGGTGCTGACCACTGCTGGGCTTCTGTGCAAGCAAATTGACAACAACTCGAGACTGTCAGTACTGCGATGAGTAATTAATATTGGCTGCAATTGTATTTTAATTTCAGGTTAAAATCATTTACTGCTGGTACAAGCAAGTGAAGTCACAGGAAACTGTTTCTCCCTGTACAGGTATCAGGAGGGATTTGGTAACACTTGGTGACAAAGAACAACATGCACATGTCTTCATTATTCATTAGCTCTGAGCCCTGTGCCAGTACTTAAAACTCATTGCAACAGTCCAGCTCTGGTGGCGAGCCAAGAGAGCAAGTGAGAAGCCTTTAGCTGCTCATTCAAATTCAATAGGAAAAATATTATTATGATGCTTCAGTGACTTCTGCTGACTGAAACAATTCATGCCTAATGATTCTAATTGCCTGCTGAATAGATGGATTGAGCTTTGCAATGCATAAATTAATTTAAATGTGGCAACTTTGTACTAGAAACATCAGGTTTCAAAACACAGCTAACAAATGTGACTCCTTGCTTTTTCACCTAAGGTTAAAAATATATATATAGGAACTGTTCCTTAAAAGATTTAACAATATCTTGTGGTAAAGCCTTCCAGCAGCTCTGATGAGCAGTATTATGTACAGATGGCTATCCTTCCTTCTAGTCAAATATATATACACATAGGTGTATGAGAGCTGCATGTTCTAAGTATGGAGTCCTTCGTTATACAAGCCCATGCCTCAATATAAAACTGTTCTTACTAATTTGGAGAATAAATTAATACCAAGTGAGAACAAACGTGGTTTTTACCCAGTGTATGTCAAAGAGGAGATAAAGGGAAACGATGTTTTACAGAAAATGGCTAAATTTGAGCTCCATTCCTACCTTGATTATTTTCCTTTGACATGAACTCAATGAGGGACAAAAGATCAACTCTTTTATTGAAGAAATAATTAAAGGAATAGTGTGAACATGTGTTAAGATTTATGTGCAGCATTAACTGGGATGCTTGCAAAGTGATGTATGACTGCATGTTGATTATTCTATCGAGCAAGGGGGTAGGAAATCTAAAGATTTAACAGAATAACTATGAAAGCTTTCAAGCCCTGATTTCTGGGTGTTGATTACAACAGAAATTATTGATATTCATAGAAACCATTGCTTGTTGAGCATAGGCTTTGGATAAGTAAGTATTAAAACACTTGCCATTTTTATTTGTGAGGTCTAAGACGTGCAGCAGTTTAACTGACACAAAGCTACAAGTAACATTACCTATCTAATGTGACCTGTCAAGTCATTGATACAAAGCATCCTTTAATTACAAAGGAAAAACGAGAAAAATGTAACTAGTATGCAGTTACCTGCCACATCCAACATCTCAACACTACTTCAACATTCATGATGACTGCTGATGCTGAACATAATTAGGACTCTAATGTGCTTTAAACCAGTTCTTGAGCCAAAATGGTCTGATGAGCAGATTTTCAGCTCCAGTACAGTCTCCATAGAAATGTTCAGCAATCCAGTAGAGAATTCCCCTTGTGTAAGGGAATCCCTTGCTTATGTAGAGCTGCTGTAAGCTCTTCAGCTATGCCCAGCATCTAGGACTTAATCCTGCAAGATGCTGAACAACATGGCCCCAGTCCAGTAAAGCACTTAGGCACACATTTAATACAGCTGAAAATGCTACTCCACTCTGACTCATGCCACCACAAGTACCCCTGTATATCAAAGCAAAATTTTTTGTGCTAACAAAAATATACAGTTTCCAGTTAGCAATGTAGAGCTATCGCTGAAAACTCATTTATGCTTTTATTTTTCTCGTAAAAAGTACAATCCTTCACAGCCATGAATTGTTTCAAATATTGAGCTGTTAAGCCTAAATGGAAAGTTCTTCAAGCCTTTTAAAGCACTCAGTTTCTAGTCATCACCGGGCTTGCCTTGAAAACACTCTGGGAAATATATTTTAAAACCATCTATTGGTTGTTGGATTTTCAATGTAATAACTAGTGAACTAAAGAAATCAAAACTGCTCAGGAAGTTGGTATTTTTTTTTTCATTCTTTTTAAATGTATGTAATTATTTCTTCTACACCAGCCCTATTTTCAACATGTACTACAGGACTTACATACTGGCTTCCCAACTGAAACAAACGAAGGAAAATCAAATTTTTGGCCTCCTTAAAGTTACATTATTGAAAAGACAGACAGCTTTTGTTCTTTTTACTGGCCAAGAGGCTCTCCAAAGCTTCTGGAAATTTCCCTTTGATCTATCTGAGAACACAGTTAGCAAACAAACCATCATGCCTTTCATGAATTAGCAGGAAAGCATGAAAGGACAGATATCTGAAACAGACAAAAACTCACACTATTTACTAAACAACTATTCACAGATGTATGTACAGAAACATAGTTCATATAGATGGCTTTTTCAGATATCTGCATAGAAGAGAACTCAACATCCGTCACTTGACTAGTAAAACAGCAACCAAAATAACAAACTATCTGTGCATGCTTACAGTTCCATTTAACTATTTGCTCCTCTCAGCCTTCCAAAATATACAATTAGAAAAGGCTGTCATTATTGTGCAGCTATCTTCTAGGTTCAGGAGACAAAGAAGAGCAGAGATAGCAAGCCTGTAGGCAAATGAAGTTACTGCATGACCACGAGACTTCCATGAATGTTGACAGGAAGGTTTGATCCAGTAACCTTTGAAATGAGGAGACTGGCTGCTACTGATCTCAACAGATACTGTCTTACATGTCACCTGACATGATCAGAAGGCTCAGAAAGGTAAAATCATAAGTAATGCCTATAGAAGGTTTCCCAGGTTTCCTAACACACCCATCCACTCACACACCCACATCCCACACCCACCCACACCCTACTCCAAAATCTCTATAACTGATTTCCTATCAGATTCCCTTCCGTAGCCAGGCTCTCATTGGGAGGAAAAAACAAACAAAAAACCCTTAACTTCTCCAAGTAATATTTTATGTGAGGAGAAATATATCACACCTTTATAAAGCAAACGCACACTTTGTGACCATTTTAAGGTTGATTATTTAAAATGGATAGCTTTGAGTTCTAGGAAAAGTGAAGCTGACATGGCATTTTGAGGTTTGAAAGCAGAACTAAGATTTCATTACATTACATCAAAGTCAGGTTGATATTTGCCTCATTTAAGAATATATTCAAAGCTTTTCCAAAACCCGAATCTATCTGTTTTTGGTAAATATTATCACACCTGTGTAATAACTTGTTAAAACCTTGTGAGCATATATATATGCATCTTTTTTACCCCAAGTATTATTTGTGGTTTACTGGGGGAATATACATGGGACAGGCAGCATCATACAGTTCACCAAACTGGGAATACTGAAGACAGTTAAATTCTTTGGAGGGGTGTCCTTCAGTATCCTGGGATTCAGAGCTTGATCCAATTAAAATAAGTGCTTTCCATTTGTCTTTTTTTCTTAAAAAAGGAAAACCAAAATTTGATCTGACTTGTTATATTTTCAAGAGAGAAAAATCAGGATTAGAAAGGCAGCACTGTATTTATTTTTACTTAAACACAAACTTCACGGAATTATGAAGATATCCCAGTTCAAGGGCCAATTTTGCCTGATGAGAACATAAGAGACTTTATGCACAGGAAAGAAAAGTCCACCGTGCATCAAGGGGAACTGTGCTTTAATTACAGTTTTGCTGCAACTCAACAGCAGCTTTTGGCAACAGGCTGAAAGCAGCTCTGCGCATCGTAAATTTCCTTTATGCAGTATTTCTGGTCTCTAGGTGGCCGACATCATCCAGGAAATGCCCTCTGTATTTATTCAGGAGAGGTCCAGGTCATTTAGGCAGAGCTACGCTGACAAAAGGGAAGGTGTCTGGCATCAGAACGAATCTTGTCACTTGGAAAGTGCTGAAGGATTTCATCTCTTGTGTAATTAAGCAGGGAGCCCGTGCTGTGGCTCGCCCTGCAGACAGCGAGCGGTGTTGTGGCTGGCCCAGCACAATACACGCACCTTTCACTAAGTATATTTGAAATCTAATACCTGGAATCCTCTTGGAAAGATTTGGTGAAGAACAATGAACTGGCAGCTACTTAGAGGGGAACGCACAGGTTGCATTCCTGCTGTCTTTGTTTGTGCCAAGGGCCCCCGGACTGTCTTTTTTAAGTGTTCATCAACAGTCCTAGGGCTCGCTGAGTCTAACGGCGTCATTTAAATTATTTAAAGTACGTACATAACTTTTCAATTAACAAACTGCTTGGCTCATGAAAATACATACACACCGTTTATAAGTAGAAAACCAAGACTAAATATCTTATGATGAGCAGGTCACTATGAATTAAAAATGAGTTTTCAAATAAAATATTTAATGACATTTCAAATTAAATGAAACATTAGAAAATTAAGACTTCCACTGTCAGAGTCCTGCTACTTAAACACCTCAGGAAATGCAGTTACAGCAACGTATTGAACTGACTTTGTTTTCAGTATTGAAACACATAAGAACCGAGCACACACAGACTCGTAACTTTCTACATAACAGTCTATACTTTAAATACTGCTATAGGGTGAATTAAAGAAGAAAACCCCAGAAGGGGTTAAAGCTGGCAAACTGTCCACCCACTGGCACCCCCAGTCTGCATGCTTCTGCAGAAGTTATTAGCAAGTCCATCTGTTTGTACAGAAGCACAGCACACACAGTTTACCAATACATAAGACAAAAGAACCTTATTCTTCTAATTTGAGCTTTTATTGTTATGCATCTCCCCGAGCTCTTACACTCCACAGACTCTAACATTCGTGAAGCATAAGAGAAGTCTCTAACTTAAAGTATTTTACGTACCGTAAACTGGTTGATCAACAAGTCCATTAAAAAAGTGATCTTATTACTAAAAAGAATATAGGTGCAGTTTTCTGTGCAGTTGTTGCAGGTGAGTCCGTAAGCATTTACTGTGCTGCAGAGTGACCTGAAAGATCAGGAGGAGAGCAAGAACAACAATTAATGTCACTGTCTTCTCCAGTAAATTACAGAATCACTGACTTTACAGAAGAAAAATAAACAGAAGAACATCACAAAACAATCTATTAATAATTCACATTCATTTTCCTAAACTTGGATTACAAATAGAACAGAAAATTTAAATGAAATAAGGTAAAAAACCAGTAGCTTCAATAATGTGAAGCCGTACTTAGCAGAACTCTTGCAGTGGATGGCTACTGGACTCTTCTGTATTCACATTTTACAGCTAAATATCATGCCTTGAAATACACAGTTTTGAAAAGTTTGAACTTTCCTTGTGATAGAATTAATTTTTCAGAATTATAGACGTGCACATGCATTCTCGGTAAATGCAAACTTGCATTCATAGTAAACACCCAACACAAATTACGCAAAACTTAAGCATGGCAAAACTTCAGAAATTAGCTGATATTTTGTGTAATTTGGATACATAACGCTCTTTTCTTGCGGTGCATTGCTGTACCACACCAGTAATTTGGGCATAGGGTCCCTCTGCTAGCACAGCTTTCAGGAAAAAAGGCCCAGGTGAAGGCATTCCCAGTGCGCTGGGACCAGCTGCAGGGAGAAGCTCTTCTGCAGTGCCTACAGACAAGTGCAAGGTGCAGGGAGGACTGAGCAGCTCGTACTCAGTAAGTAAAACAGAGCAGGTGGGAGTCCTGTCCAAAAGCTTCTACTGATGTCCTGTGATCTGCACAGCCTTTAAGCATTAGTGTGCAACTACAGCCGCACCACTCGACGTACACCTGTGGCTGTGGGAGGAGCTATCAGGCCTGCAGTAAGAACACAGCCACAAATGTAACGAGGCACTGACAGCTCCAGGTGTCCCAAGCACACCCTGTTATCCCCTGTACCACATGCAGTATTTCCATCTGCACAGACCACACTGCTCTCAGAACAGCTCCTGCAGGGAAGCTGGGAGCAGCCCCACAATGTAGGACTCGTACAGAAGACAAATCTGACTGAGGATAACGCTACTCCACAATAAACACAAAATCAATTCCTTGAACTCTGCTTCCCACATAAGCTATCACTGTTACTATACAATTATGCACACAGACACACAACATCATCAACAAAGACAATAACAAATAGAGATGGTTAGCAATTCAAGTTGTTTGTCTAAAGGGAAAAAGAAACTTCTTCTTTGTTGTGTTTTTTCTGAATGTGAGAATAAGCAAGTGCAAATAAGTTCCACAGGAGAGAGCACTGCCAAACGGTCACACAGAAGTGGGGCTGCAGGAGCCAACAAGCTCCTGGACAGAAGGGATCGAAGCTGCAGCCTACTGGAACTTACTGCTGAAGACAGAGCTGAGTTTGATGCTTTATTTTTTTTTAACCAGCGGAGTTATTTACGTAACAACTCAGGGTGGCTGCTGCTGCGTTCATTGCTGCGGCACCTGACCATGCAGCGCGGGTCCCAGAGCAGGGCTGGAAGCACCGTGCATCCAGATAGGGTATTGCTCAAACCAGGAGGAGCTGGAAACACTCAGAGGCCAGAAAATGCAGAGTTAATATTTTCCATGGGTATTTCCGAATCATCAGCTTGAGAAATAATGTTGGACTTATACAAGAAGCATTACTTTGCTCGCTTTGATCTGCAGAAGTGTAAGGAACGTCTACACCTTTCCTTTGACACTATTCCAAGTATCACCATGCTAGCAGTTATATACCTTTTACTGTACTGGTAATTAATTTTACTGTTCTGCCTAATTAAATCAGTTTCAATCTGCGGTTCACATGATACGAGCACAACATTAAATCATTATTTATTGATACAAGGCTGGTTAATTTTTGCCCATTTCACCCGATTTTTACCCTACAATGATAACACTCATAAAAATTCAATTAACAGGCTTTACATGCATTTTCTTTACGTCTGTCTTGCAACAAGATTCTCTTTCCTTATCCTAACTAAATAAAGACTTTTATTTCACATTTCTCAACTACGCTGAAAAAAATGCTCATTCGGCACCTTGTTCTCTTTTTATAGAGGATTATTCCCCTGGGTGGGTGGGTGCTTGCATGGCATGAGAGATGAAACTGTATCAGTGGTTGGGATCTTTTTTTTTTTTCAGTTAAAAAGAAAATCAGCGCCTTTCATTTTATTAGCTGTTTTGGAAAAAAATATATTAATTCCATCTAAAAATAAACATTAAAGAGTCAGATACGAGCTTGGTAGGTTGACTCACCACGTTGGCACTGCAGAGTTTGTGACGTGATTTAGTGAATTCACAGCAATGGTTTTTGTTATATGGGATTTTCATAATTGCGAAGAGGAGCATTTATTTTGCATTTGAAAACACAGAAACTTCCCACTTACACACAGAGCAAAACCAACTGTGATAATGCACCGAGCTTTTGTATTTCCCAAATGAATCCTATGTCAGAAAAAGTATTTGAATTTTCAGAGGCTTAAATAATGCTTTTGAAAAGGTGCTTTAAGCAAATGGATGTCAAATTAATTTTTCACAACAATAAGGAAGGTTCTGTTAATTGGTAACACAAGCTTGCTAACTACGTTTCGTTTAAACGCATTCAGCTCATGGCATGCTCTGAACTATGACTCAGTCCCACAATTTTTTCTAAATTCAAAATTGGAAGTGTCAGCACAGAAGCTGTCCCCAGGTGGTTTGCAGTGTTAAATGGCAGATTACAGACAGCACAACTAATTTCTTTACTTTAATCTTATTAAGGGCACAACAGCTGTCAACTGTCACCATTTCTGCACAAGGCCTCTGAGACGAGCGCGGGGCGCTGCGAATGTCAAGGCAGAACTTTATTCCACTACCAGCTCAGCTCTCTGGGATGGAAAACTAAATGCAGCTCAACTGTCTTTTATTTTTTTTTCTTCTCCTGCCTGAAGCTCTAATTGCTCCTAAGAACTCATCTCCCAAGTGAGAGGTGAATTAGTTGAAGCAGCCACATGTGAGCCCCCCCCACAGCAGCCCTTTACCCACCGCTGATGTTGCACCAAACTTTGTATCACACCCCCAAATCAGCTTTGAGGCCGTGTCAGACAGCACGCACACCCGAGCCACATAAGAAGTCTACCCTCTGATGCAGGGCTTTCCTCTAGCGTAAATCCAATTATAAAAACACTCCTCCTTCTGGCACACAAACTTTGATCCAATAGAGAAATCTGTCTTCAAATCAGACAAAAACACGCATCTGTGTGTTAGTCATTTTGCATGAATGCAAAGAAATAGGATTCATTTTACTTAACACCTTTACGCTAGATCCCAACTGTTTATATGTACATACCTGAGTTTCCTTTATGGCAGCACACCGTCACTTTCCCAAATTTACCCGATATAAACAAGCTGACAAACTGTACATTTTATTCCAAATACTGAGGCAGCAGCAGCATCCAGCCACGCAAACCGAGCCACCCTCCTGCACCAGTACACAGAGGTGAGAAGTCACAACTTGGCTTTATAAAAATCAGCACTCTGACTCTTCCCTCAGCCAGCACTGTGGTGGGGACACAAAGGGATCGGCTGAGAAGCAGAGGGAGGAGAGCTGCTGCTGAACAACAGCAAGCACAACCGCTGCACACAGCAACGGGGCTGAGGAACCGCCAGGGTATGAAGATGGGATGAAACAAAAATGAGTAAAAATTGATTTGAAGGTAAAAAATCCCCATTTTAGGTCTGTACTTTACCCTTGGGGCCTATACCATTAGGAACACTCAAAGGGAATAGAAGCTCATAATCAGTTCCTATTTTGTCTGTATTTTTACATTCTTTAAGGATGTCTGATTAAAAATGTGCTCCAGCTGCAACGTCTCATCACGATTAACAGAGAAGACAAAGCTCAGCACCAATTCTCCTTCAAGACACTTCCAAAGGCAGATCAGAAATTCCTTCTGAAAAGGTAGTCTATTTATGGAAAAAAAATTAAAGCAATAATCAAGCTATTAATTTCCCCCAGTGTTTAAACGTGTGATAGAACCTGAAAGCCCTCCACAGAAACTCTCTTGTCCCTGGCTTATCAGTCACCTCACTGCAAGGTTTGCCTCTCCAGCCAAAAGCTACCTAACAGATCACAGCACTGCTTTCAACAACACAGCCTGTTTTGTCTTGTGTGGTAGGGCAATGTTGTTTTGTTCTTGAGCTCTGTGAGCTTGAAATCCAGCTCTGAGACAGACAGCTACAATACTCCCTGGCAAGAGACAGATGCTACACAGGTTTCAGATGTTGATCTTGCAAAGAGGTCATTCTCCTTTGACTGTCTTTATGTCCTTACACCTCCACTTCTAGTCTTCAGTGAATGTTTCTCTAGAAGGAAGCAAACTAGAAAAAGTTCTCAGCTCAGTATGATTTTCACTGAGAAAACAACTGCTTGTGCCAATGCCATCCATAACATTGTGCAGGTACTGTTTTCTGCCTTTTACACATAATTATGGTTTGAGAGGTTTTACCCTGTTAGCATTTGCTCTAAATGAACAATATGAGAAGCTGTATGCACAGAGAACACACATCATTATAAAGACAATTTCCATCGTGTCTCAGCTTGTAACAGAAGTCCTTCTTTGTTCACTACCACTACTGCTAATTTGTGTTTGAAAGTGCTGACTACCCAAGGAACTCAAAGTATTTTATAAACGTGAATTAAACAAATCCTACAGAGCTCACTTGTTTGCAGATTTGTCACAATTTTCAACAAGGCATAGCACAAAGGAGATAAATGAGTTGCCCACAGCAATATGACAGGCAACACAGGGGATGAGAATCACGTTCTGGTCTTGATCGAAAGTCATGAAATTGTTTTATGCAGCTCCAACTTGCTTTTCCATACAAGCATAAGAAAAATACCATAGAACTCTGAAACCACTTGAAATTCTGCTGAACGCGTCTTTTTCCACAGAGAACTGAGCAAATTCAGGAAAATGAAATACAGCAGCTGAACACTAATTTGTATGTTAACATCAGTAATAAAATCTACTATAATCCATTGCTTTCCCTTTTCTTTTTTTTCAGTGCTTTATTTGAAGGGGAGGAAAACTGTTGGGACACCAAATGTATCATCTGTCTCATAAATGTCACATCTTTTCACAGCATTTGCTGGCCTGCAGTCTAACTACCAATCTGGACAGTAGTACAAAACAACAGGCATATTGTTAAATCTTTGATAATAAAGCTTTATCTTGTAGACATGGGATTAAAGTTCTGAGCTGCACCATACTGCCAGGATTTTGGAGAAAGAGAGATGTAGATAATAGCCCGTGTAATCTCCTCACCTACTTGTAAATAGCTTAACCTCATCACAAAACAACAGACACACTCCCAATTTAAGATGATACAAATGGTTAAATATTGCACGAGCACACAAACAATCTTAACTGCAGTGTCCTTTAGCGGAGCGTAGCTGGCTAAGGGAAGACAGGAAGGCAATTAATGAAAGGTCTTAATTTAACTTGTCTCCATGGGGCTCTGTTTCACCTCTAAGCAGAGAAAACTGCTGCTTCATTAGATCCAAAGTTTGAGAAGTAAGGAAGTAAATGATTTTAATATAAAAGAAAAATAATTTCAAACTCATTTCAAAAATTAAGTATGCGATACAAATTTTCTTCTTCATTTAAAGACATATATATAGCCTACGATTAGCCTTTGTTTTTGAAACTCAAACATCCTGTATTGAAAGAAACACATTTGAAGAATGTGTCTTAACTACCTTCAGTGTAATTACTTTCCAAACTAATATGCATTAACATGCTTTCTCCAAAACAGTCACGTTTGGACCTGTTTCAAACTGTTCACAGAAAGTCACTGCCTCTGGAACTACTGCGTGCTCTTGGCAGTTGAACTGCAGATCCTGCACAAAATGTGTTCTTCTGTATGAAAGAACACTGAAATGAGCCATGGAGGGTCTGTATTGCATGCAGCAACACCAAGTTCACTGTGATACCTCTAGCATATATAATATTTTCCATTTAAAGTTTTAATATATATTTTAAAAAAGGTTTTGCTAAAGCAGTCTATCCTTGGGAAAGGCTAGATAAGCACGCACAGTGTTAAAAATCCTCTGTCCAATGTCCGAGCCAAAGGCCAACTAATGACAATTTTGGTAGATGGCTTTGCTTCTTCTGAAGAAAAGAAAGGCATTTGCAATCAGAAAAAAATATGAGAAAGCAATTAATATCCATTATATCAAAATATTAAAAACAAACTCAATGTATCAGCAACAGATAGACTGTCTTATGATGCTGATGTCTAGTGGAAATTCTGCAGCCTCTACAGAATTTAGTTTTACTACATTTTTCATCTGAAATGAAAAATGCTCTTCATTTATAGAAATATGAAGAAATGGCTAGGGAAGTACACATAACCACAACTTCCAAAGGTGAAAAGTAATCAACGCATAGAGGATTCCCATGAAGCATACATGTCACTTACAAACCCAATTTTGTGATATCTAGGAGCAAACAAAACACTTGTTACTCCCAAGTAAGACTTTCAAAATAAAAGCAATATGGTTAAAAACAATAATCTCTTTATGAATTCATCACCCAAGTTGTCCATAGTGGCTACTACATTGGTGTTTTTACTGTTACTTTGCATCATGTGATCTTGAGAAATATAACAGGAGCTCAACATTTATGAATGGCAATCACAGGGAAGATACGAGTGGGAGAGTTTACCAGCAACAATTAGACCCACAAATGCATGAATCACAAATTGCATGGTAACTAAGAACAAAACCAAAACTGTTTAAAAAATTAAAATGACCTGAAATTCTACTAATATGAAATTCTACTAATATGAAAACTTCAATTTCCTCATCATTTAGACATATTTTCCTCCTCTTGTTAAAACAGCATAATGAATAGCAATATAACTTTACATTTAATAGCAAGCTCTGCAATATGTTTCAGGTACAATACTAAAATCCGTTACACAGGGAATTGTATTGCCTCTAACACAGACAACTGTTTCTTAGAAGAAAAGTGACACGTGCAAAAGTCATGATCAAAGCTGGAAGTGTACTGCACCGGACTTAGAAGCCGTAATGCTAGGTTAGTTGGTTAAAACTAATTGTACACATCTACCTCTCCCACATGTCTGTTAGCAGTTAGAGAAACAGCTGAAGTTTGACACTGCGGCTTAGTGTTCTGTTATGGAAACTGTATTCTGAAAAATTAAAAATCTGCTACTTTATTTGCATGAGTCCAACAGGCAAGTTCCTAGTTTCACTTATACAATGGTCTAAATAAAATCTGTCCCACCTACCTATTTCATCTACAATTCTGTCAACAGAGAAACACAAACTTTCAAACTATAAAAACAAAACAAAGCAGCAACCCTGAGAGCTGGAAGCTCTCTCTGAGGACCAATACAACATATGAAGAAGATCTAGAAGTGGAACTTGGCTCCTTGCAACATAAGAGGTCACCAGTGAGATCTCTCTGCGTTGCTGCTTAATGCTCCATGACTCTGTGTCCTCTCTTAAAACACCTTTGTTTCGGAGTGACTGGGGGGTTTTTGCACTAATTTAGCAAATACAGTTTTTTTAAAGAGGATGTTTTACATATTTTCAGAACCTTGAAAAACAGCAGACTTCTTATATTTCAGGAAAAGGTAACATTTTTCTTAATTTTTCAAAGTGCTTCAGTCACTCCTAACAAACAAGGCATTAAACTCGAAGGATGCAGTCTGAAAATGTAACTTAGACCCAGCAGTGACTGGAACTTTGACAGTGCTTTCCAACAGTTCATAAAAAGGCAGGCTTTGCATCTGAGCCATGAACAGAGCAAAGCAAAGATGCTTCACAACCTTAAGAAGAGCAGGAAATGGAATATAACAGCATTAGCTCTACTGCTTTGCTTCCTTAGGAAACAGAAGAAAATTTAACCTCACGTTGTACTTGTTCTTAAATAATATTAGTAAGTAACTTAAAGCTATTTTTTGTATTATGCTCTTGCAGCAGCAATGAATGAAATCGTATCAACTGCATTCCCAAAATGCAAGCCCTTCTGTTTAAAGTGATTGTTTGTATTTGTATTAAATTTCACACAGTGCCTAACAGAATATGTCACTAATTGAAAATACAGTATGTCCCTCTACAAGTGATCTTAATTTGAGGTCTAAACTCTGGCACAAGAAGATCATTTGGTAGTTCTCCAAGTCACAAATACTTTGGTCAAGAGGTCAGTATAATTACACTGTTTTTTAAATGCTTCCTTACAGATTGAGAACATTTTGCTCCCAGCTGCTGCTGAGCAGTGTTAGCACCAATTCAGCATCACTCATCAGTGGAACTGGCAGGACTTGCAGGAAGTGCATTCTGCATGACTTACAGGGAATTTAGGAATTTTATTCTCTTTGAAGAGCAAAGTTAGGATATTAAAAGCACATTTTTTCTTAGGTGTTCTTTCCTTGCACTTCACATCTGGCCCATAATATGTTAATGGACACGAGAGATCTGAACCCATGCAATGTAGTGCTTACATTCAAATTACTGGAATATACATTTACAAAGAAATGACAAAGAAATTACAACAATGGTACACAACAGAATATTCTGGGCTTGGTTGTTCTTGAAGTAAAAGTGTCCCTAACTCTGCTCTGACAGCACAAATGGAATTTTAGGGATTAGACATTTTAACCTTTCTACTCTCATGTGCTATAAAGAGGAATTCCTCTAATCCCTAAGAATTTGGATTTACCTGTTTGTGGAAGCCCCTTCAGCTAGCAGTATCTTAGAACAACTGTTTCATTTTACATGTCTCAGACTATAGTGAATTACAAGCCCTTAAAAAGAAAATGCCACCACTTTCCTCAAGAGATCTTTAAGGACTAACTTCAAAAGATACGCATCTCCTATTTCATAAAAGGTAGCCTCTTCTGGTTGATAATGTTTTCTCTTTTCTCATTTTGTGCAATTAGGGATGCCACTGCTCAAACATATCATAGCTAGAAATAAAATCACAAAGTTTGAAAACTAGAGGTTGAGTGGAAATGTCTTTTACTTTCCATGGCAGCACAGAATACAGCAGGACTTTTTTCTTTGATCAGTGGAGGAGGAGAAGAAGCAGCAGTGAAGTAGCAGATGTTAAATAAATATTCCAGAGATACTAAGTGGCAAATGAAGGACCAATCATACTTACTTAAAAGGAATCCGTGAAGCTGCATTCAGATTGGTGGGAGAAGTCACTGATTGAAGAATATGTTCAAGGGCAGCCAGTCCTCCTGCAGCCCGAAATGCTATTTGGTCTGCTGCGTTCTAGATAAACACAAACACAGAAGAGAACCAACAGAAATTTTAAAAAATTCCTGCATAGGCAAGATGCTTAGATGCTAGAAGACAACTGCACTGAGTATTCATGCCATCGTACGAAATCCTTAATACATACATTTATCATGCTGAACACCTCTGAAAAAGAGCAGTGAAATGCCAGTGCACAGAGAAGAATATTCTTTAGAAGGCACAGGAGTAGAAATTCTCATGTTATTGTTTCAAAGGCAATACGTACATACCACAGACTATATTTAGGCAACGCTTGTGTAAATATTTTTTTAACAACATATTGTTGTAGGGATTTTAATGAAGTTACTCTTTACCTGTTGCTGTTATCTTTGTAGCTATACTTTTATGATTTTTATATCATTTAACAAATATGGGCTATCTCTAGATGGGTATTTCTTCTTTCATACAAACCTCTCCAAAAGGAGACAACCTCCATGCTTGTTCCACGATGTTTTCTACACGTGCATAAAATTACTCAGACAGATCACTTTAAAACATGAGTGCCATCATCATGTTGATGATACCTGTTTTTGTACTTCACAGCACGTGGATCCCACAAATTCAGTTCCGTCTCTGGAAGGAAGCCAGACAGCATCACCAGGCAGAATGTCAGTTACTAGAAATGTTCTCTGAGAGATGCTGGTGAGGACATGAGTTGGTTAGCTTTTCTGCCTTCGGAAATTAATTGTTTGGAGTTTGGGAATCAAGTTTAAAAAAAGAGACAGTTTTGGTGGTGCTTCAGTTACGAGAAACTACGTAAGATTGCAAACATCACTTCAAAGATTGGTGTAGGTTCTCTCTTTTTTCCAGTCAGGTGCCTAGCAAGCGACAGCAATTCAAACTTATTACCCCTCTAGATCTTTTGTTTCATCCATCCACTGTTTGCACCTTACTGAAAATGCACTGGAATGAATGAATATCCTTGGATTTCAGTATCACATTTCCATTTGGTTTGTTCTACATTCATTGTACTATGGTGTTGCTTTTAAATAGAAACATTCCATGTAAACTAGTTCTGTATGTGTTCCTACCTTTTTCAATTAGCTTCTTATTCTAGGTGTCCCCTTTAAGCTTCCACTTAGCAGAAGTTTATACCTAAATGCCATCCTATCATTACTCTTACAGTTTGCAAATGACTGTGTTTTTGTTGGATTTTAGAGCTTACTCATGTCTTCCTTTCCTCCAAAATTGTTTCCACCTCTTCCTGTTTAAATGATAGCACATGAGAAGTTTTCTCTGAAGTTGCTGATTTGCTTCATTGGCTGTTTGCATTTATTTGTCTTAATTATGTCAATCATGAGAATATTTCAGTTAATAAGAAATCCTTGTTGTTTTTTTTAGTGCCGTAAGCACTTAGTGTGTGGGAAAAAACAAATGCTGCATAAATACAATTGTTATTAGTCCTTAAATAATGTAATACACTACCACTATCCTACAACAGAAAAATTCCTAGAGAGGAGTTCTCCTGTAAGAATTAGATATTCATATGTAAACACAGAAATATCTACTTTTTTAAAAAGAAAAAAAAAATCATGCAACTTTTCTCCATTAAGTTTCTCTCAAGCAAACATCTATACTCTTTTAAAATGACCTGTTCCAAGCTCAAGAAAAACCATCTTCAAACAGGGAAGCCTGACATTAAAAAGGAAACAATTTTCCACAATTAACATGAACCACATGTAGAATTTCATACAGCCAAAATGTTCATCTTCAAAGGAAAATCTAGTCTCAAATGAAGCTCTGTGCCAACTCAACAAGCAGTTAAAATAATCAACCAGTGATTTCCTATTGGCTGACATCTGCCATTTCAATTTTAGTCCAGCTAGCCTGGTAAATGTGTCTTCAGTTCAGAGTTAGATTGAGTTCCACTCATATATTCCTCCTTTAATTCCTTTTCGTCCATTCCAGCTCAGAAAACCTCCAAACAAGAGCAACAACAGCTTCCTCAAGCAAGCTCTGATATAACACCGTACAGCCAATGCCCGTCCCATCCGCGCTGTGACGGTGACACGCCTGTGCCAAGTGCTGCCTCCCTCCTTCACCTTCTCCCACCAACTTCATGGCACACTCGTACAGAAGAGACTACCACACAGCAAAGAAATCCCAACATAAATTGGGTAGCATTATCTGAGCACCTTGGCTTACAGCAGCGGTTCTCTAACTTTCTCCCTCTGCTCCAGCAGTGCTGCTGAGGGACCCAGCACCCCCAGACAAAGCCTGGGGACTTTCTAACACACCCATTTTCACTTCAGCTTAAAACTGCACAAGTGTCATGACCAATTTTGTTATTTCAAGCTTGAGTTTTCCTTGGTAATCAGCATACGCATGTAGTTGGTATAGAAAAATGAGCACAAGGATTTCGATGTGAGTGGCATGCCTGCATCCCAGCACAAACAAAAAAGACATTTATGTGATGCTGCTGACTTATTCACTACAGTGTATTTGTTAGTGCTGTTTCCACTCCAGTTTTAAATGTGCCAAGCACTTCCCATTTCTCACTTTCCCGATTTCTCATGGCAGACAATGCCACAACCTGCTAGCTCCGGTGGCAAAGTCCTCCTTGTCATGCAGACCAAATATGCCCTTTCTGTATTTCATCTCGTTACTCTGAGTTATATCCCACTTTATGGCACTCATTTTGTTCTTCCCCTTAGCGGTTATTTCATTCTTGAAATTGTACACTGTTACATTTCCCCACTTGGCTTGTTTCTTAAGCATTCTATATTCATTACTGCTAAGCCCATCCTTTTCCTCAAGCAATGTTTTCTTATCTGTGATTTTTCCCCATAACTCCTCTTTTCTCCACATGTACCTAGTAACAAAATGAACATTTTTTCAAATCAGTCACCAGAGCAGCACTGAAAGAAGCTGTAACATCTCCCTGTTCTGAGAGGGCATCTCCACATACCTATTAAAAAGGATATTAATCTTTTGAAGCTGTTTAATTTCCTGTGTGCTCTCCTCCTGTCCCAAACTGAAGCCTTTTCAGCATCCCTTCTATAAAAGAAGACTTTTTTTCGGTGTTCGTTTGTTTTGTTGAGTAATTTCTAAAACACAAGTATACTTTGAAAAATACAAACTTACATTGTGAAGAACTTCCCTTACTACAACAGTTTTCTATCCAGCTGAAGTTCGTAATTTCTCCTAATTTAATCTCTACTATTCTCCGCTCCAAATTACTCATAAAAATTCATCAGCGTGTTGATGTTTAGCTACCAGGGAAATAAATCCCCAAATATGTGCATGAAGCAGGGGTGGGGGGACGTAAATACAAGGAAGAAACACAAGCAGGCAGCAGTGCTGGGAAGGACACCTGACCGAGCTGCTGGCTCCGCATGCTCACAGCGGCCTGCGCAACCACCACCCACTGACTGGGAGCACACCACTGAGCCCACTGGCTTTCGGCCTGTTATTAAACATTTAGGTATTCAAGGATTCTTCTTAGATGGAGAAACCCAAGAGCTTTTAACTCATTTATTGACGTGCAGTGGTAACTGCAGAGGTAGAGGTAGTTGGTGGCACACAGGGCCTGTGAGCGGCCATGGCCAGCACGCAGGAGCCGTGCGGCCTAGAGGCCCCGCTCCGGGACAGCTCCTCGGCCTGGCCTGGGTCAGCGTGGGTGGTGGGAACAGGGGAAACATGTCCTGCCATAAAGGAGCAGGGCGTCCCCTGAACGTTGTCAGAGCAAACACTGTGTGACTGTGCTGTCTGAGATGAAAAAAGCATGGGCAATTCCTCAGCCATCCACAAGAGTTCCATGAGATCTGAGATAGGAAGACGAGCTGTGTGTTAGGAAAGAACAGTGCTAAAAAATACGTCATACTCTGAAATAAAGCAGTCAAATAAAACAAAAATATTTTTAAATTTCTGAATTAGTTTCTACTTGAAGTTCGAAGTTCTCAAATTTTGAAGTATTTATTTGAAGAAATCTTTCTTGAAGCATAAATATGAGAGCAAGGTATCTCATTCAATTTGTTTCTAAAATTAACTTATATCCTTCAAAATATGATCAAATTCACTTACTTACAATGTTCTGTACTGCTGAAGCTTTACATTACATAGTAAAACACAAGACATTTTAAAGAAGTAGACTGAGGCATACAAGTTAAAGTCCTTGCTCAATAATATCCTTATCGAAATTGTATACAGAAATCAAAAACTGTTACTAATTGATGCTCACGTATCCCTCTGTGATACCTTGTATCACCACTGATCTGTACAAAAAAACCAAAGACTTCAGTCTGCGCCTGAATAAAAGACCCATTCTGGTAATTACAACTTTTACTTTCACGGCACCAAAGGCACGGAGTAGATCAAGCACCATGTGAATATGAAAAATGACAGATCCTGTTGGGAGATAATATCAAATCCCTATTTGGAAAGTGCACAAACCAGAATGGCACACTTCTGCTGCTTGAAAGAATGCTCCAGACTTCTAACTTAGTCTCTTCACTTAGCTAGATGCTCATGAAAACTGTTTCATAGTTTCACTACAAAAACTGTTCTTTGAGAGTGCCTGCATATTTAGATTGGGAAGTTTACTTAGCAAAGGCAAGCAATACAATGGGATTCATGTTTGTTGAACAGAAAAAAGATGTATATTTGTGGGTTTTTTTTTTTTGTTGTTGTTGTTTTTTTTAAACAGTGAAACTGTTTGGCCTCGCAGATTTTCAGAAATACGTTAACTATTTCAAAAACCATTTTAGACATCTTGATTACAAGTACAAAAGGAGTTCAAAGCTCTGACGTTAGCTAGTCATGCAGGAGAGTAGAGGCAAAAAAAAACACGTAGGGAAAAATGACTATTAGTGTCATCCAGGCATTTCTTAACAGAGAGAGGAACAGGCAAAAAAGCCACATGGATGCCACCTAAATTTTTCCTAAATATTATTAAAATAACAATGGAGATGCAGTCTTCAGAACCGATGATGTAGCGCTCAAAACTAATACAAGAAAAAGAAGTCTTGTTTTCCATGCTTTTCAGAAGTCTCTGCTGTGAAATACAGGGTCTGGTTTGTGCAGGAGGAAAGCTGGCGCTGCTGAAGTGATATTAAGTACAAATTTTTATTTTTTGGATCATTATAAACTTGGCATTTGAAGTACACAGCAAGTAACTGCAAGACAACATGTATATCATGTACCTCTCCAGCAGAATGTGTGCGTACTAATGCAAATGAGGCAAACTAAGCAGAAATAACCATAAATGCATCATGTAACAATCTTAAGGATTAATTAGTAACTAAGCATCTAAACAAACTTCTGAAATGTGTCTTTTTTCTTTTTTTTCTTTTTTAAATCACGACAAACAAGCAGGAAAGCTGCCTGCATACCGAGCAAGTGTGGCTGACTTATTTACCTACCTGCTGCAACACCTTAATGGATCCGAATTCCCCTCCTCTCCTCTCCTCTGGCTTGAGTGACAACTGACTAATAGGATTACAGGCTCCGTTCCAACAATACAGCTCAGCAACATGCCAGCAAAAAATGACAGCCTAAACCTGAATTACATGGCCTGGGAATCCATCCAATTATTAACTAAAGTAACTGTTATTACCTAACCTAATCAAAGGAGAAGCAGCTGTTAATCTTTGGTGGCCTGCAGTGTAGCAGCGGTCAGACTGGATGAACTGTCTTTGTACTTGACTCCTCTACAGACAATAATTATGTCCTTTGTGATCAAGAAGGAAGGGCTTCCTAACCTTTCAGACAGAGGCAGCAGATGGGGAACAACTATCTGTGTGTTCATTAACAAGACAGGGTGGATTTTATCAGGGTTTGGCATCTGTGGCACCTTCAGAAGCACCACTTACTCAATGATGCCAGCAGGTTTGGCAAATTCGAAAATTAGCAGGCTAAACACCAAGTTCAAAATGATGGTTTCATCTCATTATCTGACATTTGGTAAAGAAAAATAAATACAAGACATTGACCCATATGCCTCACCATACCCAACCAGTCAGCTCAGACACACAGGCAGCACAGAAATACATGACAGGGCCAAGAGACCTGTGTTGTTATTTGTTGCGTATTGCCTCATTAACTAAAATAGCTGGATAATATAAACTGTATGCTTTTGAAATAAAATCAAAATGGGAAAAATCTTTGAGTTACTGATTAAAGTCAGTGAGTTATTAACTAACACAGAGTGAAGTGAGCATCAATTAGCAACGCTTTTTGATGCCTACATAGAACATTCCAAAGCAGAAGCAAGGCCAGAACTCCCCTACCCTACACAGAGCACTGGCCAAGGTCTGTCAAACAAGCCTGGAGCTCACAGAAACTTGCCTCAGCGTAAGGCATTGCAGAAGCACAATTCACTGCATGGCAGGGAAAGTAAAAATACAACTGGATCACAGGACAGAGGCACCTGAAGGGGAAGAAGACTTCTGATGATGCGCAGTGACGGCTAGTGTTTAGAAGCTGAGAAGGCATGAATTCAGGTAAGATGATGATTTTTTTAATGCCAAGAGTAATTAATGACTACCATAATATACTAAGGATATAGTCGACACTCAATCATTTGAAGTTTTTAAATCAAACCTGATTATCTCCTAGAAAAATATGATCCTAGTTAGATCGTAATTTATTAATTTGGTGTAAGAGTTATTGGGCGAAATCCAATGACCTGTACCAAAGTACTCACTTCCATACATTTCTCCTCCTAAAGCATTCTTATTATTTAATACACAGAGGGCAATCAGAAATAATGAAGAACTTTAACATTTGAAATGATTTCATGTCAGCTTTAGCATTTCTGTTCTATGTAACTTCAGCACCTCACAGCTTGAACATTAGCACTTGTACCTGAAACTGTTTTGAACCAACTTTAAAAATACTGCTGTGTTAACCACTCCTCTTAGACAAATCTCCACAACCAATAATCTGATGTGGATTAAGCAAAATATTTTCCTTCCTCAGCCAGGAGAATGCCTTCTGTCAGTCCCACCAACTAGGTTGGAATAAAAAGCTGATCTGAAAAAACTGAAAAGCCTTTTTGAAGAGACCTCATGAGCTAAAACAGTTAGAAAATATTTCTGAATCAAACCCAAACACTCTGATACTTTCTGACTTCTATTTCTGAAAGAACACACTGAAGTTGTGTGATTATTCTACACTTGTTAAACTGTTTACTCAAGGGAGAAGTAATAACTAATTAGTAAAATACAGCTGAAATCCATCTTCAGAATGTTCTTTCCTTTTATCTAGTGTTTGAAGATTCTATCTAAAATGCCAGAGGCTAAGAAATGTAGTTCAAAGCTGCCTTCAAAAAATAAACTAGACAACTGAAGCCTGGGCTGGATACTCCTTTTCTTTTTTCCCCCTTCCCTTTAAATAAATACATAACTATATCTACATGCACATACAAAACCATTGATATGTTAGTCAGTGTAGAAAATATACATTCTTTAATTTGTCCTCCAGACACAAAAAATTACTTGGTAAGGATTACTGAGAGTATAGGAAAATAATATTTTCTATTAAGATGAGAAATATTGTTCCCTGTAATACTTCTCTCTAGTGAAATCAGTACCACAACAACACTCCATTCCATCTGAAATTCTGGTTTTCAAACACAAGTGACTAGACCCGCAACAGAATTTTGAGCACTGTACATCAATGGGAAAATGCTGGAAAACAATCAAGGCACAGGATTCAAGTATGAGCCAGAACTGGCTCAGTACCATTTGCATACTACTGGGGAGAAGTATTCATTCACATGAAGGATGCATCTATCGTGCATTTGTACCAACTCCTCCTTCATGAATTGGTTACATGTTAGGGGACCCAAGCTCTTTAGGTAAGGCCATGCAAGGCCACAGAGGAGGGCTTGAATAATGCTCCTTCACACCTTACCACACAAAGCCAAGCACAAAGCCAGCTGATTCTGAAGCCTTGAAGATAAGGCAGCTCCTCTGGTTTCTGTGTCTACATTCCATACAAACTGATCTCAGTGGCTTCATCTAGGTGAGGATGCTCACTGAGCACCAGCTCGGTGCCTGAGACAGTAGGTAAGGCATCTCCCCTGACATGGGAGGTAGGGAAATGGGCGATAACTTGCAGAAGGGGTTTCATTCTCTGCTTGATGTTTGTTACTTGCACTCTTCCCTGTAGAGCTTACCCTCCAGTCTCTAAGACATTTGGTTAATACTTTTTTTTTTTTTTGCATTAAAAAACTAAGCTATACTAACTGCAACAACTTCACATATACTCATCATCAAGAGAGACAAATACCTCGGTACAAAAAAAGAAAGGCTGAAAAGGACACCTGTTGCTACATCACTAAAATGCATGAATAAAAACTAAGCTTTCTTTGTTTCTAAATTGAATGACATTTACTGTTATACTTCCTGAAAGTACATTATGACTACCATACATTGACAAGCTACAGACTTCAGAACGGGCCTAGACCCATGCGTTGACCCATACATGAATGGGCCTAGGCCCGTTCTGAAGTCTGTGCTGCAAACACTACATGTCATGTGCACATAAATTTAACTCCTGTCTATGGACGTTCTTTACTTAAATTCATGGCTCTGTTTCCAAACATCTATCCATACTGCAAGGTAAACCATACTGAGTAGGGCTCTTCATTGAATTACTGCATTATCCTAGTGAATAAGATGGATCACATGCAAACAATCTTCCAATTTCCGCAGTCTTTTCAGTTCAACAGTAAAATCTCTGAGTCACTCTATCAATGATTCTGTCGATGTTGAAGGCAGGACCCTCAGGATCCAGTCTGCGAACTTTAAAAAAGCCTTAAAGAAAAGACAGGTAAAGGCAAACCAGTGAACTCCACATCATCTGTTTCGTTGTTTTTGCTCATTCCAAGTAGTCCAACATGAAACAGACAATATTGTTTGTGAAAATAAGACATGTCCCTGTAAATATTAAGACAGTACTAAGCATTATACCACTTGTGCTTATTAAAAATAAAAATGTTTACTCCCATTTGTAAATAACTGAGCACCTAACATGCGCAGCAACTCAAAGAAAAGCAAGGATAAGGGTTTAATTCTCTAAAACCAGTAACAGCTCCTAGATCTCCACCGATGACTCCATTAGCTGAGACTATTCTGACTATTCCAAACAAATATATTAAAAGGACCATCATGCGATCTTGTCCTGTTCTCTCAGCAGCTTTTTGGAAAAGAAATTGCCCAGCGAACAGAAAACTTGCAGATCTCTTGCATCATTGACTCGTTCTTAAATCCCTGTGGCTGACACTTCACTACTGAAAGCTGTTAGCCACAAGAAAGCAGCACTGATTTCAGCCAAACTTAAACGGTGAAAACCAGTGCAATCCAGCAAAACTAAAGATATTAAAACTACACAGGAGAAGATATATAGAGAAGGAGCTATGGTTGCTCACTGGAAGACCTGCAGGGCAGTCAGGAACACTTGAGTTCTAAACATAGCTTTCACAATGATTGCCTTGGGTACTCTCCTGTAGCCTCTTAGACTATTTGCTCATTACCCCATCCACAAGACAGTAATAAAAGACTGCTGTGTAGATGTGGGTTTGCAGAGTACTTCAAACGGGTGCATACAACAAAGGACACCTCTAGGTGACACGGTTTCAAATCAGAAGTGAAATTTTAAAAATACTGAACGAACGTGAACACATACCAACTAAATGAAATAAAACCTTCAACTCTTCAAAACCTATTAAAATAAATCATTATTTTAGCATTATCGCTATCTCAGTTGGCACCTGCTCATTCTCAGGAATGTGTCTGCTCAGGGCAGTTTCTTGCTACCATACACCCACTGCGATGCCTGCACTTTGTGCTAGCACTACTGCAACCAGATGGATGCCACTGCCACAGGCGGATAGGTCCAAAATACTGAAGAAGATAAGAATCTGAAGATTATTAAATGTAGTTATTTTCTCTGCGTTTGTGGTATTAAAATCTCTTGTTCTGTAAATGCTTAACGAAGGAATGACTTTGCACGCCTTGGAACGTATCCATTACATTCACTCTGATACAAACTGACAAGAAAAAAAGAAAGTCAGATTGGACAGCAAAAGGTCACAACTAGTCCAGGGTAAGTGTCTTGGAAGCTAGCAACTTTTAACTGTATCCCACACAATCAGAAATCAACACAGCAGCTCTAAACACACTGTACACAGTAAATTACCCTCCCAATAATCTTGGAATAAGAACACTGCAGAGCTTATCTGTGAACTGAACTTGCCTTGTAATACCATTTCCAGCCAACAAGTTAAAAAATAGTCTGTGGTTGACCTCTGGTAACAAGCTCCTATTTATACATTCATCTTGAGAAAAAGGTTAATCCACAGATTATAGAAACCCCAGGCAAACAAATTATTGACGATATAAAACTTCCTGGTCCAACTCGCACCAGGCAGCACACATCTGAACTATTGACTTTTTCCTGGCAGTGACAGGGAATGTCTGTTTGGGTAGAAAACGTTGCCCAAAGAGCAGCTCCTGTGGCTCTTCAACTGACGGCCACCATGGCACGACCACCCTACTCACCACTGGTCAGAGCAGGGGATGGTTCCACCACCAGAAGCAGTTGGTATCAGATGGAGTTGAGATGGTTGGCATGGGACAGCACACCGTACGCCAGTCTCTGAGCACTGCCGACCCTTTCCATGCCATGTTTCATGGCAATGTGCATCACTGGCACTCAGGGCTGAACACACATACATTAAAAACTCCTCATCTCCCAGTCAAAGGGTTTAAAGCACTCAATTAGTTTTGAGTAGGGTTACTGCACCTTGGATTTTCCATCAGTTATATATGCTCAATCAGTTCCTGAGTTCATGTTCTGAGCTCAGGTTCTGTGCTTTCCTGAGGACAGTTAGAGACATGATTAACACAAAGCAAAGGCAGCATAAATATAGAATTCCTCATGTTATGTTCCATGTTCACAAAATTATTAGATGTTTTGGTGGTCCAATACAGAGATCCAATGGCCTGAATTCTAGTTTTAGCTGGTAAAGACAACTTCTGTTTAAGCTTTAAAATTTTATACCCTTCATAAACTTTGGATTTTGACTTTAAATCATTTTCAAACCGTTGCAGTTCAGCTTTAAATGTGATTAATGACTTCCCTTCCTGTGACATCCCAGCAGGGGCTGGAATTGGCTACTGCAGCAGTGTCCAAAGTTGAATACAAGGATTTTACAACCCATGGCCCCAGACACACACACACACCCTGCAAAAGGTGGGGAGCAACGCTGCTCATCGGCTGGGGTGGTCCCTGTCCCTAACCAGCCTGGCCTGGAGCCCTGTGGATGGCTGACTGGTGCTAGTAAGGTATTTTGCATCTTAAAGGAAAGATGCATGAGGTAATTATCCTCTCTGTTAAACACCTGCAGACAAACAGACACTCATAAATTCCAAGAAATGAACCTTCCAGGCTCACCAGAAGAGCCAAGTCCACTTCATGATTTCATAACAATAAAATGAAATACGGCAATTCTTAATACTTTCTTCCTCCTCATCAGTAGAAATCCAAAAACCAACGCACTTGTCCCTTACACCTAGCAAAGGCTGTCACTGTGGTTTTGATGAGTGCCTTTGGGACAGAAAATAGGACTCTACTGATACAGAACTACAGAAAAAACTTGGTAAGGCAAAGCAGAATCGAGAAACACGTCTCTTTCAGAGCCATTAACATTAATTTAGTGTTATCTTCCAGATTAGAGCATCAAGAACTTCTATCTTAATTTGGTGTCCATCACATGAAGGTAGAAAGCAGTAGAGAAAGGATGATTGCTCTTCTATCCTGTGTCCCCTAACACAACAGGATGCGATGGGTCTCCAAGGGTATCCTCCCTTCATTTTCTTCAGTTCACTATTTTTTACAAACATAATATTACAGTAATTTCAGCTTCTGAAAACATTGTCTAAAGAAAATATTTGAATGTTACAACTACAACTCGATTAATTGTACAAAAAAAAAAAAAGCTATTACAGATATTTGACCTGCTTTGTTAGTTTTTATTTAGAAAAAGAATAAAATTTAATCTATTCTCAATACAGAACACACCATATATTCAGCTAAAATTAAACATGAAGTCTTAATTTTTGATTATCTATAGAAGTAAGAATAGCTATTACTTCCATGAAGAACAAAACTCTAAAACTTGGATGAAAACAAAGAAAAAATTAAGACAACATTTATTTTTTCAACATTGTGGCCACTAAGTGCTCACTGCCCAATACAAAAGAAGGCTTTTAGCTGGAAACCAAAGAGCCACACACGAAAATCTTCATGTGGCTCCGAGCCAGCAGACACCCATCACGTCTGTGAGGGAAAGGCAGCAGGTTACAGCCTGACAGCACCTTGTCACAGCGCTGCATGGGCAGAGGAGAAGGGGTGTGGGACTGGTGCCGGGGGGCACGAGACTCCCAGCCCAGGTGTGAGCCTGGCTGGCCACAGCGGGAGCTCAGCCCGCTGCAAACCTGCACACCGGGAATGCTGCTCAGGCACCAGAGCCTGCCTGCCTACAGCTTAGCATGCTGCTAACTCAGACAACAGCAGCTCCTAACTATGCTCATTAAACACTGGGCACTTCTGTTTTGCTTGCGTGTATCATTGTTAGTATGTATGCCATGCATGTCAGTAATCTCCTTTGTATGAGCACTCGATAAAGTTGATAGCACGTCACTTCTACACAGCACGTCTTGACAGGCGATGCACTGTTTACCTGCATAAATATCCTATGCACCAAAACCAGGAGAGCTGCAGCTATAAACAGCAGGAGGGAAAGCCGTGTGATTTCGGAGCCCACTCGTGCCTTAAGCACAACAGAAAGGGCTGGGGCTGCAGCACGGTTGGGGCACTCTGCCTGAGCAGCACGGGTGCTCACGTGCCCAACGCCAATGGCACAACGCTGGAAATCATGTTTTGAGGATAGCCATAGGGAAAGACATAGCACTTTCAAAATTAACAGGCAAATCAACTCAGCAGGTTACACCTTTGGCCCTAGAAGTCCTATCAGTATTAACCAAATTAAAATCTCATGTATCAGTATTAACCAAATTAAAATCTCATGTAGGCATTTTTTCTTCCAAACCAGAATGTGCCTTCTAAACAGAGCTGTATTCCTTGCAAGGACTGAGAGGACACGCTGTTCTTTCTGCCAGTAGTGTCCTCTAGTGGAGGAAAGGGAAATATTAAGTAAACAGGAAAATAAAGCGCTCTGCATCAAAGAAATCGTCCCCTCAAGGAAAATGCAAATACCTCTCAACCACAAAATCACCCATAAAAATTTGGCATTTTGACCAAGCTTTTCATTACTACAGTAATGTTCAAACCTCGAAGTTTAACCAACTTTTTTAGGCTTCAGTCAGACTGGGACATGAAGTAGTTGTGAGGCAGATGACAGCAGCTGGCTGAGGGAGCACCGTACCCACACCGTGCCCCTGCCCATGGCACACACAGATGTGGGACCACCAAATCCTGACGGGGATCTGGGGCTACGAGCTGGGTAAAGCCATGACTTGGGTAAAGTCCTGCAACAGCAATTTTCACCCTTTTTGATATGGGATGTCTTATGATGCTTTTTCTGATTTACTAGGAAGGTGACTGACCAGCTGACACCTCCTGTGGTTTCTCCAACCCTCAAGGAAACCATGGATTTACACTGGGTTTCTTCTAAAGGTGCAGACGTTCTTACCCTTAACCTTAATACAAGAAGTGACTGCAGCTTGCCTACAGAAATGCTCCGCTCCTGCAATGAGCAACCTATTGAGTCACCAAACTCCCAAATTAATCCACTACTGTCCTCCTTTCTCCATCCCTTTCTTTTCTACCAACCAGAACAGTTTCATGTGGAAAAAAACAATTTTTTTTGAGGATCACTGATTTTTGCCATCACCTTCTTCCCAGCTGACCCTTCAGAGCTCCAAAGGCAAGAATTATTAATTCTGTAGAGATTAATGAATCATTGCTTCCCCTTCTACCACTGCTTTTTTTCACAGATATTAATCACCCTTGCCTCTAAGCAGTCTAGCTAACAGAACTAAGCCAAACCTGGATCATTTGGTTTTAACTCAAAATTTAGGTTTAGAATTTGCTACGTCTAATTCACACTTGACAGCTTTCTTCAATTACGACACAGAAGTGACAAACACCCAACTATGGCTTGTGTGCTCTACAGTTCGGCTGATCTTTTCTGATCACATCTTGCATAAAATACACTACCTCATCATGTTACCCTTGCTTAGCTTAGGAATTCCATTTTTCTAAATGAGTTTGGTATCACATTACAGTATCTTGTCTACATTCCTTCAGTGATCATGTGAAGCAGCAATACCATATCCAGTTTGACTACAGTCAATAGTAAGTTCAGAAAAGCTTTGAAATACATCACTGCCTTTTCAGCCCGTCCAGAATTCTACACTTCTTTAAAATAGAATTCAGCCACTACATTCAGTGCCTTTCAATCCTCTTTGATGGCTACACTACTCTACACCCGCAGTAGGCAGCTCCCAGGTGCTGGGGCAGCACCACAATCAGATGTGCAGGAGACTGGGAACCACAGGTCCTGCTGTGCTCTTACATTCTCTCCCCTACATATGAAACATTTTTGACTATTTGCTTCTCAAATCTGTTTTGTCTGTACACGCACGTATTTTACACACACACAGGGGCTATTCTTAATTTTTGTAGACTTTTAGAGTAATTTATCAGAAATTGTACAAAAGCTTGCACGTGTTCCACTTAACACTGGTTTTGCTCCACACATTAATAATCCATTTGCTCCTTTACATTGCAGCAGCTTTTCATTTTATTGCTTCAATTTCTGGTGATTCAGAGTTTATACCATTGGGGGATAAAAAATAAAAAATCAGGATTAGCTAGACAGGCAATTCATGTGCCTTCCAGAAACTGGCCTGGGAATCTTCATGCTGCCCACGGTCACCGTACCCAGAGGGCCTGACAGCTCAGAGAACACAACATAAACAGGCAGCCCGTGCTGCTAAAGCAGCCATTGCTGACAGTCTTTACTAGGGCATAAACACCGTCTGCCTACAGTCCCCTTCTATTTGAAAGTTATGACAAACATTTTCCTGAAATGTAAATAACTGACATCACAACTGCTGAAGAAAGAAGCTGAAAAATTATCTAAAAATTGCAAAAAATAAGTGTTGCCTGGCACTAAACAAACCATCAGTGGTCATTAAGAAAGCTCTTCAGAAGTTGTAAGCATGAAATTTTTACTTTTTTTAATATGAAAACATTGCAATTCATGATTAGTTTGGATTCACACATCTTTCAGTTACAAAATAACAGCTTTCCTAAGAGAATGGTTTTTTTTCCTGAAATCTGTTCTCAGTATGAGTACTATTCCAAATCAGTAAAAATAAATATCTTGAAACTCAGCCTAGTGAAAAGCAGCTACTTTTAGATTTGTGTGAAGACAGACAATAAATACATAGAAGCACCACGAACGTGGCCCCACTTGTTATAAGCCACCTCTCCTATTCATTCCAGCTGAATGTTAGTCCCATACTTGAACAACCTAATCTGCTCTATTACTTACTGAGATTGCCACAGCACCTAGGGAGCCTGAAGGAAATGAGGGACACCCATCCTCGAAACAGCACAAAATCACTAATTTGATAAACATCAGAACCAGTGAAATCTTTGTCAGAGCTTTGTGCCTAGAGACGGAGGTGTGAGCTTCAGCTTTAACATTTGCTTAGGTTGGGGCATTTCCAAAACCTCTGAACTTCCCCTGCAGCTCTCTCCTCATAAGGACATCTGTAGGATCCTCTCTGTCAAATCTCTTAGTCAAAGGAATAGTGCAAACTGTGTTGTGATGAAGATCTTTTTCAAACTTGTCTGATGAGAGTAATATAAAATAACTGCAGTTCACTGCACTGTTGCACTTGGATTCCAAACATCAAGGTTCTCATCGTGATCTATCGAAACTGCACATCATATTCCCTGTCAGGAGGATGAGAGAGACACTAAGAGCTTGTCTAGATGTCACATATACATATGGAACAAATTTAACAGCAGTGATTTAACTGCAGTGTTTCAGCTGCAGCTGAGCCAGGTGAAAGGGCACTGCCCCTGCTGCCCGTCACTGCTCCTCACCCAGAGCAGCAGCTGGCTGCTAGATAGAGCTGACCGACCAACGTCACCTGCAAGACCTCACACCCTTAAAAGCAGGGCTTTCAGAAACTGAATCCAAACAAACCAAAACAAACCCTGTCAAAAACAACAACAACAACAAACAAACACAAAAACAAACAAAAAAAACACCACCAAAAAACCTCTCAAGCCTACAATCTCCACAGGAGATGGCAATAAGATCCTGTAACGTTCAGTTTAAGATGCTGAAGAGAGGAGATGGCAATAAGATCCTGTAACATTCAGTTTAAGAAGCTGAAAAGTCCCATATGACAACTTGCCAGCTTTGGGCCAGGGCTTGGTAACATTTGCATGCATCCTGCTGCTATGTGTGCGTATTTGTTTTTTAATATACTTTCAAACAAAGCAGAGGTGGCAGTGAATACAACTTCCTTTCAGGATTTCTGCCAGAAGGGATGAAAGCCACGCACAAAATCCAAGGATTGCCTTCCAGTAAGCTAGAGCACACCCTAACCAAAGCCCTGACAGTGTACGTGAGACGTAAATCCCAGGGACAGAGTACTGTGCATATACAACACCACCCAGACCCCCACCCTGACATCACTAGCAGAAGCAAGGACACACACCAAAGGGCTATTTGTTGCACATTTGCTTAAAATTAGAACAACATTGCGGTTTATGGCTTTATAGCATCTTCTGTGCTGGTTTAATTTAAATGCCCGAGCGAGCCGCAGGCTGTGTGCAACTAGTGGCCACGCTTCTTGTCAAATCCTCAAAGCCTGCACTTCAGCTGCTTACCTGCAGGTAGTTTTCTGGCACAGGGTGCTATACTTTCAGCAGTTGTAAGGAAGATGTACTTACTTGCTTCATCCAAGTAAGCCAACATGGACACATCAAGCAGTGCCTTCAGGTCTGACAACCACCTGAAGCAAAGCAACGCATCTCCTCTTTCATTTACTGGCATTCAAATCATGCACTGCACTGAAAGTGAAAGCAGCAGATTTTGCTTTGTTGCGTGTGGAACCGGCAGCAGCCTGCGTATGAACTCTGGTTTGATGAGAAGCAGGGAGGGTGCCAAAATAAACGCAGACTTCAAAAAGCAGAGTGCATACAATGCATCTCTGCCTGAGAGACAGATTTCTCAAATCTGGAGGACATGTCAATGTAAAACCCTTCCGTTTACACTCAGCACAAACCCCTCCTGCTGAGATCATGTGGCCCAGGTGCACAATCTGCTCATGCCCAGGAAGGCATCCAGAACAAACGTGAGTCTCACTGCAGTGACCATGCGGGTGTGCCTCATCCTAGAACATCCTCATGTTACGGTGAAAGTCCAGGAGTGAGAACAAGCATTATTCATTATTATGAAATACAACAGATGAAGACTGAGCCCAAAAAGGAATGGTCAGTCAGACTCAGCTGTACCTAAAGAGAATATTGACTGGGGCAGGGCCACCAGTCTTCCACACTGGCTTTGAGACTCAAGTGTGCATACAGAGTAAACAAACAAATCTGTACCACTCAACGCATGCTTTAGCACAGCCAAGCAAATTTTTCCTTCTCTTGACAAATTTCATGATATTTATTTTCCTTATTTACTGTTATCAACAGCAGCTCAGCATTTCATTTCACTAATTGTAAAATGTTTTTCTCGATGTACACTAGTGACAGGAGAAAAATTCAATGTTTCAGAGTATGGCTGAAAAGGGTTTTTTTTGGATCAATTTTATTTTACAATACTTCTGCATAACTTTTTCTGAGTCTGAAGAATTTCTGGTAAGTGGCAAGGATCTATTGTAGTGAACTCTGTCCTCCCTTAGGGCAATTCTTTATTCAACCCAGGCCATTAGCAAGGGTAAATCAATGTTATCAGCTCGCACACACTGACAGCTTGTGTGGTTCCTACTCCCTCATTCCTCCCCCTGCATTATGGTATATTTTTGTGCTCTCCAGGGAAATTCAATTAACAGTGTCAGTCTCCTCCTCTCAGTCAATGACTGACACCATCAAGATTCTGTTCACCGCCCACTGACATGTAAGATGTGTCTGCTGATTTCTTGACTCACAAGCTAACAAGAGAATTACTATCCACTTCTATAAATGACTACATACGATCTGTGCCGTAAACACAGCGACAGCTATTGCAATCAATCTTTCTTGACCTTATTGATTAGGACACTCAGATATAATAAGAATTCTCCAGCGATAGAGGAACGATTTGGGGGTAAAAATCCAAATCAACAACAAAATAATGCATGCCTACCATCAAATCTATCTTATTTCCTGACCGCAGGCTCAACAAGCATTAAGCTATGAACAATTGATGATGAACATTCAGCTGCAACTCACGCCTCATTTAAGAGGGTCTCAGGAAACAACTGATGAAAGGTTGGATACACTACCACTTCCTGACAACAGTTTCCAATAATTATTTTGATAACATCATAAATAAATACTCTTACACTCCTCGTGCAACAACATCATTTCAATATTTTGAAATAAATAATTTTCAATAAGTAACACAAACACTGCAAAATGTAATGAATTTAATGAAAGCCTTATTTAAAAATGGTGTTAGGCCAGATCTGTTCTTTCAGTTAAGCCCTAAACTGTCAACTAATGACAACTTTTGACTCGCTGTTACCCTGTTGCTATTTGAAGTAAAAACCAAGATTCACCTTCTAGTACTGACCAGAACACATCATTCTGCATATGCATCTAGCTCACAGCAAGAGTCCTGAACTTACCTGCTGAAAAAGAGCAGGACTTCAGAGTGGGGAGGAAGGAAAAACACACGGTTTTTCTCTCCAAAGCCTTCTTATCATTATTTTAAACATTTAAGCAGAAAAATGGAATCGTTAAACATTAGTTGCTCTTAACACAGGATGTATTAACATACAATGCTGTAAGTCAGAGTTCTCCTTTACGTTATAGCCTGTTCATTTAGACAGTTTCACACCCTTCAGGAGAATTCCTTTCAGATATGCTCTGAAACCTGCAAGCTTCTGCTATAGCATTCATCAATACATGTCTAAAACATTCCCAAAGCTAAACTGCTATCCGAGTGCAACACAGTTTTCAGATTGACTGTCAGGTAGGTAGTAATAGTCACAATACCTCTTTTTCCAGAATGCGAGAGATCTCTCCTAAAGTCCTGTCCAGAGCAGAAACCTTGTTGTTTGCCAACGAACAGCCATCCTGCATTTGGAGGTGCTTTAAGAGGTCTTTTGCTAATCGCTGCAACCTTCAATATTAAACAGAAAACAAGGAGCAGTTAAAGGAAAAAGTCTTCAAATTGTGTAAACTTTCATCTTTGTAATTAAACTCTTCTAATTGAATTTCAACAAAACAACAATGAAAAATGGTGCCTACTTTTTTAGAGAAATGGCATGGAAGTAGTGTGAACAGTACAGCCATAAAGGCAATTCTTTATTAGCTGCATGTTCACATCTGCTATTGTTCTGTTAATTGCTCTATTATCCCTCCACAGTTTATCCTGCTAGTTTCTGTCATGTTCATTTTCAACGTGCTTTTGTCCTCCTTTTCTTCTATCACTCAGTTCTTTCCACTCCTCTGGCTGCGTAGCTCACTCTTGAGATGAGTAAGGGAAACAGAACAGCAGACTACTTGGCTAATTTCTTATAGGCATCATAAAAGAAATTGCTCTTCAGGGTGATTTGAATAAGTGAAAAGTAGTGACTTTGCAGGCTACCTCAGAAAGGGCATTCTATTAATGAGGGTCAGTAATGAAGCCAGAATGCAGAGGCGAGAGAGATGTAGACACACGTGGGTTAGGACTCATTTCAATTCTACACATCTACCTCTGGGCTATTCACCTATGCTCTCTTGCGAGGTAAGGAGAGGAGAAACATGCAGTTTCAATGCACCATTCAACTCATCCTAAAGCCTGAAATAAAGCAGTCAAAGCACACTCATAGCTGAGTACCCTTCTTTGTCCTGAATGCAAAATCAGTAACTAGATCACACGTAGACTCCTTTATCTGTAGATGCACTACAGGCAGGTGATAAAAATGCTAAGCAGGGTCCCCTACCATGTCACTGTGAGAAGCACCGAGGAAGCATCATTCAGTACCTGGCATGTATTTGTGAGCCACTGCCCAAACATCTGCTGCAACGGGCTCGGTGCTGGGTAGACCTGAGGTCTGACCCAGTACAGCAATCTGCACTTAGGGCGGGAAGAAGCTGGTAACTGAGCAGCACGAGAGGGGGAAATACTGTGACCAGAGGCAAACATAGACTGATAGAAAGGACAACGTTTATCATAAAATCAGTGTGAAAGGGGCCAGAGAGCAGTCACAAAGTAGCCACAGAGTAACAAGAAATAGACTGCCTTAAATATTCTGAGAGCTGAGACAGGAAACAGAATGCCTGGGGAATGTACCACAATAGTCACATGTATCAAAAAATAAAGAATATTCGTTTGGGGCAGGATCTGAAATAGAGAGTTTCTACTTAGCCAGTGGGAAACAGGTACTCTGTTTTTTCTGGGAAGAAATTAGGAACTTTGCAAGAAGCTTTCAAGAGACACTGTAAACACAGATATGTTTTGAAAGTACAAATAGAAATGATTTGTAGAATTTTGTGTCTTAGACTTCTTATCATCTGGTCAGCTGAATCCACTAATATTCAGCCTGTGGATTTTTCTATGACAGGAAAAATAAAGAGGTATTAAATCCCAATGAAATTTTCTGCGCCGCTGTTTCCTCTGTGGAAAATGAGGTTGGAGGAAACATCTAACCCAGTAAACCAGCAGCTAAAATGGGTAAGAAATTAAAGGCCAAAACACAAATAACCGCAGGATTTGGACAGTAAATCAGATGGAAACTAACAGAGCTGAGTTTAAGGAATGGATTGCAGCACTGATGAAAAGTTGAATCGTAGTCCAGAAAGAAGATGAAGAAGCTCAGTATTTCAGGTATTCTTACGGGATTTAGAATGGCTTTTTTTTTTTTTTTTTTGTAATATTCTCATGCATTAAACAAAAATGAAGACTACTACTCTTCAAAACATCCACTCAGATTCCACAAACAAAGAATATATAAAGCAGCAAAAAAATCCACCACGCTATACTGTAACTCCATTACAGAAGATGGCAAGATAGGTTTCCATTTGCTTCCTATCACATCAGAGGAATGGGATTCAACCAGAATTAAGCAGAGATTCTAATGAAAGGAATTAACCCTAACCTTAGTATCACAGAGAAAAAATCCTCTCCTACATGACAAATCCAAAATCTCTTTTGCTGAGACAGAAAAGACATTTCACCTACATAAGGCAATACAAAACGTGTAAGGTTGATGAAGGTACCACTCAAAAGGACTTGAATGAAAAGTAATCATATTACATTGTCATTTCCATTGACACAGTCCCTTTCCCTTCAGTCTGGAGAGAACTTTCACACATACTGAAATTCCTGTCTTGTGTCATGCACCAGTGCTCATATATCCTTGGGAGAACCAATGTCTTGGAGTCTTGGAGAAATTATTTTCATTCAATATCCTTTACACTGACTTCTTGGCATCACCAAAGAAATAAGAATCATTTTCTTTAGAACAGTGTCAAAGAACTAGAAATCTATGCAAGATGAGTTGTGCTTGGATATAGAATTCATCACTGCTACAAACAAATCTGAAAAAGAATCCCTTGTACATACAGTAGATTAATATAGCGTGGCACCAACACTAGCTTCAGTGACTATGTGGAAATATTGCTGAGTCCAAATCCAAACATTTTAAAACAATGATTTAATCTTCATTCCATCCCAGAATTTGCATTCCTCCAAGGCTTACTATGCCACAGAGGGGACAATAAATAACTGAATACTTCCTGGGTTAAATAAAAGACATTTATGTCTTTTTATCTACAGTTATTTACATCTCACTAATTAAAATTTTAGTATTGCTCACAAAGAGATAACTCAGAATGTAAAGAAATATCCTAAAGGACATAAGGCACTGATTGGTATTGGAATGCTACCATAATGTAAACTCTAATAAATAGTGTGTTCAGCAAATACAAATACGTTATCTGGTCTTTCTGCACTGCACATTGGCAAGTGAGGGATGGCCAAATTAAAGGTTTATATAGCAAATATATAAATAAATTTGAAAAAATGTATCGTACAAATTAAGGGTTGGTTTGGTTTTAGTGTGGTCTAAATATTTCTCGCAGATTTAATATATTCTACAGACTAAAGGAAAAAGCTCTGCCAATGTTTATAGGCCACATTTCATCTTCATACAAAAATGCTTGAAATAGTAACATCAACATATTTCAGCACTTCCACATCTAAATCCATGATTTCTTGGCTGTACTCTCAATGTGTGTAAGGAAGGATTAGCAGAGCACTAGCCTCTGGGCAGTTCCTGCACAGAAGGAGTGGTTATTCCTCCCGTGTGCTCCTGCCGAGGGCGGTCAGATGCCAGCCGGACACACAGCCCTGATTCTTGCCATGTCTGGAGAGAACTGAGAAAGTCTGTGGCAGTTCCTGCCTGAAACAGAGAGTTATGCTGTATCCTCTTAGAGCAATGCACAGCCCTGCACTACCCTGTGCTACCCCTGCAGTAAAATTAATAGACTCAGTGTCACACCTGGCACATTCCAGTTGCTCTAGGAGTGCAATGGAAAACATCAGGCTGCAAATCAACAAAGCCAGATATTAAATATCTACAGGAGCATCTCCACACGTCTTCTTCAGTCTCGGAAATGGAAGCGATCTGAACACTGCTGAAAAATTGCTGTGAAGAGTATTTCCTAAAATAATTTCTTTGATTTGCTATAAGGCTGTTGCAGCAATTCTCTGCAAAGATAATCTGCTGTCCATCCAATCACAAAGCTGATAATTACTGCCATTTAAAATTTAACTGAATTTTGTTTGATTAGGTTTTTATTTGTTTTATTGACACTTGAGCTCTTCTAGAGTTTACACAGCTGTTTGAAAATTGAATTTTGCACAACTATTTCCAGCTTCAGAGATTATCTGATTTTTTCCCTAGTAATTGGTATCTTGGTATAATATTTTAAAATTGCCCTAACCGGAAACTAGCCCGCAACACCAAGAAAACCTGCCACGGCCATCTGTCTTGTGAACGCCCTGATACACCACACAAGTAAATAAGAAAGAACTGTACTGTTAACAACATTTAGGTTTGAGCCTCTGCAAGGACAAACTGCACACGACATTCCCATCCTTCCTCCATCCGCCACTTACAGGAAATAATGGTTCACTTCCTGACTCTCCTCTTTTTGTGTCGCAGTCCTTTCTCAGAGCAGTCTCTCTCATTTCCATACTGCTTCCCTTCCAAAAGCCTGCTCTGATGGACACCAAACACAAAGAGCCATCACCAACACCCATTTTGATAGGCTAACTTAACAGACTGGACAGTAAATAATGACATTCACATCAGTTCCCAGAGAATCCAAATTAATACTATGAAAGCAGAAAGCGTCCACTGCCTTTTATAAAACGACCTAAGACCACTGACGACCAACCAGTTAACGAGCAGATGAGAAAGGCCAGGACACAGCACATTGGCTATTCCCAACTGAGAATGACCGTAGTCCTTTTCCTTGAAAGAATTTTCTGCAGGAAAGAGCTGCCATGTCTCCCAAAGCAGGGTAAACATCCTCTGCTTTTGGATATTTGTAGTATCAATGTAAGGTTTACAAAGCACTTGAATCAGTGCTTCTTCAGTGAATCTGCAAACCACAAGCTAAGAAGAACTACTGAAACCATCTGAGCTGCAGCAGGAAATCACTGGTCTCAAAATATTAAGGTGGCTTAATCTTAAAGGTGATCTAAAAAGGCTTTTTACCTGCCAAAGACTCATTCTGGGTTCTGTCTTTCTTCCTTAACAACTGACAACATGACTAACAGCTGAAATCAGATAAGAAATCGCATTCCATAAATGGTTTTAGTTGTTTATAAAGACACAACTGGGGGCAGGGAGGGTTAAAGAAATGTGACATAAGCAAGGAAACATACGAGAAAGCTGTATTTAATGATTTCAATCTAAAAGTCATTTGCTTCTATTAAGTGAATAAACAAATCGATCAACTATGTCATGTTTTAAATGGAGTTTTTAAAAATGTTTTTTCATTTTAAAATTCCACAGCCTACTCTTAAGAAGTATTGCTTTGTTCATTGGTATACTTCCACCCAAATTTCAACATCTCAAATCTTCCTTTCAAATAAACAAGGTGCACTGGCATTTGTTTTGACACAAAGAACACATTTAGCGTTCTCAGTTTTTACCCCCTTCATCCTGTGGCATGACTTTTCTCATTGACTTTGCAAATCCACCCAGAGCACGTGCTGGATATCTGTTACAGCTCCGGGTATTGGCAACGGTTTGTGTTCCCTCAGCCAGGCATGGCAGCAGTTAATATTAGCTCATAGTAGTGCACCGTGTCCTGGCTAAAAAGACAACAGCTAAACTATTTCAGAGCTCCTCAATGCAATAATCTTTCAGTGATCTGATACTGTTCCTTTGTCTCAGCTAATTCTTCTTGCTACTGTTCTCAGTAAAGTGGGATACTGTGCTTAGTTCTGTTAAAAATGTTTTCTAGTTTTTCCCTGTATGAATTTATTTCTCCATGTAAACAAACAGTCTGGGCTTAAACTCATGCCTCATAATATTCCTTGTCCTCTCTTTCTGTCCTTTACAGAAAGAGATCAAATCATCCTATCATAATTCCACTTCGTATTATGTATTGTGAAAAGTAATCAGATTTTAATTAATAAATAAACTGGGCTTCTGGCCGATTTGTAGACAGTCCTCTATTTCTTCTTACAAAGTCAGTTCAGACTTGAGTTCCCACTGCTACCCCGCTGACTTAAAAGAAGATGGCAAATATGTGAGCCACGATGGTCAGTGGCCACCACGCTGGTTTGCTCCTAGCAGGTTGCTACCCTAATAGATGCTGGTGCAACATTAGGCATGCAGTGCCACAAACAGCCAAGATTTTGACCATGTGAAACTGAATCTACTGTACCTGCCCTAGGATCACTACTTTGAAAGGGCTCGTAACTCCAGTCTCAGGCGGCCCACATGCTCCAAAGAGGGCCAGAATGATAAATCTGCTAAGAATCTGTAAGGCCATGCCTGCTTACCTTAGTGATTCACTCAGAGGGAGGATACATCTAGCCATGCCATTTTCAAAGTTCAGTTTAGAAAGAAACGAAGAATGGCATAAATGATCACATCATACGCTACAGTTACAAAATACCACAAGAAATTACTGTATGGGAATGCAGTAATGTGTGCTCAGAGCGCAACTTGAAAAGTAAGTTCTTAGTTGTAACTAATTTTCAGTTCCCATAGCTCTTATTTTTTAGGCTGTGTCAGGATAATTGTGATATTGGTTTCAAAATAGTGAAATCAATCTGCTGACTTATATAATGAAGAAGAAAAGTTAAGAGACAGCAAAAACAAAAGATCCATAAATGTATTCAAAACCTCCCCACGACACCCCCTGCTCCATTCAGATCCTGAGAACACACAGGAAAGGAGAGGACAGTGCTGGTTTACATTTCAAGAGCAGAGGCAATAGAGAAGTGAAATAAGAGCTGATGAAGCAGAATATTCTGCCTGAAAGTACACCAGCATGTGATTAAGAGAAATTAAAACTGATAAAATTCAGGGTCACTCAAGAGATAACAAAAACATCAAAAAACCCAACACATCTGCTTGAGTTTCTGTTGCTCTCCAATTGAGACAACTGATGAAAGTATATCACTGATGATAATCAGAAGTCAGAAAGAAACTAACAGGGAAAAGCTTGTGGGGTGTTTGAGCGACTGAAAATACTGACATTTCTGCTGACAACTAGACCCTCATTTTTTATTTCCTGGTAGCAGAGAAAAGCAAAACACAGAAGCTACAAATCTACAGGTCCTAATCTGCCACAAAATTAATCTTGAAAATTGAAGTGCTGATAATTAAGAAATGAAGCCAACAGAACCTTCCTCCCCAGTGTGTTTATGCAGGTGTGCCATCTGGTGGAGATGTTTCATTTTCCTATGTCAAATCTCAGTGATGGATTTTTATTATTTTAAAATACATACCAAGATTCAGCAGCAGGTTTTCAAACTGTTGAAAAGACTGTGTGAAAGATACTGCTTATAGATTAGTTACACAAACAACCAAGGAAGCCTAATAGCAAGGATCTGAACATCTCAAACAAGAGTAACTTCCAAAAAATAGTACCTTCGAGTGTATCAGCAGTTTATGAATGATGGAAGCAATCACAAAACCCAGAGGATCTGGTACAGGTTATTACCTCAGTCTGAAGATAAACATCCCCAACCTGGAATGTCATCATAATTTTAGGATGAAGGTACTTCAATCCGACTGTTGAGACACTACAGCCTCTTGACTGACCTTCAACAGACTTCTAGATAACAACTGTAATTATGAATGCTATACCATCTGCCCTCTACCCTAGCGAAGATTTGTAAATGGATGCCTGAGGAAGATTAAGAATGGGGCAAACGTACACAATCCTCTCTATTCATGGTTTTTTGCCCCCATTTTCAGCTTAGGAATCTCTTGAGGTTGATGTCACTTCCTTGAACTGCTGTGCGTGCAAAGTAAGCTTCTAGCACAATTGTGTCAATGACTTACCTACAACTCCTTACATACAGCACTAAGAACCTCTGATCTTCATTCTTGCCCTCTGTGAACCTTTTACAATTCTAGTATCCTTTCTGAGATGAACCAGAAATGCACACAGCACTCAAAAGATGAAGATGACCCAGGCTCATTGCTCTGTTTTTGTTGCTTTCTAAATAGTTTTAACAAAGAATTTGCTTTAGCTGCTTAGTACTCTCACACTGAGCTGGTTTTCCTGGAACTCTCTATCACTTCTGTAAGTTCAAAGCCCATCAGTCTGTATGTGAAGACAGCATTGAGTTCTACCTTCTCTTGACATTGTGTAGTACTTAGCATACACTGAATTTCTCCTGCAATTGTTACTGCTTCGTCACCGTCTCTTTTAAAAATTATAACTCAGTATTAGTCAGATCTTGTCCCTACTACCCTGAAAACTTTGTTTAATAGCCAAAACTTTGTCACCTCCCTGCCTGTCCTCTGTTCCAGATTACCAGTGAACATGTTAAACACTGTAGAAATGCAGCACTCTACCGGTAACCTATTTGGCAAGGACTGACGACATAATGCACTTCTCAGTTTTTAAACTGATTCCCACTTACGTTACAGCTCTACAGATTCCTTTAAAACCTCTGGTGAGAGACGCTGTCAAAAACTTTTTGGAATCCAAATGTTCTACATCTTTCACCAAACAGTTTCAACGGAAACAGACAGAAAAAGCTGACGAATTTTCAGTTTCAAACTAAGTAGGAAGCATTTGACAGCGATAATTGCTCATTTTCATCTTACCATCCAATGCTTTAATCTGTGCCTTAACGTAGACAATAAAAGGGTCTGTTCTTTACAAAGCTCAATGCTAGATTAAGGCATCTGCACATTAAAATATCTGTGGTTTCTGGCCAAAGGGAGGCAAACACAAGCTTTTCAGTCCCACAATTCCAGCATTTTCACAATCAATATTGAAGTACAAAGCTGGAACCTTTCTGCTTCCAGTTCAGAAATAGATAAGCCTATATTCTCTTTCTATTGCATCTTCCATGGTTTAAGATATGCAGTGCTTTCAAAAAAAAAAGGCATTTATAAGGTCTGACCTTTTGTACTAGGAGCTGATCTGTAATTCAAGATGACAGTACACCCTGTATTGAGTAGGAACCTTACCACACCTGCTCCACTGGAAATTTCAGAAGCGTTTTTGCTACAGAAAGGAAAAATAGTCTGAAAAAAAAAAATGCTTACTTGGCTTTAAATGGAGAATCGGAGACGGCATTTTTTGCTTCCATCAAACTCTCATATTCCTTTGCCCTGGAGGAAAAAATATTAATCATTTATTGACTGTTGTCTAAAGTGTACAGTATGCAACACCAGCAAGATAATAACCTTTGCACTTTTTGTTTCATACTGTTATGTCATTTCTGACAATTCTGCTCTGTCCTAATCCACACAGATGTTTAGCTACTAGTCACTAAGAATTTATAATTATTATTACTATTTCAATATAACACCAGTACACAAATCCAGGGAGGTGGTGGAGTCACTGTCCCTGGTGGTGTTCAAGAAACGTCCAGATGAGGTGCTAAGGGATAGGGTTTAGTAGTTCAGTGGGAAATATTGGTGGGAGGAGGAGGAGGTTGGACTAAATGATCTTGTAGGTCCTTTCCAACCCTAGTGATTCTATGACTCTATGAAATGGTGAATTTAATTGACTTTTAAAATAGTGACACATGTTACAAGCAATATATATGATAACAAGGAAAGAACTGTAGTAACATATCCAGTCGTAAAAGTACTTCATTCATCTGATGACAACATTAGTAATTAAGATGGGTGGTGCATATCAGAAGACTACAACACAGGCGTAATTGACACAAACATTTTATTTACAGGTACAGGAGTATTTTTAACAAAATTAATGACAATTTTGTGACATTATGAGTCTTGTGAAGCATACAGCATAGAAGTAAATACTTCCACTAATGGCTGTTTAACTGTTGGAAATAGAAATAGGACCTATAAACACATACCTGTTCAGACATTTCAAGGTATTATTTTCCCTGGCCACATGCCAAGAAACAGGAAGACAGAGATGGGACTACTTTTTCACCACTTGTTTTGACTGCAAGGAGTCTAAGCCAGCAGGTGAAAATCATCATCAGCTCATCAACCAATACCAGATTTGCAGTGGTAATCCTGTAAGGTTTTCTAATGTTCCCCCTGCCCCAAAGGAAAACTGAACCACACACTACACTGCTACAGAAAAATTAAATTCTCAGAGCCAGAGCCCTGTGAAGAAATATCCAGCAGACAGTAAAAGTATCTGGCTATTAAAAACATATGATCTGTTAAAATTGTTAAAATTGCTCTTTCACTTCCTAAACGAAGACCTCGCAGATGCAAAATAGACCGTTAGGGGCTTCAGGGAAATGTGCTGTTCAAGTCTCTTGAGGTTCTGTTCTCAGTTGAACAAGTAACACCCACACATGGCTAGGAAAACTATTCACATGCAAGGGCTTTGGGAAGCTGTACACATACCTGAACATCACCAGCACCTCTGATTAGATATGGGATCTGTCTCTGCCAAGAGCACCGATAAGAAACCCCAAGGAAGGTCCCAGGAGTCCCTCAAGATAGAAGTAGAAAGCATCTGCCTCAGGGCAACTTTCACCCAGGGAAAACTGTGTTTTTATGAACACTGACTGATGTCACTTGGTAATCTTTCTAATTTTACACATGTCCAACTGCTTGTTTTTCAAATCTAAGATTTTCACAATGGCTTCCAATGGGAAATGTGTTTTATTGCTGCACTACAATAAAATGTAAAGATTTAATTCCTATCAATTCCTAAACCTTGATTACATTTACTGTTGTAATAGGTTTCTCCTCATATCTTCCTGAAATAAACAACTCCATTCTTTTCAACATTTCTTCATGACAGTTTTTTTTTTAATTATTGATCTCATAAGCTTTTCGTGTATTTTTCTAATTCATCAAGGTCCTTTCAGCTAGACAAGACAATGTTCTACATCGTTTTTCAGAAACAAAAAATAAACATAACGCAGCAACATGTAATTTTGATTCTGAATGTGATGCCACTGTTCAAAGGTCTTTACTAATCTCTAACAGCTCTTTTCTTTTTAGGGTTGAGATAGCTCATTTAAAGCCTGGAAGTTTCATAAATAGCTCATTATTTCTCTCAGATACACATACTTCACATTTCTCCACATTTTTTCTTCACCAAGCGGAGCAAGTTTTCCAAAGCTACTAAAATTTTCCCTCAGCTTGCCTAACCTAAACAACCTGTGCCACATACAAATACTGTTACATTAGTACTGGTTCTGATTTGTGGATCATTAATAAAGCTATTAATCACAACTGAATTTAGTATTAAACACGAAGGTGAGATTCCCTTATTAACCTTTTGCCTTTTTCCCTGTCTCTTAGCCAGAAACAACATATTTTAGCTTTAAGTTTTGTATAGATGAGTCAGTCAAACATGAATAATCACCTACAATATCTATTACTAAATGAACATGACTGAAGTGCCTTAAATCCATTGCAAAGCATATCTCAACTGCATGTATTTCCTCCTTGGTAGCTACACCTCTGCTGCTGGAGGTTAGCTTTCATCAGGCCTGTTTGCCATCTGGGCACTGAAGTATTCTTGTCATAGCAACACATGTGTGTTAAACTGAGAGAATTTATTTAGCTATATATCAGATGCTACTACAGCACCCGTTTAACAGTGTAGGGTTATAAATATTATTAATAAGACCAACAAAACTTCCCAACATATCTAATAAGCCACTGATCACAATTTGTCCCCTCATTCACCTTTGCCCTTCGTAGCTTTCATATTGTTATATTGATTTAGGAGTGAGTAACTCAGGAGAGCAACAGGAACCTATTTTAACGCAGTTACTTATTTCCTTCATTTTAAAATATCACAGCTTCCTAGAAACTGAAATAAATGAGTAATTTCAAGTCTTCAGATACAGGAGAGTTTGCTACTATTATTCCATTTTTTTCAGAGAAGAGGAATACTTGCAAATGTGCTAAAATACAGCTTATAGATAACTACTCTCAATAAATTAATTACTAAAAACATCATATATTTCATGCAAGTCTTAAGTTGAATTTGTACAGTAGTTCCCAGCTATATGGAGGTATTACTGCCCATATTGTTGGGCAGAAACATAGCAGACAGAGCCTAAACTATTTCATTTAGCATTTCATATAATAATTCTGAGGTTATTACTTTAATTGCTGTAACAATCACAGAATCACGGAACGTTCCAAGAAGGAAGGCAACCACAAGGATCACTGAGTCCAGCCCCTGGCTCCACACAGGACCACCCAAAATTCAAACCCAATGTCTGGAACTCCAGCAGTGTGGGGCCGTGATGCGGCCCTGGGCAGCAGTGCCATGCCCACCACCTCTGGGGCAGAGCCTTTCCCTCACCCCCACCTGACCCTGCCCTGACATCTCCATACCATTCTGTTGCTGTCCCTCGAGTACAGAGCTCAGTGCTGCCCCACAACTCCCTGTGAGAAAGCTGCAGGCCGCCATGAGGGAGCTGCTGGCCGCCATGAGGGGGCTGCAGGCCGCCATGAGGCCTCCCCTCAGCCTCCTCTTCTCTGGGCTGAACAAACCACAGGACCTCAGCCACTCCTCATGTCTTCCCCTTCAGACCCCCCCTCACCATCTTCTTAGCCCTCCTTTGGATGCTCTCTAACAGTTTTACGTCCTTCTTATATTGCAGTGCCCAAAACTGCAGAGCGGACCCGAGGTGAGGCCACACCAGTCCAATGTAACAGAAGATAACCCTCTATCATTTCCGACCATAGAAACCCCCCCACCTCACCGTCAATAAGCTTACGAGTTGGAATGTCCAGGCAGCAGTTGTCATTACCACGTCTGCTTCTATTACTCAGCTGTCAATTATACTAACTGTACAAGACTGCCAAGTTTCGCATGGCTAAAATTAATCTCCCAAATGGAATTTTTTTCCTCATCAATTTTTTGCTTGAAATTCCACGGAACAACCTTTGCTTCATTTTACTCCTGGACATCTTTATTAGTAAGCCTTTTGTGTTAACATCAGAAGTTTCATGGCGAAATTGTGAATTTGACTCTTAGTTATCTTCAAGGACAGCAATCTCACTGAAATGTTTAGTCATGTTTCAACTAAAACAAGCTTAATAATTGTGCATTTCACATCTCCCCAATTTAACTCCTAGATTTTAAAACTTCCACTATTTTTCATTATTACATCACCTTTGTAAAACAATGCCCCCTTGTTAGTCTGCTTTAATTAAAACTTTTGATGACAGCTATGCTGACTCACACAGTAGCCTGAAATATCAGAATGCAAAATGTTCTGAAAAATCTTTCCAACTATCACTGCCAATAAACTATTATTTCATGTATCACGTGTGAGGTCTGACAAACTTTTGACTAAATTCAACAGACGAAGCTCTTATGAGAGGATTAAAATCGGACCCAATACCTGCATTAATTCAACAGGTAATATGAATAAAAATCCATCCTGACCAATGAGAAACCTGGGAGAATATATTATCCAATTTTTAAAGTGACTTCTAATGAGATATTTAGACAGTGAGGATTTGCTCATCCACTGAAAACAGTGGAAAAACAGTAAGAAATGATGAAAAAAATAAAATAAAATTATTGCTTTTTGAAGACTAATGTGCCATTATTAACACTATAAGCTAACACACCATTTTGTTTTTACTGTGGCTGTTAAACTATTCAGCTATTTTTCTCTAATCAATAACTCAAAAAAAAAAGGCAATGTATTTCACCATCTGAGAAATATTTTTAAGAGATAAATGCAAAAATATAACATTTACGTAAGTATTAAGTTCAGCTGGGGTCTACTCAGCTATCAAGACCGATACTGCAGCTGATGATTTAACGTCATCTTGCCTATCTTTCAGATTTGGAGATGTCACTTTTTAGGCTAATAACAAATTGCAAGTCTAACAACTCACTTTGCATTTTAAGATATTCTTATCTTTCTTTTTGTTGTGACAGGCAACAAAAAAAATGATTAAATTTAGTCATGAGATTTGACACTACAGCAGGCTGACTCCTATTTGTTGATTACTATTGATTTTCTTTGATACTTCATTTAAAAATCAATAGCTAGAAAGAAAAATAGGCATGGTTTACACAAATTTAAACACGCTATTGTATGCTAGAAGAGGCTACAGTTTTGGCAGGGCACTGGCATCCAATTATGAGAAAAGCTCTTAACAGGTGAAACCAAGGGCTCCAGATCGATATTCAGTTTTCTTTCTCAATCAGAGAAAGTGGCCATAAATTAGGCTCATCAGTGTTATTTTCAGGACACTCTCAAAGCAAATAACTTAACATTTTTTCAGCCTTCCATGGCACTCATATTAAAGGACAAAAAGTAAAGTTCAGAACAAAATTTAAAACAAGCAAACAAACAAAAACAAAATTTGTACTACCTGGAGTTCATCCGTGCTTTCAACTTTTTGGCTTTCTTTTTTGTTTTTTGCTTCTCCTCTCCATCTTTTGATGGTTCTACAGGAACAGAACTCTCAATCACAATATCCACAATGTACTTTTTTAATGACAGATGTTCCTGCAGAAAATATTGAAATAATATTTAATCTTCCAGTATATTATGCAGATTATCTTCCCAGAAAGCAACGGTGGAAAATATTTTTAAAAAGGCTAAGAAAATGAATAAAATTTCTAAGATACATGTTAGTTGAAATATTAGCAGCATTCTCTCTATTTATATTCTAGAAAAATAACAAGTAAATATACTTGAGAAAATTACTTTCTAACTGCAAAAACCTGGAGTAAAACCAGCTCAGAACCAGATCAAGTTGTTAGATATTCTACAAGGTTTCCAAGAACACTCACAATGTGATTTAGAACGGGAGTGGTATCTTTTTCTTTTTTTTCTTTTTTCTTTTTATCTGTCCAAGAGCCTGTGTGCCTCACTCCTGGAAATCATTTTTTCCCTATTCTACTTCTTTTGCCCCTTTCCTACAACACATACTCCATAAAACACAGTGGATTCAACCATCAGGAAAAGGATTATTTCACACCATGGGTTATTACAAAGTGAAACAGGAGAATAATTATCAGGTGAAGTAAAGGAGAATAAATGTTGTTCCTCACACTCAAGAAGCAGTTGCCCAAGATATGCACTCTAAGCCAACATTCCCTTCCTTCTCCAAGCTGTCTTTTACAGCTATGTCAGACCACTGCGCTGCCCTACCAACGTAATTCATTGCACTAAATAAAATAGCATTACTTTTCCTCTCACGTTAACATATTTACATTTAAATAAAGTATAGGCAAAATCTCAGTTGTCCACAGAAGAGAAGCTTTAATTACAAAACAGTCCAGTTTTTACAAAATGGCATTCAAGAAGAGCCCATGTCATTACAGCACATGATTTTAAATACACGCTTTGTTTCAAGTTTTTTAAAAATGTAATAAAAAAAAAATTTGTTCCCAGAAACTAGATTACCTCAATGCAGTTCAAAATCTACATTTGAAGTAAATATTTATAATTTAGAGGCGAATAACTGAAAAAGTTATTCCCCCAAAAACGTCCTTAGTTTGGATGGGCACATGCTACCTGAGAACCAACGTGTGGGTGCCTGCTGCTACACCCACCACAACAGAAGAGCTGATAAACACCGAGTTTTCCTCAATTCTCTCAAGCCAGAGATTTACTCAAAGTACTCGACGCATTAAGTTGGATTTCAGAGTCAGAGAGGGATTTCCACTAAAGTGCTCCTTCTACACACAGCTCTCCATTTAAACATGCCTTACTGAATTCAACCTCTCCTCAGCAGTGTGCTCCAGCTCCTTGTCAGTGCAAGAAACTGCAACTGATGTAAAGATAACAGTTTTAAAAGTGACCCCCTGAAACCACTACCATGCCCTCAGCTAGCCCACTTTGGTTGAGAAATGCGTGGCTACAAAAGCCAATTGTATCAGGTTCATTTTTGCAAATAATTTGATGTCAGCAAATTAGATATTAAGCAAATAGTTTGATGTCAGTCATTAGAATACATTTACTACATTTTTAATATAGTGAGGCTTATCTTACATTTGTTTTTTAATAGAATACTGAACACATTATGAAGTGTAAGTCACCACTGCTTATTAGGATCATTTATCCTTGAAAATGATTAGTGCCACAATGAGAAGCTGCTATTTTTTCTTTTTTCAAGTATACTTGAAATTCTAAGTAAAAGGTGAAGTGTTACCAATTTATAAACAATATTTTGCAGAAAATCTGTATGTCCTTTCACTCATTCTTTCAGTGATTCAGGAAAGTATTATGCCTCTTGAAAACAAAATAAATCTTTGTGAAATTTCCTGGAAAAAGACCAGTTAGTTTTCATAAAGCATTAGGCTATGATATAACTTAGCAATGTATACTTGGTCAAAACAGTAATAGAAATTTCTCCCTTAAATCATATGAATGCAAAGTGAATTCTGAATTAAGATCAGACAAAAGAAATCAAGCAAAAATCTAAGCAATTTCTGAAAGTAACAGTGCCTTTAACTTGGCTACACTGCCCTGCATAACTCCCAGCATACATGGGTATTTTTCTCAATATATGGCCCAAGTGATTCAACAAAAACTGTTTTAGCTGTATGTGACAGCAAGCTGAACAGCTTTTACAAGCATCTGTCCCAGTCCTCAGATCAAACATTTCCTCCCCACTAATATCACCAACTTAATTTTGGCAAGAAGTGCTTACAGGAAAACTCTCTTAAGGTGCCTCAGAAAGCTGTTCCGAGAGCACGACTTGGTACTACAAGAAAGTGAAACACACTCGATGAGTTAGTTTTTAACCAATTCAGGACAGCACAGAACATGAGCCATCCCTGGGCTGGCTATGAAACTCCAGCTCATTTTTGTCTCCCCAGAGAGAGGCATCCCTCAGCACCTACTTATATCATAGTCGATGGCTTTTCCCTTAAATTTTCTGATGACAAACAAAAACTTTGTCATAAGGCTCAAACACTACAGGAAATCAACAATTTCAAGTTTCTCAATGTTAAGAAAATAAAGGACTTTCTCAGAGCAAGCTACCGAACCTCAGGGCACTTGGCTGCAGGCACTCTGAGGGCACTCATTTATTAAATTAACAATTATTTGATGGACTGACCCACGCACCCCTGAGCTAGCACCCCTTCACTCTCCTATTTCTGCTTAGTTTACATACACCACACCCTCTGAGTGATAGGAAGCACTTCTAAAAGCCAGTATCAGGGACTACATTAAAATTGATGTTCTGCATCCTTGTTAGCGAAACTGGTTTTTTGGTTCTCAGACCTCCAAACGATCTGCCGTACCCTTCAAGGTGACAGCAAGAGCAAAATGAAGTAAGCGTTGCCCTCTGAAACGGACACTACACTAGGAACAGGGCCGAACATCACCACCCAGGTGCAGCCAACCTGCTGTCCTCATGTGCACGAGGGCAAGGGCAAACGTGCCAGCAGGCTGCCCACAGGTAGCAGCGAGGCCAGACGAAGGCCGGTGCTCCCTCTGCAGACACTCGGCTCTTTTTCCCAACCTGATCTGGGGCTTAACAGAAGCCTTCACGAGAACTGCAGGCTTCAACAAGCACTTTCATTTAGCAGCCTGGGAGGGCCAGAAGAGGTCCTGCTGTCAATTGCATGAAGGATGGTGACAAACGGTTTTGTTCACGTGAACTCAAGCACTTTTGTGAGGATATTTCTCAGAGTTCTCAGCTTTCAAGCGTGGCAGTTGGGATTAATATCAGACGTCGCCCCTTACGGCTCTCTGAAGTCAGACTGGAGTAATAACACCTTGTGTCACAAAACCCATCACTTTGTGAACGCACGGATCCAAGTGCAGGACCATCACCGAAGGCAGATCGCCGCTCGGGTGTGCAACCAGCCCCACTCAGAGCTCGGTACCCAGTGACAAGGTGAGGCTGGGAGGATGGCTGCTCCAACACCGTGCTTCAGAGCAGCGCAAAAACATTTAATCCTAAGTTTCACTAAGCTCCTAACAGTCATCTGCAATAAACAAAGGCTTTTAAATCCACTGAGCCAAGCTGAAGAACCCAGGGTTCAATTCTTCAAATAATTAAAAGTTCATGGGTAATCGTAGTTGCCCAGCCATTGGTTAGACAGGTTAATGTACCAAAACAGTAACTGCTCCAAGTGGATCCATGTGGGTCAAAACCAGTACACTGTGTAGACAGTGAACTTATTTCATCTTCTGAACGCTTTTATTAAAGCAATAATTTCATCATTGATTTTCAGGTTTTTTCCTCATTTCTAATAAAGGTAACACATAGTAGCTGGGTAATCTACTCACTTCTACCAGAAAGCCTCTTAAATTTTTTTAAGTTACGAGTATACAAGTAAATGCTAAATGGATTAAGATGTATTAAGACTGGTTTACCCACTCCATAGAGGCATTCTGAGGTTTGGATTCATGACTACGTGAAGACACGTCACTGACCTGATTCTCCACTATACCAAGCACATTCTGGCAGAGAATTACCCCAAACCCTCAGATATTAGCAAACCATCAAATCTCAGGAGACTTTAGGCCATTATAAATGCAAAGCATTATTAAGTAAAGGCAAAGAGAGCTTGCTACTAAGATCTGTATTGTTACCCAGCAAAAAATGTTACTTTCATTGGGATTTCTACACCAGCAATCTCAATTCTAGTTATGCAAATTCTCAAAACCTTTGTTTTTAAGAATGATGTAGAATACAGGACTAAACCAGCAGATCACTCAACACTTTTTCTTTAATCCCAAGATTAAAATAGAAGCAGCTGTGATGGTCATTAAGCATCAGATTTCTGCCATCATTTTTCATTCTCCATAACTCATACTCTAATCTGCACAGTTGAGATCACTTCTATTGCAAAACAAGGTATTAACTTTCACGAAGGTGGTAGAATCTATGCCACAACGAGCAGTTAGTCTTTACTACACTGTGATGTACAGCTGCAGAACAGGGAAACAGGAACTGAATGCTGGACACATTCCTCTATGCATTCTTCTATGGCAATGGCTCAATAATGCAGCAGAGTAAAAATACTACTGCTGTTTCCCTCCAGTGTTATTTACATGCACTCACCTCAACGAAAGGTTATTTTTAAAAATTGTAGGGTATACTGTACCTGTTTCTCAGGGGAGGCTGCCTCTAGCTGAGAAAGCATATGAAGAGTGAATAAGCTGGTTAATATATACAATTTGATGTTTACTGGCATTCTGTATGCACACATGCTGTCATTTGTGGTCTTTAAAAATTGAGTCTCACAGACCTCTAATACTTTTAACATGGCACTAAAGACTAAAACAACCCAAAAAAGTCCTCCTGTACAAATTTCCCTACTTCATTTACAAGCTAGGTGATATAAAATGACATTAAATGGCCACATACAACAGCAGCATCAACACAGCAGATGATAAAATCAGATTACATACAAAAAGAGGTTTTGCCTTTCCTCTCCCTGCATCTCAACTGTTTTGACTTCTACACACTGAGAATCCTGAAACTTTCCAAATGCAGCAGATGGACTTCATCTACAAACTCCATGAGAAATGGAGTTGCCAAACCCATTATAGCTAAAACTAGTAAGGTCACCCAGGAAGTCACCTTCTTGCTGGTTATTGCCCAGTCCCATTCAACCATATGCAACAGGAAAAACTACCCGGTTCTTTTCCTATCTTGAACCTGATAATTTCAGTTGACAAAGCAGTTCTTTATAACCAAGTTTTTCTCTATACACCAAATTAAGCCTCTTTTTCTTGTATGACATGTTTATGTTATAAGGATTACAGCATTACTATCAGTATGCTCTGAAATCAAGTACATTTTTCAGACTCTGAAACAAACGTAACTGCAAAACTGTCTGTTGAGTACCAAATCTATGAAATGCTGAGATGTGACACATTCAAATATAAATGATTCAAATACAGTGCACTTCAGACTGGAGGAGGAAAACCACACCACAAATGGGACTCAGAACTTTGGTGGCCTACACAAAACACAACAGCTGGGGAAGAACCTTCCTGATTCCCTCTCCATACAATACCCATTCATACGACCAACACTTTTCTCTATGTCCTCATTACAGCAACAATGTCTGTGCATCTGACCTAGACAGAAGAAATGTTGCATGTGCAAGTATTTGTCAAACCAGAACACAGCAACACAGAGATTCTTTCCCTACCCAATCTCTGCACTTGTGGATCTTGGTACCAGATACAAGCTACTATTCATTTCCTAAAGCCTTTACCCAACCCTGTCACTGCACATGAGAGGCTGCTCATAAAACCATCTAACTGACCTACAGTGCTCATATCCATTACTGCTGCACCACATTCTCCAATGGCCATTCTTCTGCCTTTTCCTTACCCCCCACACACTCAAAAATTCCTCAAAAATCAGCAAAGTCTGCCCAACCTCTTCTTTTAAATCCTCACTCCAAATTCCTTGATCATATTCCTTGCTTGCATCCCCCTCCCTGCTCCAAAAAAAGTCAGAAGCTAGCCTGTTGATTGCCAGTAACTATTTTCTCTCATGTTCCCATATTCATCTCTGTCTGTTCACTTTGTTTCACCTATTTACTGTAATCCTTCTTGTGACACGACCACATTTTGTGTTGTGGTTGCACAAGAGATGCCAAGACCAAGCTCTAACCTGAAGCTGCGCACATTAATTTATAAATGATAATATATATAATTTTATAAATTAAAAATATATCATTCTATAATTTATAATTTGTTTTAAAGTGTATAAACTCTACGCTTAAGCAGTTTTCCAGTATCAATAGGTTACAATATGAAATAATTCATTACAACAAAAAAACCCTGCTCTCAGATCAAGGACTAAATGAACACAGGAACACCACCAAGGCAGTCAGAAACTAAAGGGCACTGTGTTTTTCATTAACAGATAGCAAACAGAGAATGCAAAGAAATGTTTTCTGACAAACCCATCCTAGGCTGGTAAATTTTAATTAGTGGTAAAATCTTAATGATCTGCTGTGAACGATCAAAATATGTACTTAGCAAATATTTATGGTAGCACTACTAAACTGTGATGGAAGATGTGCCAAAACAAATTCTTCCTACCAAAATTTGCTCATTCTAAAAGTAAGAGTGAACATAACACCAATTCTTATTTCCATTTCCTTTTTTTCTTTTAAGTAAGTGCTGTCTTTTTGTGAATTCTGTCTGAAGCAAGACTGCATAGGTAGAACAATATTGTAGAAAAGCATCTGTATTCGCTCAAAGCTGAGAAAAAAATGTCAACCTGGCACTTGTTGCTGGAGGGCAGTCGTAACTTAAGATCCTGTTTGCTCTTGAGCACACGTTGCTTCACGGTAGCTCTCCTGAAGCACAGCATTCCTCCTCACATGGAGCAGCAGCAGCAGCCAGGGAAAGAAGGCCCTGAAAATCCCCCCATGGGAAGCTAGCCAGCCACGGGCAGGAGCTGCCAGGACCGTCAGCCTGTATATCAAGGTCTTCCTGCTGGGTCTGTGCTGCCACAAACCAGCAGTGCAGTTCGATCCTGCTGTAGGGCACCGTGCACGTCAGGCTGGGCCACTCTGTCTGTTCTATACAGAGCATGATACAGGGCTCCACCAGCCATGTTGCCCCTGTGTGTAAGCTAACCAACTTGTGCAAGTGGAAAGCTCTTCTGACTACTGGACTTTCACCCAAAACACTGAGCCAAAATGACCTCCTTGGAACCTGAAAAGTTTAGGTTTTTTCTCTATTATTCTTCATTCTTGCTCCCTTCTGCATTTCTGCATCCTGGCCAGGATAGAAACAGAAGTGACAGAATACCCTAAGACTGGTTATTCTTATTATTTTTGTATTCTTTCCAACATTGAATCCCCAAGTTTGGAAAGAAAAGGCATTCTTCTAAGTTTTCTAACCCATTTCTGCAGACCAAGGCAACTTGAAAAATATCTGACGCCAGCTATTTATCGAAACCCAATCTTCAGAACCTCCCTGTGCTTGCTTTTCCTCTCCCTCTCCTATCAAGATTAAAATAATAGAAATGAGGAAGATCCTAAAGAAATACTTGCAGTGACTTAGACCACATCATAATTGGTGTCATTAATTTACCACCTTTATTAAAAAAGTCAATGGCAAACTGAGTATTTCGTACAAAGGTAAGCTCTGTAAGGCATATATTGGAGCAAATCAACAGGCAACTCTTCTGAAGCCCATTGCATTAACATGGAGAGCATCTTTGTCTGCTTCAAAATAAACAATATTCTGTAACTGCAGGATATAATTTTGAAAAGGTTTTTGATATTTATTACCAAGGTCAGGAATAGCAGTTTCTTGCTTGTGTATAATCACTTAAAGGATGCATTTGCCAAACTGTGAAGAGATTTTCAAGGTTCAATTCTAAATCATGTTACCGCAGGAATATTTGTTCATGATTTTATTACATGCTTCAACAAAACTCCTCAGTATCCTGATTTTTTCCTCATAGCTTAGGACAATATTTAATATGGAAAACAGATGCTGAAGTAGACTATTTCAAATGCAAAATTCAGTCTTCAACATTATAACCAACGACAGCCTGAAACACAAATGGTCATTAATCCTGAATCGTAAGGGTTTGAGATCAAATACTGTTATAATACCACAAGTGATGACACATTCCAAAACAGAGGGAAGATTCAGAACAGGGAAGGTATTTACCTGTAAGCACTAAGCACTAAGACAAGTGCTTTGTAGGTGAAAAAATGTGCTATATAAAAAAAAAGATACTCAAATATTATTTTCTCAGAATCACTATTTTAAATATTCACTCCATTTTTATGTCAGAATATACTTTAGCAGGTGAGTATAGAGCATTAAAAACCTTTTATTAGACATTCAAAACTGAAAAGTGACCTTTCACGTCAAAATATTTTTTCATTTACTCCTCGAGGTGTTTTGTTGCCCCTCTCTCAATGAGGGACTGCTTTGTAGCATGGACAGACTACCTACTATTTTTACTGCTAATACTGCCTGTGCTTTTGGTCACCTTGCTCGCCCATAAATTCCACGATACGACAGCCTGCCACTAAGATATATAGCGAATAATATTCTGACTAGTAGGTTCAGACATTCCTCGTGAGTTTTAATATCATTCCCTTTTCTAGGTGTCATTCCAAACGGCAGGAGCAGAAGGCGAAGTAAAGCTGCTGCTTCCACGAGAGCAACACGAAAAGCACCACAGCAGAGTGGGGCAGGAAGCTGCAAGGCACTGACATTGTCACCTGGCTGCAAGGGCAAGCAACAGAAAGGGGGAAATGAGAGTAGGGTTGGCCCTGCCAGCAGCAGTTTTTCTTGCTGGCTGTGAATATTTGAGATAGCAAAGCCGAAAGGAGGAAGGGTGCAGTGGTTGGCAATGATGTATCACAGTTAAAGACATAGCCAATAAACAATTAATCACACACATTTTTGCCAAGAAAAACACCACTTTGTAATATATTAAATGTGCAGCAACAGCTTCTTCCAAAGTACAAAAAACTAGAATTGAGCTACAGAGTATGGAGAGATGTTCTGCAAGCTGCATCTTGGATTCAACTTCAGAATTGCATGACGGTGCATGACAGTTCCTTCCAGGCAAGAGCACTCACGGCAGAATTACAAAGCCCAGGAGTTCCTGTGCTGAAAGGATTCCAGGTATGCAACAGGTATGAAACATCCATAAGCAAAACTGGACCACAGATGCTTGGCCTAATTCCATTCCTCTAGCTACACTCAGGCCCTCTGAAAAATCCTCCCTTCCTCAGCAGAGGAGAGAAAATTGGAGCAATAGAGAAAAGCTGAGCAATAGAGAAGAAAAATGGGCTACTGTCAACACTGTTCTGGAAATATCTTGTCTAGACTAACAGCACCCTGCACACTGAGCTTTTCAAAGCTTGCACTTGCTACTTCTCTCCAGTAGAAGTGATTACAAAGGCATCCTCCTGAGCACCATTCCCAGTCTCTCTGCAAGGCTCTTTGTACAACCTGTGCATGTAACACACAGCACTGCAGCTATGCCATGAATTTTAGCCCCGCAAATAAGAGAGGAAGTGAAATAGTACTAAATGTTAGTTGGAAAACTACAATTGGATGCCAAGAAAGAGTTTACAATGGAGTCTACATTCTTTAACTCTGTAGGTGAAAAACAGGAATATTGACTGAAGTGTTCGTACCAGAAATGATTTAACAACTAAACAACATCAGGTCAGAGCCAAGATCACCTCCTTGCAGTGCGATGGTCACCACTGACTGCTGAAGTTGCAAGAGAAGTTTGAAAGAGTGGAGAGCAAATACCCACGGCAGTAAGAGCCAAGGTGCACGCCTCAGGCACGGAGCTCAGAGCCACGTGGGAGCCTCAGCACAGGGCCCTGAGCAGCTACACAGGGCAGGAGGGCTTCCAACTGAACGCTAACAACTTGCATTACTTCTAGAGGAACTAAGGGCAGAGACAGCTAAAACCACACTTAGCAACACAGTTCAAGTTGATAATGTACAAGTGAAAGTTCAAGAAGAAAAAAAGTAATATTAATCTCAACCATTTTTAAAAGACCACATTTCCACCAGTGTAACTACATCAAATCCCTTTAAGTAGATGAAACAAACAAAAAAAATTGTTCCTCTTCACTGTTAACATTTTCCATTTTGCTTAAATCTATCTTCTAGAAAAGTTACAGAAGAAGTCCATAGTACAGTACCGTTCACTTACAAATCTTGAAAACATTCTGATGCAGAAAGGACAACCAAAAGCATTTTCTCCATTACTTCTAAGGCTGAAGCAATAAAACAATAATGACTTACATTTTATTTTTAATCAAAATCTAGAGAATGAAATAAATAAATAAATAGTAAAACCCAGGCATCACCAACCCTCCAGACAAGAAAACCTGTAAATACAGAAGAAATTGAGGAAATATCTGGTACGAAAACACCCCCACATCTCTTTCCCTCATTAACTTCTTCATTAAAAACAATGGAAGCAGCACGTAACTTTGAGAAAACAGCTTGATTTCTCAAAGAACAACACCCACCACCCCTACAAACCCTTAGGAATCGCCACTACAAACATCAGCTCTGCTTGTGTGCTGTACTAGCTGCAAACCTTACAAGGCTGGACCAGCTCTGCTTTTCCAGGCAGCCTCTCACCACATCCTGGCAAAAGAGCAGCCTTGCCAGGGGAACGGTGTCTGTACCAGGGGAACTTGCCAGCACAGCTATGCACGTTGTAAATCAGACCCCTCTGCAATCTAGGCAGACCTATGCCAGAAAGTGCTCGTGCTGCAGCCCCAGCCAACCCGGCAGCCCACACGACAGAGCCAGCTTTAGGCTGTCCATCTGATTTTTTCTTAAAAGGAATGTGGGTGGGCTCAGCCAACCATGCCTTTCTATAAATTCTCACATTTTAACACTGTCAGTCTTCAGACAATCACTCCTCTCCATCACAGGATTGTATTTTCATTTGATCTAAACATACCTCGAAGAAGTTATTTCATTTCTATCACGAAAACACACACTGTTTTCTTCCCTGATTAAAAAAGCACACTTCTCACATATGCAAACAAATGGCTGTTAATAGCCCACCATCTTTCTTTGGAATACACGAAATTCTATTATATAAATTTACCAACCTCCTGCCAAGTTACTGAGTTGGTGCGGTTTTTAGGAGTACCCTTCGTGTACTAGAAGCATTCACAGACTGCATGGAATTACCTGGTTTATACTCTGGGTTTATAAGGTTTACACTCTACCCTTTCTACCGTGCTATTTAAAATGCCAGGAGATGCAGATAAGATAGGACAACAGTTCAAAGCAGGAAGCTAGGATTGCTACTGCTGTGTACATTTCTCAAAGAAAGCAAGGCCAGCCAGGACAGACAAGAAAAAAAGGAAAGCAGAGGAACAAAAAACTGAATCCTCCTAAAGCTACAGGTGGGAGCAAAAGCACAGAAAGTCCTCGTGCAGACCTCAGTGGGGAAATCACCGTATGTTGCCCCAGGGCACTGACGTGGGCACTGTTTGGGTGGTGTTAGCAGCCTTTATATGGACAGCCCTTTGTATCCTACCAGCTCTGATTCAGCAAAAAAATTAGTTATAACTTCAAGCAGACTAATTGGTTCCAGTGACATCGATGAATCCAAACTGCATGCTCTGTTTACATCTTTTGCTGAAATGAAACCAATATGAATAGTAAGGCAGGGGATAGGAAAGCAATAGCATAGAAAATAGCAATTTAAAGAGAAGGTAAAGCTGTAAGCTTGATGGAAGAGAAGCTGCACTTATGCAGGCACAGTCTATGCACAGAGCAGGCTGGACACCATCAGTGCACTGAAGAGACTGCTGAAATGACATGGGACAGGGCAGAAATGTGACAGAGGAAAGCCCAAACCCACCCCTTTGGGTAGGTTTGCCATCTATGCTAATGAATGTACTCATAAGAGATTGAACAAAAGAAAAGTTAAAAAGAAGCTAAAAAAAAAAGTGACCAGAGCTTCATTTGCTTTCATGCGATAACCACAGTTTCAAAAGCAACAGAAATTCATTCCAAGAGAAATTGACATCCTTACAGCTTGAGACTGATGAATCCCCACAGAAGGAAAATCCAAAAGGTGGAGACAAATTGAAGCTGTCATACAGTCTTAGAAATAACTTCATGTTTTTGTACCTTCATTCATATCCCAACTATTTTCTTTCCAAGTTTCACCATATATATCACACTTATGAGTGAATTCATCTTATCAATTAAAAATCTCATACCACCTGTCAGCACTTGCACAATGTATGCTCAATTCCAGGAAAATGGAAAAATGCTGCAAGTCTGGAATACACTTTTCTCTAAAAACGTTAGTTAAATTAAAGAACCTACAGATAATAGAGCTAAAGAAAAAAAAATCCAGAATAATTATTTCATTTTATATCTGGGAAGGTCATCTAAGTAGCACCCACCAGGCCCAGCGAAATCAGTGCCAGTGAGCACGTGATATAGCTTTTAACTTATGGCTTGCATACAAATCAACCAAAAAAAAAAATCCTTTCTGCATGAAAACTTATTATACAAGCACACACTTAAATCAAGTTGTAAAGAATTTAAGAATATATTTAAATCTTACCTTCTATGATACTGATATGGATGAAACAAATATATTTAAGAACCTTCTGTGATTTCTCAATTAATAATAAAGAAATTCTATGGCTAGATTACAATTAAAGAAAAAAATATTTCTTTCGAGGCAGCTACCTATTACGCTTCACAAGCTTAAAACAAAATGAGTCAAAGATCAAGAGTAAGTTATCTGAGGTGTCAAGTGCATAAGGTTAAAGGTGAAATTTTATTAGGTCAGAGGTGACATAAATAAAATGTTTTATGTCAAAGAAGAAGGGTCACAGACAAGATGTATATAATCTAAAGACATCACAGATGACAAGTAATAACTTTAAGTAGTACAAGTGTGTTCTCACTGCAGATATCTTCACTGATTAAAAAATTGAAAACAGTGATGAATAACTAAAGATATTGCAGGGCTTCACGGGACTACAGCTTTACTCTACATGATATTCTGCAAATGTGTTCTCAAGTATCCAGAACTTACCTAAAGTTACTGAATGGTTTTACTTGTGGGGCAGGCAAGGCTTGGCACTAACCACCCATGCTGAATAGAACACTACACAAAGCAGACTGCTCTGATAAATAAAAAGGTTTTTCTACTTTGCAGGAACTACACCTCTAGCACACACATCTTACTACTGCTCTTTGAAAAGAAAACTGGGTGGGCCTCAGGCCAAGGAAACTTCAGATTACAACAGCACAGCTAAGAGTTTTATACACAGACTATTTAAAATATAGATACAAATACTGTGGTATTAAGTATTATGTTGCCAGTATGACAAATACTATGCACCAACTCGATTAAGGATATTTAGATCTGCTATTGTAATTGCCAAGCTGTTCATGCAGTTACACTGGGCACTCCTTTTGCTCCTGGACTCCCATACACTTAACCTTGATCTTAAGCTCACACTTCAATGCTTTGCTGAAAAGCAGTGGATGTAAGCATATGATGCTGGCCACAATAAAAATCAAGATATCTGTGCCCTCTAGTGGAATTTCTTTTTCACCAACTGGGGCACCAACACAACAGTTACAACGTGATCCCCCTTTTGGGAAGAGGCAAGGAGTTAAGCTACCAAAACAAATCACAGTGTCTAACTACTCTCAGTCCAAATAAAACCTAGCTCACTCTCTCCTCCATATTTTTCTGAGGCAGTGGCACAGCAAGAACCCATCAGCTGTGGCTAGCTAAATGCAGGTAAAGGCTAGATAGAAGTAGGAAAATTCAGTACCACAGACTGCCCACTCTGGTGCACGTATCAATGTGAAAGAATTCTGGGGAGTCTCACAGCTTCCATGTATTTCTGAGTAACTGGATGCAGTGTGAAGGCTTCTCCTGTATATCCAACCAGGTAAATATAGTATTTAAAACCATATTCAAAACAATACACCTCCCACTACCAGAAAAGAAACTGTATGTACTTTTGTTGCAGTTAGGCAGGGGTAGGCAAACTGCAACTCCGCAGAAATGTTCCATTTTCCAGTGACAAATGTCTGTAGGGACTTCAGTACCTCAGTGACTTAACTGTCCAAAGCTTTATACAAAGGAACAGAAAAGACAGCACCTGTGGCACTGATGAGTTGTGAAAATACTTCAGCCAATAACCACAGTAAGGAGAATCACACAGGAAAGGAGACAGCAAAGAAAGATCCAAATTATGGAGCAGTAACATCTGAATGACTTTGGCTGGAAACCTACTGCAAAAAGATGCTGCAAGATTCTTTACATCTTCAACCAAAAGCTACTTGGAAGAAGCAAAAGGTGAAGGAATAACTATGAGATTGCCAAAGATGCTAAAAAGCCAAGGTGAGATAATAAAAAATTGCATTTGAATTTAAAAGGGGACTTCCTTGTGGGTGTGCCATTTTACAGCTATACCAAAGTGGGCTTTATTTAAAAGCAATAAAGAATGTTTACTATCTGGAAAGGTACAAAAGGAGGGAAAATAAAGAACCAGTCATTGCACACGAAATACAGTTATATGAAAAATACCTTTGGATTAGTAGTAGAGCAATTAGACACATTTTTACACACAATTCATTTCAAATGACAATTGCCTTAAGTATTTGAATCCATGGTTTCTTCCATTCCCTTTCATCAGCATTCAACAGGCACTAATATTCTCAGGCTAAAACAAATACCTTTGGTTCCATTCCTTCCCAAGATTTTTCAAGACTTTCTCAGGACACTCGGCTGGATGCCATTTTAAAATCAGAAGGAAATTAAAACAGTAAAAGTTCTATAAAGACATACCACTTCTTCATCCGAAAGCTCTCGTCCTTGTATACTACTGTTTTCTCTCACAGCTTGTTGGTGTTTTTTCCCTTTGATGTGGCTGAAAAGGTATACTTCTGATGAAATCTGTGAAGACAATGAATTATCAGCAATTTTTTTCCCCTTGATAACATACATAACACAGAAACAGTATTTTCAATGTAATACATGCCAGCTTGTCAGAAAGAAGTTCAAAATCTGCCACCCAATGAAAGTAACATCAGTTAGTTTTAACAGCTTCAAAATTGTATTTATTTTTACTAGAAGCAGTATTTCTGCTTTTGCCACACAGAATTTCACACAAACGTTAAATATTACAAGGCATAAATATTACAATATTTAAACATTATATAAGCTTTGTGATCTCTCTGATGAATAAACCAGGGAATTATCATCTTTTATATCCTTCAGGACCCAATTATGGCCAAACTGTAACAGTTTTAATCATAAAACCTGGCTTGGGATAATTACATCAGTAAATTAAGTAACTGACAAAAAACAAAGAAAAATCCTTTAAGAAGCACATTCTGTTTCATGTGACCATGAGGAATTCCAGGTGATTGCCAAGGGAATGAACTTTTTGATTTTCAGATCTCAAGCATAGAACTTAATCCCTCAACCTAATTTACATGGACGTCTTTTATGCAGGATTTTAGAGCAGATTACACAATGATTTGCTAGCCAGCAGTATAGTGAGAGAAATTTAAAAATATCTTGGCTTCTCATTTCATTTTAACTTCACTCCAACTTCCTACATTTGACATACATTCTGAAAAATATGACAAGTGAACATATAAGACCCCTGTCTGCAGCACCCATAGTTTGGGTTCCAGCACTACCTGAAGTGATCCTATGCAATCTTACTTAATTCAGCGACTGAAGAGTAATAATGCTTACATATCTTCCTAAGTAGGACAGAAGGTTTTGTTCAATAACGTCTAGTCTTTGCAAGGCAGTGAAAGCAATTATCAACAAGAACTGATCTCCCTGTTCCTGACTCAGTGACTGTATGGCTCCCTTTTCTCCCCCACTCCTCTGGCAAATAGAATGCTACACACAAGAAGAGTTGAGAGTGAAGGGCTGCCAAGCAAAGCACCTGCCATCTGATATTGGCCAAGAAGTAGATATCCAATGCAAAGAACTTTGATGCTCCTCTTCAACACTTAAACTCAGTCTGAGAACTTTCTGAGCTCACTGTGGTTTTTCTGTAGCCATCAGCCTTCAGTAAATTTCAGCTCAATTAAACCTGTCCAATCATCCCCTGAACCCATATTAAAATCAAGTAGCTCCAGCACCTTATAATCAAGATATTCACAGTTCAGGAACCACACTTAGATCTAGCTTCTAACTAGCTTCATTTGATGATCCATAATTTTTGCTTTTCTTAGAAGACAGAGCTAACAGCTGAGTACTGTCCACACCCTGTTTGACCTCTGACTCTACAGTTACTTCAAATCTTCCCCAACCATCTCACCTATAGACAGAAGAATCCAAGATAAGGTGCACTTGACATGAGCACAAGGACACAGCATGTGCACAGTGCTCTTCTCTGTGATTGAAGCATCACTGTGGCTCCAAGGCTCAGGCTGGCCTCGTGATGCTGACAGCCTCCCCTCTCCAACTTACCGTGACATTGCACAGTGAGCACTGTTTTTTCCGTTCATATGGTGTCAGTTTTGGTGCGTAATCAGTATTAGCATGTCTTCCACTGCTTAGTTCAGCTGCTTTCTCTTTTCTTTGTTCAATTTGTTCCATATGCCTTCTAATACTTTCATCGTGCTGAATGCAAAGTAATAAAAGCAGAGAAAAACATGGTATGAAGCAAATGATACAGAAATATTGACAATTACCAAAGTTTGTACAGTTAGGATGAACGTATGTTAAATTGAAACTCCTTTTTTTCTGAAAGGCATTGGAAGTCACCACACATCGTGGACATTTTAACATTCTGCAACGATTTAAAAGTCAATCAGCGCTGTTCTTGCTTTCAAGGATATCATCAATTCATAATCTACTGCAAATTTTTCTGCACATCTTTTTGTTACATGAAACCAGAAGAACTGAGATGTTACATCCTCAATGAAACAATCGGAATACAAGTGGATCTTTATGTTCTGCACACATTTATAACTTATGTAGAGCTGTTTTCAATGACAGGTGGGAAATCGCAGGGTGCACGTTGAAGTAAGATAGTTACTTGTTATTTATCTGCTGTAGCAGGTACAGTCCACTGGATTCTTTCAAGGGCTTTTCATACCTAACTCTCACAGGAATGGAACAAGCTCTTACCCATTATTTAAAATCAAAGACTGAGGTATAGACCTCTAATGACAAAACTGCATTTTGTGTGACTGACTGGAGAGCCTTTATTAAACAGTGTGAGAGTCTGTACATACTGCTCTTCCTCGTGATTTAATCCCAAATTACTTTGACTTCTCTTTGAATGTACAGGTTTATAAAAGTTCTCTTGTTCAAAGCTTTCAAATTTAAGTCATCCAACAAAGCTCAGCCCTTTCCAAATTCACGAGTTCTTTCCAAATTACACAATGCATGTTATACAGTAAGGTCCTGTTCTTCACACAGGAGTCTAAATAAAAATGTAATACAGGACATGTTTTAATGCACGGTAATATCTTTACTAAAGAAAACATAGATACATCATTTTGCAGAATTTCTATATTGTTAATGCATTTTTCAAGTACAGTATCTCTTTATACCTTCAGCTGAATCTTCTTCTGCAGTTCTTCCATGGCTTCTTGCTGAGCTGCAGTAAGGGCTGCCAACCTCTCCTCTCGATCTCTAATGAAAAAATAATAAAAGTAGGGGAAAACTTTCAATAAGGTAAAGCATGCATTGTATTGATGAGTTTATGTTTGAAAAGGAGAACAAGCACTGCACAAAATGAGGCTGAAGGTGGCTCAGTAGAAAAGGAAGACAACAGAAGATAATTTAGTGAACAGAGAACACTGATGCTTTAATTTTGATAATTTAATAAAAGCAGACAGCTGAACCTTTGTTGCATAACCTGGATCAAACTTCATCCCAACCAAGAACATCAATAGTCAATGTGAGGCTGCAAACCAATGATGAATGTCGTGCTCTGCCACCATTAACATTCTGCAGTCAGTGACCACATTCAGTGAACCAAAGGGAAGGAGTACAATGGCAAATCAAAGAAAAAGAAATAACGAAACAATAAGGGCACTACATTTTATAATGACTATATAACATAGAGCTAAAACACTGACTGACATCAAATGATACCAGTTATCAGCCACAAGCGATAAAACGATGCTTTAAATTTTTTTTTTAATTTTTTTTTTAAATGCTTTAAATTTTCAAGATACCAAAGGACAGCAAAACGATTTGGCATTTATTTTCATATTAACTTCTGCACAAAACTGTAGAGCTGGAAACTATTTTTGTTTACTGTGCCTGCCTGCTCTACAACCCTCTCCCAAACACTGAATCATGCCTCAAGCATCATTTGCTCACTTGTGGCAATCCTCCTTCCTATCACCAGCCAAGTGCTGGAGCACAGCTGTCACACGTGTAGCTGTCAGCAAGGGATCGTGAATCCCTGTGGGGGTGTCAGACAGACCTGTGCCTGGGAAAGGGTTCCTGCACTCAGGAGTGTAAAGGAAGAGGGTATCAGCATTACTTTGCACTGCAGCCTGCAAAGTAGCGGCAGTCCCTCCAGAGGGTATTAAAAAAGCAGCGTGTCTACGTGCACAAGACACAAACTGACCTGTAACCCTCACACACACCTCTTCAGTCTTTGCTGCTGGCAGCTATGGTGAAAGATTCCAACAGTATCATATCTATGGTTAATGGACATCTCATATACACACTGAAAAATTAGATTGAAGTTAAAGAAGTAAATAAAACCCAAGATTAACGAAAGATGCAAAGTGAATCCTGAGCACCATCCTACTGAAGAGACCAAGATTTTTTCCTGTCTGAGCAAAAAACAAGAGATATAACTTGATACGTTACTATATCTATAAATAATTTTCTCTAGGAAAAAAAAAGAACACATTGTATTAAGCAGAAACTTGCACCTAACAGTTTCACCAAGAACAACTTAACTGCTGATCAGTAAGCCAAGGGAGTTCTTAAAAGCTAAGGAAGAGATAGGTCAGCAAATCCTGCTGCTCCTACAAAAAGAACCAGGATGGGTGAGACTCATCTGGATTTCTGTTTGTTTCTTAAACAGAAAACTCATAAAAAACAAAGCAACTGCAACAGAAGGCTCAGATAAAGTAACATTTTTAAATAAAAAGCCACAGAAAATATAAAAGCAGATAGGAAGGAAAGCAGAGAAGGAAAGCTTAACAGTAAACACTAAGAACACTTGCTCATTCAGAAAATATAAGCAAACTCTTCCAAATACCATGGGAGTAGAGAGGGGAGTGAGAAAGAGATGACAGCTGAGAAGCATTACACACTTCATGTGCTGTCTCCCAAGGTATGTACAAAAAACCTGAAGTACAGCCTTTGATTTTGCTTTTAAAGAACTCCTGGCTCATGCCATCAGCTGAAACAAATCATAACTAACACGATCTGAACCCAAAGTTTAGGTATTTCTTTCAGCATATGTTTGTAAATATTCACTTAATCCTACAAACTACGACAAATTAATACCATTGCATACTTTGGATCAACAGTATTTGAAACAAAATTCTAAAAGTTTCCATTTATAAGGCATCAGTATTGTCCCTGTTCAGGCCATTCTGAAACACACACTTTTTACATGACTAGGTTATGTTTTACAGTAGTTTTATGATTTCTATTGACAAGAACAAAATTTTCCATACTGGGGATTCCAGCTCTCTGGAATATAAAATACTCGGAAATTACATCTAAAACCTTACTGGAATCATGTTAATGCACCAGAAGGGCAGAGGGTTTTAAAGTCAGTTTTAAATACACTAACCCTTTTATTCACATGCTTTAATCACCACCAGATGCACATACATATAAAGCTTATACTGATGAAATTTTAAGCAGATATTCCAGAAATGGTTCACTGAAGCAAGAAGCAAATCTTTAGGATGAGTCAAATCCAAGCAGAAGGAAAGAAACAAATCAACCAACAAAAAAATAAAAAATATAAAATAAAAAAAAAATCAAACCAAACAAATTATACCTGCTGAAGTTTCACCAAAACACACTGAAGGCAAAGACAGAAGGGACAGTACAGACAGCATCCTGTCAAACTCATCCCTCGCTCAACTTTCAAACCTGCTCTAATTCTGCTGTGCTGGAAAAACCACAGAACTCTCACTGAGACACATGACTGAGGTCATGCTAAGGTGACAGAATCACTGGATTGTAAGGCACCACATACACAACCTTTCCTACTCTCTCCCAGAAATGGAAAAAAAAAGAGAGAGAAAAAATCCATCTATTTCATCTAATCAGTATCTGTCACAGAAAAACAACTGCAAGCACATTAAGGCAGCATCAAAGACAAAGCAACTGAAAACTGAGTGCTACAGTAGCAAATAAGAGGAAATTTGCTGAAACAGTACTAACAGAAGGCAAATGGGAAGTGCTGTTCTTCACATGTCATAATGAAAGAAATAGAGGACATTAAAGGAAAGAAGCAGATTTAAAACTGAAGGAGAGCACAGAACTGTATGCCTTAAGCCTTTAGACAAGTTCTAATTGCAGAAGACCTCAGAAAGCAGAGAATGTTTTAAAAGTTCTTTTCCAGTGAACATCTATTTCAAATTCTAGAAATCACTCATCTTTGGGAAAGGGATGTAAAAATGTACTGAACCTCCTAAGAACTGCCTGTTGTGATGATGATGGTCAGAATAAGCCTTAATCAGTTGTCTCTTGTTCTTGGTGTTAACTACAACTACATCATAGCTTTTAGTCTGAGCAAAATACAAAAGTTTTGTTGAGCAGTTTTCCAGCTTTCTAGAAAACTGCCTTGATTTCCTCAGATAAACACAGAGATATTCCATTCCCCAAACAGCTACACAGACAGATGACTGACAGAAGAAAGCAGTGGGCACACTATTTCAGAAAGGTGTGGAAATCTCACACATGCACACAACGTCAATCTTCTTGAAACAGCATTAACAAAAATGTTCTCCCTGTTAGTCCTAATCCTCCTCAAGACAGTAAGACACCGAAGGAGGCCTTCCAACTCACTCTCATCGTGACTGTGAATCCATACATTCAGGAAAGGCCCACCAAGTCCTGAGCAAGGCCACAGATCCAATCCACAATGACATCTGAACATCTAATTGAAAGTTGAATCTCTTTACAATGCCAAGCTAGAATTACTCCTGACTTTGGAAGACGGAAGAAGGTGATAGATACATTTCAGAACATTTTATCTGGAGAAGAAAAACTCTTCAAGATGATTTCAAATAAAACAAGCTCTGACAATCAAAATGCTTTAAGAACCACTAGTGAACACTTCTTGTCATAAGAAGAATGCAAATCCTATTTGGGTTTCATGGAATGCTTGTGGTAGTGGAACTACAGGGAAAAAATACAGGAGGTGAATCCAAGTAGAATTAGGCAAATTAATCAATAAGGAGAATGAAGTTTTTCTGAATCAAACTTGTAAGCACACCTTTCTCACTCAGCACAGTGCCATTCCCTCAACCCAACAGACCATACTTCATTCTCTCTGCACCTCGTGTTTGTCTCAACTGAAAGAGAGAGAAGAGCCCATATGAAAACCCCTTTATGGACTTTTCATTATGGGCAAAAACATAAAACAAGTGGTTCAAAGGCAGCAGAATTAATTAAGTCTGATTTCCCGGCTTCGAGCTTCACAAATGCAGTCTCTGGTGTCTACAGAAAAGGTGAAGTCAAATTGATGCCACTAAGTCCAAAAGTTACTGGAGAGCAGAGGAAATAGTGAACACTGGGACATTAATCTTGCCTCCTTTGAAAACTAAGCTAAAATATAAAAAGGGCAAATTATTAAAAGGTCTTGTTAGTAATAAAACTAAGATGAAGTCATGTTAACAATACATAATAAAATACAGCATTGCATGTTATATTGTGCATGCTCCGAAGGAATAGCAAAATCTGCAGAATTTATGAATAGTCACTTGATTTCTTTTTTCAAGAACATTTATTAATGCTACTCTTTAAAATACTAAGCCTGAAGACCTAAGAAGACTCTGTTGTTAATACACAGAAGACACAGTCTGCCTGAGAGGATAACAACTGAAGGAAAGGGAACCAAAACAATTCTGGCAGTCACCTGGCCCTTTCTCGTGCTGCATCTTCCCGTGCTTTTTCTTTCTCTTGCCTCTGCTGTTCAATCCGTGCCTCTTGTTCTTTCCTCTTCATCAGCAGCTCTTCGACGCGGGCCTGTCGTTCTGCTTCCAGAGCTCTTTTACGTTCCTAGTTGAAGACAAACAAATTCTAACTCCTCTTTTAGATCAAAATTTTAAAAAGTGTATTTTAACACTTAGAGAATTCTACCTTACTTTCATGATGGAGTAAGAACCACATTTCTACTAGATGAAGGACTAACATGCAAATATGAGTACACTCAAAAATTTAAACATACATTGAAAGCACTGTTGCATGAACTAAGCTACACGTTAATTGGCTACATTATTTTGCTCATCCAGAAGAAGACTATTTAAAAAATGATTTAAATAGAATGGACTTTGACAGCGCGTTTTGTGCTATCACTGAATACACAATTCCTCTTCCTCTACTCAATTTTTACTTTTTTTCTGCCTGCGTAGTTCTGAAACTTTAATGATTTCAGGACTATAAACACTTTTGTATGTGAAGCTGAACTAAGCTGAAGTTGAACTAAGAATTTAAGGCAGAAAGCAACAAAGACTGCAGTCAAAAACAAGTAAGTACTTCATTGTCAACCTGCAATTCCAAACATCTTATACCTGAACAGCTTCATCACGTGCTTGTTTCTCCTCCTGCCTTCGCTGACGCTCTTCTTGTAATTCATTTAAGCGCTGTTCATACTCTTTTAATTTATTCAGCACATCATGGCGTTTGTTCTGAGCTTCTAAGGTGTTTATAAATGCAATTTCATTTACCTGCAGAAATCACAAAGTACAAGAAATGGTCAGAGAATTCCCCAGAATTGGTTGGAAACCAATGCTCAACAAAACTGAATGTGGGATTTTGTCTTTTTCTAAACTTACTGGAGAAAATCATAAAAATTTATCAATAATAAGCCATACTGAAAACTTACAGTTGAAACAGAAATTATTTTTTATACTCAAAGTTTATGTTTTGCTTATTTGAATCCACAAAGCAAATCATTAGTGAGGATAATGGACAAACAGTAACACATCACATGCAAGTTGGCAGTTGCTCTGTTTACTAACTAGCGTGCACTTTCAGAATGGATTTCACAGAACAGTAAACAAGTAAGCATTAGGAATTTAGAAAAGCAAATGGGGACCAACAGCTATCATGTCCTCTCAGCTTTATTCATCAGCTACTGTTTCTCTAAAGCCTTCTGGCCTCATTAACCTCTATTTCCAGAACAGAAGAATCTCAAAAGGCAGAAGATCTTACACATTTAAGCATGCATAATACCTAAAACATCTGCTTAGCTGAGGAATTATGCTAATTATGATTTTGTTAATATGATTATAGAATGTAATGAAATAATAAGGAAGGTATGTTAGACTGAATTAGGTAATCTAGAAACCACTTTAATCTAAGAGACAGAAAGGGCACATAAGTGAAAAAGCCAAATCAGTTTTGTTGTGCTTATCACATAATAACAATGAACAGCTGCTGCATCAATCACAGCTGGGACACATGCTCATTGTATAATTTTAGTCTTAAGGAGATGCATTTATCTTGGGAAAGACAATCTGAAATAAAATATTTATGTTTATTGAAGAATATGAATTAAGTAAACTAGCAAAACAAAAAGCACCTAGGGCTCATCTTCTGAAACTAGGTAGTAAAGGCAGAAATGGATGAGCAAAATGCTTGGTTTTGAATAATTGTTGTCTTAACTGCAGATTTCTCTTTATTTTCAGCTTTTTAACAATATTAGTAGTACAAACCATAGCAACAGAAAAATATTTATGGAATATAATGTATAAAGACATAGAATGGTGAATCCAGAATGGATGCTTAATAAAGGTGAAGTGCAAGGTGCAAGGTCCCTCTTTGCATTCTGCTGAAGTACAGAGAATTTATAATGAGATCTGCTACCCTTCCAGGAGCACAATCATCAGAACTGCTACTGTACTCCCTGTGAAGAACATGAGCAGCAACACTGTCAGCTCTTCAGTTCAATCCATCCCTTCTTCTAGTCCATCCCACCACAATGTCTAATAATAGACTAATTAACTTAGAATTCATTTTAGAGAAAAAAACTCTAAAGATAGGCATTTATCTGCTTCACAGGTGATGTGTCCGTGTCTAACTTGCATTATCCTTCACAACATATTCCAGAACATTGTGGTACAGAACATACACAAACATGGCTATTGAATATTTTCCCTTTAAAACAAAGTAACTTACCTTAGCTTCCTCTTCTTGTGCTTTTTTCACAATTGCTTGTAGCTGCACTTCACGTTTGAACTCTGCATGGAGCAGCTTTTCCTCCATCATCCTGCGCCTTTGATCCAATAATTCTTCTTTCCATTTCCGTATATCTTTCTCCTATGTAGAATTAGTGAGTTCATTACTAATACAGGAACTGAAAATAGGGCCAGAGTTTTCCTCAGAATTTTCTTATTTTTGAAGCTTTGTTTACAGAAACAAAACATTTTGATGTCTTACATAAATCCTGCACCAAGTTTAACCCAAAGCACACTCACTAGCTGCTCACTGTCCTTTAAAAAATTCATTTCAATAAATTCTGATCCTCCAGAAGTATATAAACTAGCATAACTTAGGATCATGGGATAATCAAGCCACTTAGTCCAATCTCCTGCTCTAAGCAAGTTCAACAACAAGATCAGGCTTGGTTGGGTGCTGAGGACCAGTGAGGATGTTAACCAGCTGGGTCTTGAAAACTTCCAAGTATGATGAACAGCTTCTGCACAATCTCTTCCAGTGCTTGGTTGTCCTCACAATGAGAAATTTTCTCCATGTATCTGGGTGGAACCATTCCTTTCAAAAAAAAATTACATCCACTGTTTCTCAGCCTACTGCTGTAAGCCACTGAGAAGGGTCCAGCTCCACTCCCTTGCACGTATTGGAAGGCTGCTGTTAAGTCCCCCAGTCTATCCATCTACACAACTAAGTTGATAACAGTGAAGAAAATAAACCAATACAGTATACGCTTTTCGTTATTCTACTCTGAACACATTTTCCCACATCTTCTGAAATGTACATACAGCCCACATCACAAGAGGAGAGTTAATCTACAATGAAGTTCTTTTGTTTTGGTGTTGACAATATCCTTACTTGGACCAGAATAAATCCAAGTCCTTTCTGTGATGCATGAGTTATCCATGAAAACCACGTGAGCTCAGGCTCAGAGGAAAATTTCATTTTACTGCAAGCTGTAACCCCTAGCACTTAGGGACGATGTGGGGAAAAGGAAAGGTTTTCTGAAAGGCAGAAGACTGACTGCTTTGTCTTACAGAAAACTTACCCTCTCCATCAATTTTTGAAGCTTCAGTGTCTTTTCTTCACGTAACTTTTCTCTCAGCTGTTGAGCTTTCATTTGCTTCTCCTCGTGTTTCTTCTTGGATTCTGCTATTGTTCTTTTAAGAAAAAAACAAAGCAGAGCAAAAGCCAGTGAAACATCATTGTGTGACAGCACTGCAAACATTTCTATGACATTTTCAGTAAGAGAACACAAATAGGCCACTGCAATTATTTCCCTTAAATGTAAATATTGCTCTTCTAGTCTTCAAATATTTACTTAATGGTCAATGTAGCATGAACCTAGCTCATTATGAAGATAATACGCTGATTTCTTTAACACTTTCCACCCACAGACTTAAAGAAAGCAAGTTTATGAGCAGTTTCATACAGCCATGAGCTTGGTTGCCTGTTTCCACTGCCCAATCAAGACACGTAACAACTCTTAAGACCTTTTGCGTGACGGCGATGACAGCTTCTCATGCATGTGTATTCCATGGCCAGGTGGACGCGCAGGCTCTTCTTCCACTCTGTCTCCCCAAGAATTACTCTGGCGCCATGATTCACGGGCTGTGCATTGAGAGAACACACTTTTACAATTGAAACATGTTGCTCAGAGAGAAGTGCAATTAATGAGGCTTAGCTCTTGAACTTCTCTCTCAAATGGGCTCTCTTCAACCTAAGGTGCCAGCTCAGATCGAAGCATCTCTAATCCCTGCCTATCTTCAAAGCTTTACTATTTTACTGGGCTTTAAATTCAATGTTAAGCTAAAACTGGAAAACAAATTTTAAAATTCTAACAAAGATGTGGTGGTAGAGACATAGAGTTTGAACACACAAGTCTGTATTTTCTAACAAAATAACATAAAATGTAACATAACTTGGAAACATTGAGATCTTAGGAGGATCTTCTAAATTCTTATCTAGGCATACATAAAATGGGCATTTTTCTAACTTCTGCTGCCATTTCAAGTTAAACACAGTAATACATGAAAATTTTACCTTCATAATCAGCCAAGACATCATTCCAGTCCAGAGACATACCGCAAAAAGATATGCTTCCATTGCCCATACTGGCCTGAAATTCAATGTGATTCACAATAAAAACATGAAACTTAACATGCAGGTGGATGCATACAGTAAACAGTGCCATTTCAGTGACACCTAACAACGTGTCCAAATTCAATTAGCCATCTCAAAGATTGATGCTGCTCTTGCTGTTTCTGAGAGCAGGCAACAGAGACTGCTGCTTCACCCTGGGTAGCCCCTGTCTGGCAGCAGTGACAATAACATAGCCCAGCTTTTCCCAATTTTCCAATGACAACGACTGCAACATCATAGGACTCAGGAGCACTGTGCTGTTGAGTTCAGCAAGACTAAATACTCTCTTAAGATAGCACAGTATCATTACTCCATGATGTTATTTACTTCACTTGCATGTAATAAAGGTTGCATTAATGTAAAAAGGAACACTAAACAAGTTGTGTATTAATACTCCGCTGACAGTTTAAAGTTGGGTACTTTAAAATAAAAAAATAAATCCAACACTCACAGAGAAATCGCTATCGTTGTCAGTCTCAATATTAATGTCATTGTTTTCCTCTGCTTCTATCTCCCTTGTTAACTGCTCCTCCTCTGCAATAGCACTCGCAATAGCTTCTTCATTTGCCTTTTCCAGGCGATCTGCCAACTCTTCTTTCTTAGCAAGGACTTCTGCCATAGACTGTGTAGGAAACATGAAACCAAGAATCAGATCCAGACACAAAAAAGTAGTTTCCATGTAGTTAATGTGAATTGCATGACATTTTGTTCAACTTCTAATCACTTGTAGATGCTTCCTGCATTCTGTGAATATTGCATGTGAATGACATGCAAAAAAAAAAACATTAAAATTGTTAGACTTTATCAACTAGTTTAAGGGCTATGTAAATCACTTAAGAAATTATCATTCACATAATTCCTAACATTTTACACAAATGTTGTCAGTCATTAAAAGAAACCAAAGTAGTTCTTCTCTAATTACTGTCTATCAAAAAACACCTAGCCTTAGAAACTAAGCCATGCATACTGTGAAACATTGCTCTGTCTTCAGGAAAGAAATCATGCTCCAAAGTAGTATTTAGAATATGACAACGCAGATGAACTGTAACTGGAATCTTACTGTGGTTAGCACTACTTAATCTCTGGCTATACTTGTTTTTCAACATGAATGACAAGATAGCTGGGCAAGAATGTAAGCCTGACTATGCTGATTGTTGCTGTCTTCTCCAGTGACCAGTATTAACTGGTTCATTTCCGCTCCAGCTACCAAGAAATGTGCCAAAATCCACAAATTCGTGTTCAGTGCAATCTAATCAGTGAAACGCTTTCAGGAGACACAGATCCCACTAAACTGCCAGCCCTCTGAATCCTCAGTAATTGAGAATCTGAAACAATGTTAGCAGATGAGATGCTACAAATCAGTGTTTCTAAAAACAATCAGATACTCCACTTGGATATTACATAGCAATAGTCCAGGTTGTTAATGATGTAAAAGGGAAGGTGATACACAGGAAAATTCCTGTAAACAGAGTATTAACCTAGTTTCTGGGGAAGAAGAAAATATACAAACTGGATTTTACGTGGCACTACTGCAATTCTCTGCTTGGAGAAACCCAGTAAAGTACACACCTTGAAGCCTGCAGAATTCAACAGACTGGAAAGGATATGCCTTATAGGAAGCCACGTCAAAAGAGAATATTGAATTGATATTTGTTATTTAAGAATGGCATTTGTCAACATTTCTGGTTGTATAAGAAGATCCAAGAGAGCAGTTCAGGTAGTCTTAAAAGGTGAAGAGTTATACATTCATTTCTTACAGAATTATGATATCCTGTGTGTTTCCAGTTTGGATAATCACCAAAACTGGAGTAAGAATTTAAGAAGTCTTAATTAAATGAATGGTAAAGGAAGGAAATGAAAACTATAACAAAAATTTATGTAAAAATTGGAAGAAAAAAAAAAAAAAGGCAATCAGAGCACATTAACACTCTTTATTCCAAATAATGCATTTATACATTTCCAGTTTCAATTCAGACACTTTACCAAAATTCAATCTTACCACGGTAAGTACCTGTGCAACACAGGATTCAGGGTTTTTCTACAGGAAGTCTTCTATAGACTTCTGTGCAATTCCTGTAGCAGGCTAACATTAAGCACCGTGCAACACAGAATGAGAAAACTAAGGCATACACTTATCATTTACTCCGAAATCTTGTAGTATTCCTTACCAATCTTGCAGCACTCACATTTGAAATATCTGAGGGATCCATTTCAGTTTCACTTTTAACTTTTTCTGTTTGATGCTGGTCTATACTATCGGCGACCACAGAGGAAGCTTCGCTCATCTGCAGAGCTGCTGAAGCACAGTCAGGGCTTGTGAGAACTGGAGGCACCTCAGAAACTGGCTGTAAGGAATCTTCCTGCAACAGCGTGCCACTGCTCACACTGTCTTCTGATGTGTGTGCTGTAAGCTAGTAAGAGACATTTGCAACATTAACGTAAGGTAAAACACTGATGTTCAAAGTCACCAGAGGGAAAAGTATTTTAAACAAAATATCCGGCATCCTTATGAGTTATAGAAATAACTCAATTTACACACATTTCCAGTTGGTTCTAACTTTGCAGAAGTTGGGTCTCTATTTGAATTTTTCTATATATGAAATCTGCCTAATGCTGAGTTTTTGGAAAACATGGGAAGTCTGGGAACTGTGAATAATGGCATTCGTATTACAGTTATTGCCTGGCCAACACCTTGACGCATTCCCACAAACATAAATTATAAACCACCTTTTTAAAACACTCCTCCACAATCTGCTTAATGAATTCATGAAATCCTGACAATATTTCCTTAAGAAAATTCTCTAAAGAAAGAGCTGCCAGACTTCTTAAAGTTAGAAAATGGACCAAAGTGTTACTGACCTGAGTCCTCTCGATAAGAGGATGTTCAGACTGATGTAAAGGATCTTTCTGTACAAGCTCCGTGGTTTTGGGTGCACCATTATCTGGGAGTGAATTGCTAGGCTTATTCTCTGATGGTGGTGAAACGACATTTTCTTTGTCACTGTCACCTCTGGCCTTCAGTGACTCTGCAGCTACAGGAGATTTTGCTGCCAGCGCAATGGATCGAGATCGAACGGGCCTTCCGCGCTGAACTGTTTCCCAGCCCTCTGCATCCTTTCGATCTACATCAAAAAAAAAAGAACTCCTCATTCCAAGAAAGGAAGACTGGCAAACAGAGGTATTATAAAGAATTATTTTACTACAGCATTACACAAGTTGTATGGCAAAAACGTTCTCTAAAAATCAACACCAAAACTCAACGGAATATTCTTTAGCAAAGCTTTTTACTTCAAGGAGCACGACCAGTTCCACAAACACTGAACAACTCTCCTCATGGATGGGACCAATTCTGTTACTTCAAGAAATGACTTTCCCATACACATAACCAGGTGAAAAATGGCACCATGTACCTAATTCCTAGAAATAGCAAAATATTGCCACAGTGGGATTGCAAATTAAAGGAGCAATTAGAAAGTAGTTTTCTCCCATTTAATTCAATGGCTAATCAGCTGTTAGGTACAGCATGCTGACCCAATGTTTCTGCCTACTTTTGATACACACTTGAAAAGCCTTCAAAATTACACTTGTCTGCCTGAATTATCAGGTCTTAAGTGTGATTCTAGGATTTCTAGCAAATCAAGGTCAATCTCTTCTCTCTGTATTACACTCCCGTGGTCTCCACCACATCACTTCCCATACATCTTCAAATGACTGGGATTCTTTTGAGACTTGATAATACCACTCAAGAGTGTGAAAGGTAAGCTCACAAGGGTCTACCTGCAGAAAAGTTCCAAGGAGCAACAGCATGCAAAGAAGCCTAAATTTAACAAATTTAAATCAGGTTTAGTGGCTTCAAACTGTAGCACTTGAAAAAACAGTATGGGAAAAGGAATCGTGCTGACAAGCACTCTGCAAAGAATCCTCATTTTCAGAGCATGCAGCTCTGCCTTGTATGTAAAGCATGATCAATCCTTTTATTTTAAAGCAGTGAAGGAAAGCAATGTATCACAAGCTTGTAAAACAATTACAGGTTGGAACTAATCTGCTAATCAAGGAAGCGGGCAATAAAACACCATCACTACTGAAATTATGGAAGAAAATAAGAAAGAAAAGTTTAGCAGAAGAATAAAATCTAAAGAGCAAAAAAATCTCAAGAAGTAACTTCACAATATTTTCCAATCTGCTTTTGGCATAAGCTGCTTCTAGGATCATTTACACAAAACTTAGAGAAGCATGTGAGAGATTATTTTTGCCTGGAGGAATATGGAATCAGAAAAACCCAAGAGTAAACGGCTTCCTACTGAGGAAAAAAACTCTATACCATTATAGAACCTACATTACACAAATTCATTCTTGGGGTATTTCTAAAGCTTTTAAGGACAAAGATGGTCCTGCAGCTCAAGCATAAATATCAGAGCCCTCACATAAAAGTTTAACATAAATATAAATATGAATGAGTCTATTTGGTTGTCAAAAACTGTAACCTGAAACACCTGAGGGTGGCTGGAAACAGAACGATTGATATATTATGATGAATTGCACATTACCAACTTAAAGAATGCCTTAAAACCTGCATTTCTATTAAAAACACTATGTAAAGTGGTTTTAAAAATGTAAGAGAGAAGTGTGATGCTCTCTAAAAATGCCACCCTCTTCTAGGTGTCTCTGTAAGTACCAACCCTACAGACTGCCCATAACACCTCTGCGCAGGTCAACACACCCACAGGCAGACTGGGGACCAAAATACTTTCTTCCTTTCAGAGCATGTGTGTTTATTTGAAAGCAATTTACATTACATAAAAATGAGTGGTCTTAACATTCAGCTTCATGATCAAAAATCCTTAAGTCTTTTTAAATTTCCCTCCAGGATTTTTTTCCCTCCCTCCCTGCGTTTTTCATGTAAACCTGGAACTCTTCATATAGCCCAGTAGCCACCTCCACATGCTAAGTATCACATGCTGGGTTTGATTACTTGATGAGTTTTGCTAATGAATAATTCATCTGACTACCTTAATCATTCTCCAGTTTCACTTGAACCTCTCTGTCCCTGCTTGCTCTTGTATTACACGGAAGTGACAAGCCATCTGTTATCTTGAGGCCCTCCCAGCCACCAGGGCCTTGTTCTCCCCAGCTTACTCCATCTGGAAGAACTGCCCAAGCAGCCTTACTGGCAACAGCAATAAAATAAATCCAGCCAATTAAGTGCTAAACTCTCAGGAGTTCCACCTCAGGAGATGTGTGTCCTTTCTTCAAAATTTACTTGCAGGTAACACACTACCAGAGCCCACGCGACCCTCCTCACTCATATTAAACCTCACCCCTGAAGTATTTATTTATTTAACTCTAAAGTAACATTACTATATCTGAGAGACACCTGGGAAAGCTGACTGTTGGAGAAACTGGAAGCAAATCCAGAAATGTACACTCAAACGAAACACAATTAGGGGATGGAAGATATAAAAACCAGGAAAAAAAAAAAAAACCATAGCGGTCCACAGAGCAGTAAATCTACAAACCACAGCAAGAAATGGTGAGTTAATATGCAAGGCTTTCTAAGGATGTAAATTGTCAGACAACCTTCAAAAGAGAATTATTTGAGAGATAGAAGGAAGGTAAATTTTCAAAGGAAATTGTGCCTAAGAATTTGACAACCTGGTCCGGAACCCAGTGCCCTTGCTGTCTGCACTGACATTCCTGCCATTTGTTCTCAATGTTCAGAAGCTAGGAGTGCTTCCCTGAGCCCAAATCAGGACAGTTACTCCAGAGGCCTGTGTGTCCTGCAGATCTGAAATTTTAGCTCCATTACAAAGAATACCAATTCACAATTACGTCCAAGAGCAATTAACATAGGAAAACCAGCAATTAATACGACCAGACTTCCAGTGTGGCAAAGGAAAAAGCACATTCAACATTTCTGAAAACTGCACGTTCTCCCGTTACATGCTAACAGCATACAGCTGTTTTAACTGTTAGCACCTATTTCTAGCCTTAATACAAACCCTAAAGTCGTGTTACCCATCTCAGCTCTCAGCACTGACACCAGGGAGTTATTTCCATGCCAGGCTATTGCCTCTGCATGCTGCTGTGACTCCGCCAATCCTTTCTCTTGCCACAAACTGATCTGAGAAGAACAATGCTCAAACAGCAAGGCTGGATTAGGCTGCAGAAAATACTCAAGACTGAAATTATTGTCTTTTAATTGAGAAAATATTGACGTCAGCAGTGAGTTTAATGAGGGAAATCAGGTAAGACAATTTAACCTCACTTAATTGTGCATCCAGAAAAAAGTCCTTTAAAAAAATACCTGGAGATACCATGCATTTTCTCTCTATGCTTAGATTTGGAAATTCCATCAACCTTCAAACAGATACAGTATCATAATGCTTCACAAGAACATTGTGAGGCTTAATGATAATGCTTTTTGAAACCACTGGGGAAAAAGTGTTTTAGGGAGATCTTGCCACTGTAAGTCCCAGCTGAGCTTTAAAGCGGGCAAGAGATCATTACAGGATAGCAGGAGGAATCCTCCCCCAAGGCCTGCATGCTCCTAACAGCTGTGCAGAGTGCATTAGCTGGTGGCCAGGCAGAGCAGATGAGACACAAGACTCATATCTGCTTCAATAATGCATGGGAAGAGCCTTTGTAACTCCCTTTGTATAAGCTGCACAAATCCTCTTGTGCTCCAATCAGCAAAATCAACTTGATTTTACCACAGTGATTCTACTCCCCATATGAAGGATAATGTGCTCCAAAAAAAATAATTCAATTTCTTTTCTTAAAAACATTGCGACTCAGGCATGAGAAAATCACTGAAGTTCTCCTATGATGAACGTTAGAGATCAGAGAACAAACTAAGCCCCTAGGAGGAATGGCTGTTACTTCTAAATATGAGATGTTTCAAGTCTGAATCTTACAGTACATCTGATAATAAAAATTACTGAAAGCTGACAGGCCAGTACTACAGGACCTAAATGGTTTCGCTCTTTTTGGAGCTCATCAGCTGCAGGTAACGGCCAACGACACACAGCACAACTCTGATTCTTCAGAGTTTCCAAAGCTAACACAAGAACAAGGTCTTTTCTTTCCTTCTAGCATCCCAAAAAGATGTCACCTCTATGGAAGTGCAGATCAGTTTTATTTCCTGTATCATTAATAAAGTTCCCCATATCCACAAGAATCCCTAACAAAGGCACTTTAAAAACAGCTTGGAGTCTGCCACTGTAGTCTGAGAGAACCAATACAAGAAGGTTTCTTTATGAATAGTTTCAACTACTTGCAAAAATGAAAAGTGGAATCACACTTCCACTTACAGTGCTGAAAACGCAGCCAAGTGCTACTGTATTCAAACCAGCTCACCGCAGCCTCGTAGCCCAAGATGTTCCATTACACAAACAGCACTGAACAATCCCCAAACAAACAACCACTTTTGGAGGATGGTTTTGATTCTTCTTTTCTAAGCATAGAGATCTGCATGCTACTGAACTCAATTATATGAAACTGCAAGACACTTGGACAAGACATTTTAGATCTGTAAAAGACCATGTTTCTGAACCACCATACAGGATTTCTACTACCACAGGGTTGAACGTACAACTGCGATAAATTAATATATTCTCCTGCAGTGATTTTTAACAATTCTTTTAGATTTTATTAGAGTATTGATTTTTACACCTAGCCTGCTGTTTTTGCAGGAATTCAACTCGGTCCACCACTTAAAAAAAAAAACAAAAAAACAGTGTCAAGCATTGTCTGCCAAGTTTTCTCTTCAGAGAAAAAGAACTCATCACTGGACGCTGTAATCCTTGTATTTGAAGAAAGACAATGCAGCATTGTTTTCAGCTTAGTTCTAATAATGTCATCTCCCTGGTTCCATAAAACTATCTTGAGATATTGTAAAGAATCCTGGGCATATATTGGTCTTTAGGGGTAATTTGAAAACTTTTTTTTTCTCTCCATTTGTCCTGGAAGTCACAGCCCATTTTTTTTTTTTCCTACTGTGATCCTGACATCAACGATGATGTACAGAAAGCAAATGTACAGGTTTCATGGAAAGAAATTTTGTTAAAACATTACCCTCAACTTGCCTTCAGCTAGATTATCAGCTTGTGACCCAAGACATTTCTTGGGGTGTTACACACTGACATTTTCACTGATAGATTTATAGGTACTGGAAATACAATGGAATTTTACCTACTCTCAGAAATAAAAACTCATCTCAAACTTACCTATTACAATGATAAAGTTGCAGTAATCTTTTCTCTCAATTTAAATTTGAGCATGGTGCTAGGCAAAATTAGCACACTGAACTAGCTATGCAGCACATTTTGTGACAATAACCATTGAAAAAGACTTGCCATTTTTTCGTGACGACTTCTGCACTGGAGCTGGCAGACAGGTTTGTGTTGTTGCTGACTCAGGATTGGCTGCTTTACTTCCATGGTTGGCTTTCACCTTATCAGCCCAGCTTACACCAGCAGGAGCCAGGCGTGTTGCAGAAATTGTCACTGACGGGTTCCTAAACGAAAGTCACAGCTCTTATTAGTGTCTAATCAAAGAATAGAAAAAAAGTTTTCTAATGAACCTTTATCATGACACTTCTTAGTTAATCTTAGACTTCTCCGACTCAGATTGAGAGCTAATTCCAAAAACTGGCACCTATTTTTCTTTCCACGGTTTTCAAAATTGAAATCTGTTCACACTGAACATTAAACCCTCAGGAGATTTACCACCAGAAAAATCCCTACAAAATTGACACTAACAAAAAAGTACATGCAACCACAGAAACAGCAAGTGGGTACTACCTTAGGTACTACCTTGACAGCCCATTACATATTTCCAGGAGACACCAAGCAGTGCTACAGGCAGAGAAAAATCTCCATGTGAGATTCCTTACACAGAGAGTCAGTTAAGCCGAACCAACACGAAGCTAACTTCTCCGGTTAAAATTTAAAAAATGTCTAATGGTGAAGAAGCATTCAACATTGTAGCAACACATAAACAGTTCCCACCAGAAACACTCTCTGATAGCAAATTTTTAAAATCGTAACAATAAACACATGGTGAGTACTTGCAGCCAAACAGAACAGCTCTTCTATTGCATCTTCCTGGCTCCTGCCCAACTGCACCAATGAACTGTACAGAATCAGCTGCAAGCCCTGCTTACATGAGGAGTCAGACAAATTGTATGTGCAGGAAGTCCACTAAAGTGCAAGTTTAATTGTAAACGTAGATCACACAAATCCATAATGCACTCTGTTTCACTAGACAGCCTATTTTCCATTACCTGCTGTGCAGAAAGAAATCTGGAAGGCCATCTCACCCACTTTCAGAATGATCCACCTGACTTTGCCTACACTTGGAATTTCTGGATGGATAGAACAGTAGTGTTTTTTCAATTATTTTGGTTTGCCTGTTGCAAAGAGTTGCCGTTTTCAGCACAAGGCTTAGAGCAAAACCATCAAGTTTTACTTAAATGAGTGCAACCAACATATTTTATAAATTTGAAAATGGTAACATCCATTCCATTCAAGAAGTGTCCAGTTCTCTTCAGCAACAAGAATCGTTTTATCTGCAATCACACAACTGATTTCTCCTCCAAGCTTTACAACACTGAATAAATGGTCCAAAAAATCCAGCTGCCTCATTAGCTAAAGTGAAGTAGGGATAAAGAAATGGAGATCTTGTAAGTTTCCAATAAACATGTAGAAAAGCCCTACATAACTGGACTGTTCAATATTGTAAGCCCAGTGGGACAACAAGAGGATGTATTTCCAATTTCTATCATGTCAGCCATCACAAAAGGCTATCAAGAGCAATGCCATAAATGCCTGGCCAGTTTTTACAATCCCCACTGACTCTATGCAATACGAGGTGAGGAAACCAGAGAGGCTAACCAAAGCTCTCAGGATGCACTAGGATACATAAATAGCTACACAGCATAGCAGCTATTTACAAAGCCAGCTGTATACAAACAAACTGTAAAAGCATCAGAGACCAGACTTGCTTCCCCACGTGCTCTAAGATTCCTTCACAGGCACCTAAAGGTAAGGTCAGGCCAGAGCACACTAAGGTCCTCCCAGACCCCAGACCCCATCTCAGGTAGCTCCACACAGCTCAGCAAAGGCAATACCAGAACGGTGCAAGCACAGAGTGACATCTCCTTTAGCTCACTCCCCAAGCTGCAGCAATTCACAGGGAAAAGTCTCAGTCATTTATTAAGCACATTTTTGTGTTTAATAACCAAAGATGGAACTGAAACTAATACCAATTTCTGGATGTTTAAAATAAAAAAGCTTTTATTTCCTCCATACTGAATTTTTTCATTTGACTGCTTGCACTTATTGTCCTCCAATCACCACATATTTAAGCAGATAACCTCCCAAATGTTGCCAAGTACATACAGAGACACTAACACTGTTGGAGCAATTTTTCCACCAGAGTTTGTAATACTTTTGTAGAAACATTTGACATGAAAATATTAACAGAAATGAATACTCAGAGGTACTGACTCAATATCCTAATATTAGATCTTCGTTGAGGCCATTCTTGCTGTTTATGACAGAGTACAGTACGTGCTCTACATTGCAGCAAACCTGAAGGAACCAACAGTGCACCCTCAGAAGGATCTGGCCAGACACTTACGTGCTCTCCAAAACTGAAACAGCACCAGACAGTGCTGCTCTAAGATTGTGCTTGGGCACATTTTTGTTGAATCCTTTCCACATAGCCTTTTTTGTTTAGTCTAAGTGAAAGATGCATTATTTTAGTATATAACATGCTCCATATTTAAATTTGTATCAATTTTGCTGTTCATCATCACAATAATCTCACCTTACATTCACTCTTTTTGATCAATATTTACTTCTGCATACTCAGATGGCCATTCACATTGCACACGTGGTGCAATTTTAAAATGCCAAATACACACATTTTGACCTTAGCTTTGTAGAAGGAAAAGAGTACTAAATAGATAACACAAAATATGAGTATGATTGTATTTTAAGTTCAGGTCTCTGGAATGACCAACAATTCAGTACATAATGAAATAAGTAAAAAATTAAGTCCTTGATGGGATTTTCTTGTATAGAACACGTTTTCCTTTCACAAATGCAAATGTGTGTATATAACTTATTAAACAGCAAACCATATATTACAGAAAAATAGCATATTCATTATCTCTGTTTCAAATGACTCCTTATTTGAGTTTTAATAGATTTATCTGCTTTCATACCCAAAATTTAAACTTCTTCGAGCATTGGATGTCACACTGATTCTGTCTGTTGAGGGACTCGGTATCACATGGCGCCCTGGTGACATCTTCTTTACTTCCCAGGCGAGTGAAGTAGGTCTGCAAATTCAGGAAAGAAGAGGTTGAAAATAAAACTCTCTGTAGCTAATCCTCTCTCACCGTACCATCACCTGTAAATGCTATGCAGTACTATGGAATACTGCTCAACGTAATCATACATCCTAGCAGTTGTTTCTACACCACATTCAAACCATGTTACCCAAAATCAGATCAAGAATTGTTCCCATTTGCAAACTACAGTGCCTATGTAAATGCCAGCATGGGACCAAACATCAAACTAACCAATAAATGGAAAGGACCAGGGGTAGGACAGGAATGCCCTCTAAGTTCTAGTGACAGTAATCATACACATAAAAGGCCACAATGACTCAAGGTACCTATGATCTCCTATCCTGAGCAATAAAGCACTCCATACAGTTTAAATGCTGCTTCGGTTGTATCTTGTATAAGTGAGTCTTTGATATTGTTCAAAAAACCCACCAAACTTAAGAACTAATCAAACATATCACCATCCACTCATTCTATCACACCACTCATCTCCCAAACTCTACCAGCAATAACATTACTTTTGTGTACTTGTAAAGATAATCAAACAGGTTGAATGAAGTTAACTGCTGCTACCATGTTCTCATCCAAACAGACACAGGCATGAGATGGAAGCCAGGACTGCAGCTCCACAGTGCATCTCACAGAAGCTGATGCTACTTTCTTTATTTCCTTACTTCTAACGCTTGCTCCCCAAGCTACGTGATTACATGAAAATTACAACTGGAAGTCAAGAACAAGATCAAACTTGTAGAACCCACTGTTGGTGATGAAGTGCTCACAAAAGCACATAAGTGACTTTCTAATGGGGTTGTTTTCTTGTTTAAAGCACAGATTGCAATCCCATAGCCAGCTTTACCCTTCTAACACTTTGCTTCCAAACTCTTCCATTTTCAGCACAACTATTCCATGATAATACTACCAGTGAGGAAAGCACTCCTACGAGGTCCTCACACCAATTCTGGCCAAAAGAAAAATTTTCTTCCTGATTCCCCACAACAGATGTCAAACTCAGCTCTGGGTGTTAAATGTCTGCTACAGAACAAATTTTACCATGAGTCAGCATGTGGATATAAATAAAAAGAAATATCTGATCACCTGCTCTGAGCATCAGTCTTCTCTAGCTTCTCCTGTAGCTGTATCCAGTCAATCAGTGCTTTGAAGTCCCTTACGTAGTTATCAAGCATCATCAGGACTTCCTAAAACACCAACCACAACATCAACATTTGTGTATAAAAAACACAAAAAGAGAAGTGAATAGAAAGTAGGAAATGTGCTGGTCTGCATCTTTCCTACCAAAAGTAAAAACAAGAAAAATCCTGAAAGCAAAAAACCTCAGACAGTTAACATTTTGATGTGAACAAACATTAAAATATTTATTGTATCAAAACATGGGCATGCTTTGTAAGATCTCTACAAGAACCAACATCTAAGGACAAAAGAGCACAACTGAACAGAAAGTAATTCCTAGCATACACAGATATCACTGCTCTGTTTTGTTTTTTTTTTTTTGTCAGTCATTATCCTCAGAAATATGCTAAACGTGCTTCATCAAATATGCAAAAACTTGTATAAATCCCTATAGACCAGTGGAAAAATAAAAACTATTGCTCGTGATTAATGTTTGCAGGGTGAAAAACACACGAAGTTGCACAAAGACAGAGGGAGCTCCTTCTGGAGAATCCCCAGATCCTGCATTATGGTTGTTAAGGCCCTGAAGCACAGCAAGCTGTATCTTGCTCCTAAGCCTTTCCTGAGCACAGAACGTTCAAAGGAGGCAGCATGGATGAGTGCTTGTGCTCGTCCAGGTTCATGACAGCCATCCTACTGTGGCATGAGGTTATCAGCATGACCACACCGACAAGGCATTTTTAAGGGAATCTTCTGGTGATACTTAGAGAGGCAAAATGAGAACGCATGGGATTTGGTTCTAAAATGATCACCTTTGACATAAGCTTACTTCTCAGTAAGTTTCTCAACAAGATGACCTGCAAAATGCCAAGGTTATATGCTCTTCTCTGATTAGTACACCTCATCAAATATATTATACACCATCCCACAACAACACCCTGAAAACAAAAATCCATACATGAAGCTTGAATTCTGTGAAAACTCACAGCAGCTTCAAATGCAGAGTTGAAAATGTAGACGTACTTTTATGACAAAAGGAAAAACATTAATGACACTCTGCTGATTTGCAAGTTCTTTACTATGCCAAGGTCTTTGTTGCTCGCATTAAGAGAAATGATCTCTTCAAAGCAAGCTGTTATTGCTTTGAACAAACAAAAATGCAGAGGAATGTTTGGGGAGCAACTACAAACAAAAATGTATCAGTTCCTAAGAGCCATACTAAAAATTTTAATACTGAAAGGAGTAGATGCAGTGCTAGAGTAAAGCCAGCTAATGCCTCTTTTCGTATCAGCACTTCCTATCCACCTTCCCTTGCAACACAAGAAGGACTGTGCTACATGCAAAACACTTTTTCGTATAAAATTTAAGGCTGATTATTCCCTTCTGTGTAACAAATGGAAATTTGAAAGTCAGCTTTAGTTTGCACGTGAGTACTCACTAGTATGTATGACGGATCGGGAGCATATGCTGGCTGTTACACTGGAAGAGCCCTAGGAAAGTCAAACACCATACTGCTGCTGATCTGAAAGTTGCTCTTTGTTTTGAAATACTCCACAAAAAAGCAAACAAAAATCTTTCTTACAAGGCAGTTAGTTTACAAGGCTAAAATAATTCATAAGTAAAGTCTGCTGCAAGAAATGGACGAGTCAAGTATTTTAGCCAGCTCTTTTTTCCAGTTTCACTAATAAAATTTCAGCCTTCTAATTCAATTCCCATCCATTTCAGTCAGCCTACGCTGAGCTGTGCTGACTGGCATTAACAATAAGGGCATAGAAAGCAAAATTTAATTCTGAATCATCTCCTTTTCAAGTCTGCCACTGAGATATTCATCCCCAAAAAAGAATCAATCTGAATATGAGTTATATTTCTGAAGTTAGTTGGCACATGAAAAAAAAAAAATACAAAAAACGGCTTACCCTCTTTTAAGGAATGTTTAGCTGCACATTATCAGAAATGATCAGAGCAGGCCCATGCAGCTGTAATGCGAGCCATGTTTTACGAACAAGGGAATACAAACAAGACAAGCAGCTGGAGCGGCCCCACGTTCACTGATGCACATCTTTCTCCCCGAAGCTATGAGGGCCATTTTGTCAAGCAGGATGAAGCAGAACAAAAGTGGCTCTGAAAGCGCCGTTGCAGGCATCCAGATAACTACATATAGATGTGCAGCTAAAATTACCAATTAGTTTACCAATTGGCTGCAACGGATTCGATTGGTTTGTAATTAATTCTAGTTGCTGGCGCGTAGGGCAGGCCGCTTGGCGCCATCCCTTTGTCCTGCTGACACACAATCCCGGCGCGCGGGCTCCAGGGTCCCGGCCATCAATACAGCCCTCCAGCTCACCTACGGCACCGAGTGTAGCAGATATACCCTGTGGTGCTGAAGCAGTGGAAACTTGTACCACTTGAGAAGGTGCTGACAAAAAGGAACCTTTATGGGGTAGACTATGGCTGCACCAGAGTCAAAACAATTTTAAATCCCATTATTTTTCAAGGTCATATCCATCCCACGCAATTTTTAAAGAGCCAGTTCAAACTGAAAAAGAAAGCAATACTGTTAAAAAATAGGTTAGAGGAAAACCAGTGACATAAAACTAAACCCATCCACAATACAGCTCCTGTTTCTTCCTCTCCTCCATCACCCTGACCCATAGTCCTGCACGTTAAAAGGATCCTTCTGTGCTTTTCCTTCTTTTCTCTAGCTCTCAATCATTGCTTTGCTTTTTATGTATCTATTTATCTTTAAGTTCTGCTTCCACCCTCTCCACTTGGGGGATCGTATTAATTACCTTCCAAACAAGCAGGATCTCTATAAATAGAACAGCTGTATCAGGATAGTCCTACGTTCCTGAACCAGAACCGCCCTGACTTGGGTCCCAGCCGGGTCGATGACCATCTTGAAACACAGAGGTTCACTGTTGAGAAACCATGTCAGTGCTCTGAAACATCATCTTCTCCAGTTGTTCTCCCGTTCTCAAGTAGGGAGGAGGACAAAACACAGAGAGAGGACAGAGGGCAGCACAGGAGATCGTATGATTTCAGGGTCACTACAATCGCAAACTGCAGAGTGTCAGAGAAACGAGCTTGGTCACCACATCTGTCCTTTAGCTTATTCTCAAGGCTAGAAATGAGGGTTTTCTTTTACAAGTTATGCATACCTCATGTTTTTTTTTTTTTTTT
>WBMW01005982.1:167199-186955 GCA_013396635.1 Penelope pileata
TTTTTATCTACATAGAATATTTTAGATTGTTTTTAGTAGAATAAATCTCATTTTCATGGACTGTAGCACATTTTTAGCTCCTTCTGCCATTTTTCAACATAAGTTTTTTAGGTTAATCAGCTGTTTTAGTAATTCAGCACAAAAATCGCTTCCTTGCAGACTTCTTTTTACTTTGAATTACAAGCACTTAAAGCCAGCTCTGGGGTTTGGCCAAACAAAGACGATCGCTAAAGCTGTTCCTACAACTTAGGGGGAGGAAAGGAAGCAGCTCCCCTAGCCATAGGACTCACCAACTTCTGTGTGTGGCAGATAATGGTAAAACAAAGACTCAGAACAGATTCAAATCAGGGCTGCACAGGAGAAAAAGACCACCACGTGCCAGTAAGTGAACTTCTCCCAGCTGGCATGCCTTTTTAAATGCTCTCTCACCAGCCTTGCAGAAGCCACTCAGCAGCTACGTTGCAGGTAGCAAAGCTGGGGGCACACCTGGCCTCCTACATGTCAATGTGAAATGCACCATCACTGGCCTCAGCTCATTCCCACTGCTCACCTGCAATATGACAGCTGTAAGTGCTACTGCCAAGGAGGTGCTCCTAAGAAGTGTCACTGCCATGGAAGCAATCTTTCTCCATAAGAATGAATGCCAGGGGACACGTGTAAGGACTTAAAGCATTCAATTTATTTACCCAAAAACCAGTACACGTGCTGTCAGGCATGAAGGGCCAGCAATGGGATCATCCAGACTGACAGTTAGAAGAGATGCTGGCTTTTCAGTAGCTGCCTATCCATTCTAAATCTACTCAAAAAGGATTAAATGACCATTCTGAAAGATGTCAGCTACTCCCACCTGTGAGACCGAACGCACAGCCACTGCTCCGTTTTCCTATCCCTATTCAGAGATCTTGATTCATCTGCAGAAGATGAGAACAATGAAAATGGAAATGTCCAAAAGAGACAGGAGGAACGCTCACAAAAGAGATTTTCACTTGGCACTGACTGCTACAATACAGCCACAAGAATTTATTTAGAAAGAGACATGCACATAAGTCATCCTAAATAACTTCACTCTCAGAAATAGAACACTCTATTAAAAAAAAGAAGTGAGAAGCAGCAGCCTGCCGTGTTCCTGACATCCCAGCTGCAGAACTAGCCCTTTTCCAGCAATTTCAGAATGTTTCAAAACATATATTCCATAATACTCGACTGGTCTGAAAGATTCAGTCTTGTGAGAAACAGAAAAGGAATCATCCATGCTTTAATACATAAATCGTTGTCTGGGGTTTTCAGGGAAACTCAGAACCACCTTGGTTTCACTGAATAAGAAGAGGCTGTTACACACAGCAGACTTCATTCCATGCTGAAATTCTCCTTCTAACTGAAAAATTTCCTCTGGAGGTTCAAAGACTGAAGACATCTATACCAGGAGGTATTAAGTCAATGCCCAAAGGGTTATGGGATTGACAGAAATACACTTAATAGATGACTCTGATTGACAAATAATAAGCAATGATAAGAATTTAGGTGTAGAAAGCAAAGGATGCTAAATAAACCTTAACCGAAAATCACTCGATTTTGCACAGCTTTGGTTTTGTTTGTTTTTTCTATTCCTTTGGAAAGCCAAATTTTTGCTCTCAGAGACCCAGAGGAAGCCAGGACACCAGAACAAGAATAATGCATCCAACCAGCACACCCAAAGGCCTGTGCTGAGGAAATAAAGGACCTCGTAGGCCTTCTTGGGACACTTGTAGGATCTGCATCACTGCAAGGAAAGAGCTGAAATCCACGTACAACAAATCATTTCTCCCTTACAGTCAGAAGTAGCAAACTCAGATTCTGTATTTCTTTCCCTCCCTGGAATCAGATACGTGCATCTATAAAACTGAAATGTAAGAACAACAAAATAAAAACTTTTCTTCCAAAAAGTAAAATGGACAGAGTTGAACTGGCTCATATCAGTGAGAATGCAGCCAGGATCCTGGTTGCATCAACTGGGCTGAATCACTGGAGATTTCCTTTCCACTGAAGTCAGGAAAACCTTGGGTTTTTTTCTACCTTCAGCTCCAGCACATTTAGACACAGTTTTATTTCCCTGGCTGTCTGAGAAGCCAGTAATCAGCATGGGTGACCACGGGTCTCAGCCTGCATGCAGAGATGGAAATCATTAGAATTAGCATATCCTGAACTAAAACCAGCCCTCACAAGGCACTCCCAGCAAGAGACCCTGATGAAACAAGCTCCTCTCCCCTTCAGGGAGGCCTTCAATCAACTGAAACTGGTAAATCACTCACAGATACCTCCTGGCTGGGAAGGCCCCGACTGAAGTCAGTTCAGCTGGCTCTTTCACAGAACAACACCGTACGATGTGTCTTGTAAGAGACAGGATCTTTTCCAGTTTTTTCAGGGGGAATAAACATCTCAAGGAGAAGGAAGCTGTTTATATTGAACCACACTCAAGGTGGACTGATTTAAGTATCTATCTGTAAGCATTACAAAGAAAGTATCCTTGTCAAAACCTTGAGGGAATATACCAATTAATAAAGGCTAGGTGCAAGACATAAGCTTGTACAGGTGTTAAGTAATACCAAGCAGAAATCTAAAAAGAACAGAGCTAAATTTCTTGCATCATAAAATCCAATTTTTTCAAAACAAAAAGCAGCTGAAGTCATCAATTCATCCTAGGAGGAGTAAAAAGACATCCATTAAATTTTGAGTAGTCTAAGAGTTGTGTAGTAAGTAGTCCAAGTTAACATACCCTTAGCTGCTGCTGGATCCAGTTGCTCAAACTCCATCCGTAAGTGGGGGGAGGCTTTTTTTTTCTTATATATATATATTTTCTTTTCCTCCCCTAACCCAGTTGCGGAGACACTTAAGACCACAAAACAATTGCAGCAGAAATTTCTCTCTTGCATTAACCAAGATTCCACTGGCCATGGAATCTGCCTTTTGCCATCCACAAGTAATTTGGGGCTTAGTTTCTTTTAGGATATAGAAAGAGATGTAAAGGCTCCTTGGCATAACTCATTTTTTTGTGCCTAAGCTCACCACCCACAACTAGGACATACTAGGCAGTCAAAAATTCCTACAAACATTAGACACAGGCACCTAGCTGATATATGAAATAGCCATAGCATTCACATTTTGAAATGTCCAAGGTTACAGACAGATCTATTAGATCTAATCTCTGTCTAGCACCACCAGACAAACCAGTTCACGTATTGTAAGATGATCCATAAACCCGAGAATCCTTTATTTCTTTTACAAGTAATCCAACTACTTTCATTATATCTTTATATGTGGAGCAAGAGAGTCACATCTACATGATTTGAGAGCAGCAAGATACCACCTCCAGCAGTACCCAAAGTTGAGAAAAAAGATACACCCCGACTGATCTTCTTACACACGTTTCCACTGTTTGCATCCCTAGCACAACCCTCCCGTCTGCAGTTTCAACCACAACCAGCCACCAGAGCCCTTTCCCATTTGGGAGCATCACACGTTATCTTCAGTGACAACACAATCAATAAAACTATACCAACTTGTAAGCCTACATGAGAGCAAAGGTACAAAATCAAAAATCAACACCTTTACGCCGGGTTAACATGAAGGTTTTAGATGCCTGGGTTTGTCACAACTCATTTTTACAAAGGTCTTCTTTTAATGTGATCTTTATACAACCCAAATGTTTAAAGTAGAACAGCACGTGCTCATTTAGCCAAGACATAAGTTTGAGGTGTAATGTAAAAAGTTGAAATGTGAACTAAGTTTTCCATAACAGAGTTTTATCTCAATTAAATCCTTTAGGAAAAAAAAAAAAAAAAAAAAACACCAACCAAAGATTAATAATTTAACCATTTTGGATCACTATATAATATTGTTTCCCACATGCACCCAGTAGTAAAAATAAAAGTGATGCTTCATGAAAAGAGCTAGCAAGATACTCTGTCACATGAGTTTGAAAATTAAATAGAAAAATGTGGGAATATGAAGCTTTCATTTGCCAAGATCCTCTCCATTCCATTTTTACATCAGAAACACAGCAAACCACTGTCAGCTGAGCTGCTCTGCCTGTTGGTTATCTCCTGTAACATTTAACCAACCCATACTTGTCTATATAGCGCGAAAAGTTTGCAAAAAAGAACAGAAAAGTAAAGCTACCCCATTCTTCTTTGTAGCATGAGGTTTAGTAAAAGTTTACAGAGTGAGGTTTTCTTAAAACACCCACAAGACCGGTACTGCAATACTTAAAATGGAAGAAGTCTAGGAACTAGCTGAACTCTTACTGCCCAAAGAGGAAAAAAATAATGATTTACATTTAACAGCAACCTTTAAAAGAAAATCTCACAAACAAAAGACCATAGCACAAATGTGTATTCTACCCCCCAAGGTAAGGCACCTTTTTTTTTTGCTGAAAACATCTTTTTTAAAGAAAAAGCAACATGAATGTTTCAAAAGTTTTACAACATACGATGCTGAACACCCTCGTTTATGCATTTTTGGTTTTTTCCCCCCATGTTTTGCAAACATGAAATGTGATGCCTGTGGATCCATACATCACTGTCAGGCATCTATGAAAACGAAGACCTTCCACTTAGGCTGTGTAATATCTCCATCTGAGAACAGATCGAGTAGCATGATTAAAATGCTGGGTGATATCTAACCCCTAAAATATGTGATAATGATACAAATATGCTACTGTTCTTCCAGGCACAGGAGTTTAAAATGGTAATCTAATTACAATGCAAGGCTGGCTGATTTTCTTAAACCAAAAAATTCTTTGGAGAAGTTTCCTGAGCAGGAAGAAGTTGAGTAACAACATGTGAAGTTGTGTTAGAGCAACCAATGATGTGGGAGCCTCTAGCTACCGTGCAGCTTTCAAACCTGCTTTCAATGAACTGTATTTGTACGCTAATCTCAAAGTCAATTTGGCTGTGTCTGATTACAGCAGAGCACTAGATAGATATGATAAGAAAACTGTTTACTTAAATTGATACATATAAATTTTTACAGTAATTAGATAATCAATTCCAGAATGTGTTGAGTTTTCAGCTATATTTAATATGAATACTGAAAAAATTGTATCTTTCACATTTCTTTGAAAATTTATTCTTCCAGCTTCTCCTACTGCTTGAAATAAACTCAATTTTTAAAGAGTAAATTACTTGCACTAAATGTAAACAGTCTTTCTATGGACCTACCAGAAAATCATCATAGCTTGGGCATCCTAGTTTTACATCTTATTACAAATACAGATTATCTGAAATTAGGAAAAACACCTTAAAGCGACATCCCAACCAGACATAGTTTACGTCTGACCATTAATCACTCTCTGATCACCAAAGAGAATTACAAGAGTGATAATTCATTACCAAAAATAGAGAGCACTTAACAACAATCCAAAGAATGGGAAAAAGGCTGAATCTCAACAGTGCCACCTACAGTAAGGAACATTACAGGGAAAAAAACCAAACCAACGTTCAGTTTGGAAATTAACTAAATCAGAACTTGATAAACAGAACTTGATTTAATAAAAAAACTGAGATCTAATAATATTCTATATACATATGTATCACACACTTCAAAATCAGCCACTACCTAAGATGAAAACATCTTACATCTAAATAAATATGCCATTAGTTTTTCTAATTGCAAGCCTCCGCTAAACACAAAAGCATTAAAGCACTAACATGCTTCAGAGGCTCTAACTCCTTATTTGATGGCTTGGATTTTTTTTGTCAAGAGTAAGGGTGATAAGAATCACATGACAACAGGCAGAAAGAGCTGCTGAAGCCTTACCTTGCATTCCACTACGCTCTGATCCGATTCACACGTAACGTAGATTTCATCAACTGCCCGTCGAAGGTTGTCAAAAAGAAATGCCCAGTATCGAGCTCGCAGATCAACTTTTCGAGGCTGTCTTGCTTTTGTTGGGCTTTTGTCAAAGTTTTTATCTCCAGCTGCTGCTGATAATTTACAGTCTATGGTAGTGCTCTAGAGAAAACAAGATACAAAGGAAAAAGAAAACAACGGAAGTACAGCGAGGGCCTGGGCTTCTGTGCAACACATATTTTCCAACACATTTAAACATTTGTAAGCAATTTTGCAATGAAGGCTGTGAAAACTCACTGATTTGAGTTTTTAATTCACCCTTTCTTACCTTAAATGAATGCAACCGATATGTGTAACTAATTTCTGTTTGACATTTACAACCCAGCATCCACTTTGCACAATGCACGATATTCTGCCTCTTACACCCATCGTAAAGTCCCACTTTCTGACTACCCATCCCATAGCACCTACTCTGACAAGTATGGGCATCCGAAGACGAAAATCAGATTTTACTAGTAACCATGCCAGCAGTGTTCCATCAGAGTTCAATTCTATTACCAAGACATCACATACAGCTTTGCTGTTTTTCAATTCTCATATTAATCTATATGAGCATTAATGTCAGTGGAATGCTGATGTGGCTAGCCCCTGGATCAATACGCTACGGCTACACTTCAGAGAAGATGCAAGTGCTGAATTAGTTACAGAAGGAAGCTTTCCTACTTCAAAGACCACTTGCAATAAGATTTCTGCTCACCATTTTGTTAACATCGCAAGCTCATTTCAACCCAGTGGAAGTGCTGAGCCACTGAATCAAGGTGCTCCTACTTATGCCAAGCCTGAAACAGTCCTCATGCTGTTCTGCTTGCAATTTAACAGCTTTTACTGCAACAAATCTGTTGTTTGATTTGCAGAGTTAATATGCACACTAATTGCTTTAGTCCTACGTTGCTGCACAGCTGCAGAGGACTGTCAACATGCTAAATGGGATGAGAACAGAGGGAGAGCATCCAACTGTCTGCAGGAGTGCTGGCATACAGGGGAATCACAAATCCCTACTTGGAAGTACTGCTATGCCACTTCAGCATCATGTATCTGTTAACCTCACGCGTTCAGGTTAGTCATATGGGGACAGTTACTTGACAGATACACACTGTCACCTACCTACACATACACTCCCCTGTCTGAGGATGGAGGAGGGAGAAATCTTTAGTCTCTTTGCAGTTAATCAGCTTTCTGATTAATTGCTACCTTAATAACTTCCACAGTGTCATTTTGGGTGTGTGGGAAATTCTCCATCAGTGTGAATGATGAGAGTGATGTTAACAGAATTCTTTTTTTCCAAAACAGAGAGCTTGAGTAACTTGCCTTGGAGTTGTGAAAAGTATGAAGTGTGTATTTATTCTCAGGATGCCAACATTTACTGAAAGTAGATTTGCCTGCATCCTGCTGAGAGGAAGACGAGGACAGGATCATACGAGAGACTTGTTGCCAGTATATTTTCTTGAGATCAGTGCACCATTAGTACAGAGAGGAAAACTAAACCTGGAGGCTTAAACAAACCAATCAGTATCCAGTGCTTTAATTGCAGTAGAAAAAAAGTGCTGGATGTCAAATTGAAGTGCCAAGATGCACTGCCATTCCGCAGTCCATTTCAAACCTTAACTGTACCCACTATGTTTCTGCAATATAGTTTTAGTACAGCAGTCCCAGACAGAGCAGTCACTGCACAACAATAAAGTATTCTTCTGAAAACACAGTATTTATATAATTCCAAATGACTGAAACAGACAGAACTCCAACTATGTAGCATATTACTTCCATCCAAAATATTCTGTGAGAGAAAATCAACTTACAGGGAGCCCTGACTCCTTCAATAAAATCCCACCTTCCCAGAGCAAGTAAACTTGTGTTTGGACACAGTGTTGGGGACACACTAGTAAGCAAGGAGAGAACACAAGGATAACAGTTGCTACACTAAGCTGGGAAACTAACATGCTTATGTTTTAAAGATGTAAGCACATTCCTATAGAAGCAGAACATCTTTTTCAAAAAACTAATATATTCCAGGTGCTATATTGTCAAAATCTGACAGACTGTCTCAAAATGTTGGATGGCTAAAGACACGCTGCTGGCTAAAGCTGTTAATCAAAGAAAAGTAATGGTTAAAAATATTAAACATGAATAAATACTGAGGTATTCCTTTATAAATGTCAAACAATTTTATCACTCACATAGGCAGAACATGACTAAGTGCAGTATCTTCCTGACACCTGCCATTAAAACTTGTCTTCTGGCTATAACTCTCTGAAATACTACTCACCTGGACTGATTTTTTCCAAAATAGGATGTACTGAAATTTTAAACCAAAATTTCTCAGCCATCAACACAAGCGGTCAGGTAATAAAGCATTTCCTTAAATCAGAAATTTGGCAGAAAGGCAGCCTTAGTACAAGCAGCATGATTAGAGGAAGAATATCCTACATGACTTCAGTGCTGAGCTGCACTGGCCTTAAAAACTTTAGTGCCAACAAGTCACATATCCAGAGGTTAAGAAATGCCAAAAATAAAAGCTGAGGAATACAGTCTATATTCTGCCATTTTTAAACCTGTGCTCACTTCACTTTGAAAGCTGTATCCTTTAAAATACAGCGTATGTAGACTTTCATATGCATTCTATTCAGCAAATAATGCATCAATAGTTTCACAAAACATTTTTATGTTGCACATTTTATGTCATAATCAAAATCAAAAATTAGTAAATACCTGTTTTGTAGTCTTGTGTGCTCCTTGAGTTGACCTCTTTGTTTTTCCACCAGTTTGCCATTTTGATTTTCCTGTGGGAGAAGCATGTTAACAAGAACTAAAGCTTTTAATTAGACATGACATTATAAAATGCACATATCCAACCTTGCAATGGACTGATACGGGCACAGTTAATGAGTTAAAAGATTCATAACGTTTTGCGTTCCTACATTCAACAGTTCAGCATGAGATGATGCCAGAAAGCACACAAAAATGAAAAAAAAAAAAATGCAAAGAAAGTCAAGAACTGCAGACTCCATTCACCGAGGATCAACTACCTACAAATGCTCAGTGCCTCTGGAAATCCTATAATTCCAGCTGGGATGTCAAATATGTCACTAGTTTTCTATATCAATTTTAAAATGTCTTGGAAAACTGTTTTGTAACAATCACATACTACTACAGAATTAAAACAAGGAATGTATTTTTTAGAAAATTCAACTAGGATCGCTTAGTTTTTCTTGAACTGTTCCAACAACCCCACCAGGACTTTCTGCCAAGAAAGATGGTGAATAAACAAAACCTGGGACCGGATTTAGTTCACCTACATCGAGGTCGCCAAAGGAAGAGAAGAAAAACATTTCCAGAGCATGAGTCGGTCCACTCAGGATGTGAAATGCATTCTCAAAAGTGCTGGTGTGCAGCTTACATGAAGTAACCTCAGTAGCTGTGCTTCCAAGACCTGTCTAAATGCTCACAGTCGGGATGGTTTCGGGCCTCAGTGCTGTCTGTGATGGTGGCAATTTCTTACCTGATTAAGAATTATCTTTGCAAGGCTATAAATTTGTGTTAGCTTGAACTTATGTGATACATTTACACTTAATCTTTGAGATTTGCTCAAGGGTAATTTCAAAGTTTGGGGATTTTTTGGTTGGTTGGTGGCTTTTTGTTGTTTTGTTGTTGTTGTTTTAAGTTTTATTCCTCCACTTTAGTATCTAACTCACACAACACGAAAATCACAGCATCCAATTAGCAAAAACGTGAACGAGTGTGACAAAAATACTAACGATGGCAAGGGCACTTTCTAGCACAGATCTACATCTAAGTAAAAGCTTCAAGATTATTTAGCTTGATGAAGCCAGGCAAATAAATGCATTAATTGAATACAGTTCCTTCACAGACCATGGCGATCATTCTTGAGTTTCAGAATTGTCCAGCTCAGCTTTTGGCAGCATTTAGGCCCAATGCCCTAACGCAGTGCAGCTGTTTCACGTTGCTCTGTTATGCAAAGCAGCTGCAAACCTGTCTTAATCAAGCAGTTGTACAGCTGGTTTGCATCACTGGCTGTTGGAGGGAACAAGACCTGTAATTTGAAGGCAAATTAAAAAGCATTTGCCAGATAATTCATTTTTAAAATGCTATATTAGCCAAAACAACAGGTACAAATTAATATATTTGAATCAATTCAGCAGCGTTCTGGAAGAAAAACTGATTCAGCTACCATGTGTATTAAAACTTCCTACCTACTAAAAAGCTTGAACTGTCCCATCAGTTCCACGTCACAATTATGATAACTGAACTGTTCCAATCAGCAGAGTCTCTAATCTCAGATAATTGTCATTCTGGAAAAACGAGGGTACGAGTGCAATGCCATACGGAACTCGCATAGTACAAAGACACATAAACAAATACGTGTTGTATGTTAGAACTAAAAAAGGGCACATGGATGAAGGAAAGTTCCTATCTGTAGATTCTACAAAAATCAAAATACCAATCCATCCTCTAAGAACTGGGAAATTGCTGAGCAAGTCACCGGTAACGACGAAAGCAAGTTTTCAGGCACTTTCTCTGTAAGGCAGACACAGAGAGGCAAGGGAACGCACACCAACACTGTGCTGCAAACTTCAAAGTCAATAACGTGAGGTAATGACCATTCTTTGTAAACTTCTTTAGTACATGGGTTGTAGTTGTGTCTTCCATCAGCAGTCATATTTCCCAGCTTTTCCCTTTTTCTTCTAACAAATGCCTCTGGTTATTGGAAGGTGACATCCTTTCTGTTTTTGTCCTTCACCAGTGAACCAGCAGTGGATGAGTGAGTTCAGCAGTGCCACAGGAGCACTGTGGAATGGCGATGGGTATGGCACTGTAACTGCACCACACAGCACTGCTGAGAGGCACCAGCACACAGGGACACCCGAAGGGCACGGCCTGTGGGGCGTTTACTGACTTTTAAGGAAAGAACAGTGACAAAAGATGATATCTCACAGCTGTTAAGTTGTCAATATGAAATATATAAAGCAGCAAAGTTTTGAGGTGTTCAGGGAGCCAGTCACATTTCATGTTTGAAGCCCATTTCTTCTGTGCCTGGTAACTAAATACGAAGCACACTGGGTTTATGATTAGTGAAGACTTCCTGACACAAAATGCTGAAGCGTTAATACCTCCAAAAAAAGCTATTGACAAACTATTCTCAAAAGCTTCCTTTCACACTAACAACCCGAAGAATAATCAGTCATCATCCCTCACGCCTCCTTCTTCAGACAGTTTTACTCCTGAGAGAAATGTGGAAATCAACTCCATATTTCCTTCTGCGGAGCTGCGGTCCTTTCTGCTCTCACGGAGGCAGACATCAACTCCGTTGGTCAAGTGCCTTTGGCTCTGTTCATCACCAGATCTTCAGCTGAAATTGTAATTTTCAATTTTATTTGTTTTCACCTCTCTGAAGGAATCTGAGGACACAACTGGGTAACAGGTCTTTATTTCCCCTCCAGTTCTTATGGCCAGTATGAGAAATCTTTGTCACCTCTCTCATGTCTCTACAGGACCTCTAAGGAAGGTGGCCTACGTGGTAGTGCCATTACAACACCCAACCAGTCTGCACACAGCCTATGTCAGCAGCTCCAGCTGGTGCTTTTGCCCATCTTAAGAAAGATTCCTGCAAAGATGAGGCTTAGTTAAGAGCTGGTTGTCCAAAGTTCAAGGAAGAGCAAGATGTTTGCTTGGAGGAAGCAACCAGATGATATTATTTTTGAGCCCTTAATTGAGGAAGCATTCTGAAATTTCTAATATGTCTATAAAACAGCTCTTTTTAAAAGTCTGTAGAGTAATAGTAAAGACAATTTTTCTCATTGTAGAGCACTAAAGATCTGGAGAAACGGTGACTTCCAAGAATGGATACAATCAAAATTCCCTACATTTTTCCACCTCCAGACTGAATTACAGCAGTATATTTTGCACGGAATTACTTTTACAAATGACTGTCACTGTCTCATCCAGAACATAACTGGCCCAGTTTCCACCTACCAGCACCGGACTGGGCTGCCATTCAGCTGGGTGAAACACAAGGTTTGTAGCTTAGGGGTCTTCAAGAAGACCTCTCCCTCCGTGTCCTATTTTGCCAGCTGCAGTCAGGCCCAATGCTGCTATGGCTCACAGACAACGTTTTCAGTCATGACTCTTACACCTCCTAACTTGCCACAGAGAGCCAAGTTTCATCTCTTCCATCACATACCGCAAAATCTATTTATTCCACCAAGCTCTTGCTAAAGGAATAGATTACTCTGCAGACTCTCTAAAGTGTGCCAGGTACCTTTCTGCCAATACAATGTGTTTCCTTACACTGCAATGCTTAATCTACAAGAGAATTCTACGTGGCAAGAGCCCAAATGACTTTAAATATATACAAAATAAGAAGGGAACAAACACAAGGTTTTCCAATTTTTGATACCTCTCAAAGTTACAAAGGTACCCTACATCTTATCAATATCTAGATGCCAAATTTCTGAGAAATTTTAACTCTTGCTAATTCCATGGCTTAGATTTTGTAAATAAAATACATGTGGTGCACAGCAGCACACAGTACCTCTAATTTCACACTGGGCTTATTAAGCAATTAAAAAGGAAACACTTCTGATGTCCTCCATTAGCATGATTACAGCTTTCCAAAGCAGGCAAGAAATAATAGGTGACTGTACTAGGCGACTTGGGGCCATGGGTTTGGAATCCAAGTGTAATTCTGGAGACAGAATGTCAGGCTACTGAATTTTTCACAATGGTAATGCCCTCTTCCTGGCACACAAAGTCAGCTGCATTGTTAGTCTGTCCCAAACACAGAAGCTGCTGCATATTAATGAATTCTGTGACAGAGTGCCTTAATTGCAACACATGAAACTTGTTACTGGTCAATACCTTTTCTAAATTGTTGCCACCATGTTTTGTTTGAGGTAGATTTTCTCAGGTCTTTGATCTGCTTTCGTAAGTAGAATTTCAGATTCTGACATACCAAGGGTGTGTGCTGCTCCAAAGCCTGTAACAGAACTGCTACCTAGTGTTCCAGAAATTTCTTTCCTTTTTCTGGTAATATTTTTTATTGACAGCAAACAGGTATTTCCTTTAAGGAATTGGAAGGTTTGGACTGCAATTCCTACCATGATTGCTCTCTCACAGCTTCTACATAAAATACACAAGTCTTTCAGTGGAAAAGTTAAATGGTAACAACAACACAAACAAGAAAATAGATGAAGCAAGGATATATGAACTGAAAAAATTGCATCCAGTATTTTAAATGTAATGACTCTCTATAACACTAACACCAGCAAAAGTCCATATCCTCACTGTTTCTGCAGAAAAAAATCCTCAGTGTATAATACAAAGCATTAAATCACACACTGCTACTGCCAGTGCAACACCTCTGAATATTATGCGCAGAAAAAAAGAGCACAAAGACAAATTTCTGCTACATACAAAAAAGATGCAGGATTGGCTGAACCTTTGGCCTGATTTACACAGCCCCTGAACAAGTACAAACTGTTCTAATTCATAATATTGCTGTATTGTTCCTCGGGGACCAAATACATATTGAAAGATCAGCATAAAATGAATCAGAGCTCACTGACATATAAACCCTCTGTGCCAAGACAAGGGTCAAGAGATAAAGGACCTGGCTTCGCCAGACTCTCATTAGCCAGAACTTCCTTTCCACAGGGCATTTTTCCATCAGGCAATTATCACCAGATTCTTTGTGCAAAAAGTTCAGCCTAGGATTTAATGAAGAAATTTAAAAAAACCACACCACTGGCAAAAAGTTTTAAAATTACAATGGTGCTACTAGGCCCAAAAGAAGGAAATGAATATCGCTACTTGGGTTTTAACATCACACATAACTAGTTAAAGGCTATCTAACAAAGGGTTCATTTTTATATTCATTTTTTGTTCTTCAGAAGAAAATGTTACATTGGGAGCAAAAATTCATTGACAACTCTAACTCATTCATTTTTCAGGAAAAAGTCTTACCTCAAGCTTTCTAAAATAATATTACAAGCAAGGTTGAACTAAAGAGTAACAGACTTTAAAGAAAAATTGTACCAACTCACAAGTAGCTCAAATATACTCCACTCCTTTCACACACACCCCTTCGTACTCCTACATTTCCCAAAAGTACAATTCAGAATCTGTTCTGCTGAAATGCCGTGCACGACCAGTCCAACAACATGAGTGGATCTACCAACACACTCAAGAAGGTGCAGGCAACTGGAAGACGTGAATGCATACATGCACCCTCTGGAGATGGATACAAACAAAGCTGCCATAAGAATGCAAAACTGACCTCTTAAAAGTCCACGTACTCGTGGTGCTAGCTGCTACATGTGATCCCAAGCTGTTCTACTGTGTGTGCTCTACTTGAGCAGATTATGGTTAACTCTTAAACTGTTTCCTTTTTCTTCTCATATCTTTCTATTTTGCTTAAAAAGAAAACACAGTATCTTACTTGCTTCTGCTTCGTCAAAGATAAGAAACCAGCCATACACTGCTTGACAGCTGGCTGCTATTTTATTTTTCCCTCCTACGTGTAGCTGACAAAGACTCACAGCACATGTTTTACTGATGACCAGCTAGTGCTTAAAAATGCCACTACACAGAAGCCCTTCTTTGAAAAGGCAGTCCAGTGTATTAAGATAGCTGGGAAAATGCTGATGTTTACTTCAGGGTCAGAACCTGAAACCAAAGCTTCTAAATGTTCAGTTATTTATTACCTGTAAGCTTTCTACCGTTCTGCTTGTCATTGCTAACAGAGGTACAGCTATACATTCTGAACTGAATGCAATTTCCTTGATGAAACCTAAACAAATGTCCATGCACAAACAGCTAAATAAGCTTTCATGCACCTCTTTCTCTTCTGTGACTTCAGCTTTTTCAGCTTTAAAAGGAAAGAAAATTCACAAACACACCTTAGTGCATAAAGCAAGCCAAAAAGACAGCTTAAACTTTGCTTCAGCTTGCTTTAGAAAGAGGGATCTCTTGTAACATAGGCACACTGTTCCTAGAAATACCTGTCAGAAACATGCTTCCATGCCAGCAACGCCAGTGAGCAAAGGGACAGGAGCAAAAAAAGCTGTGGGAAGATAGCTGAACACATACCATCATCATCTTTGTTTTCCAGTGGGACGCTCCATGCAATCAGGTTCCTTGCTGTACGTCCCTCTTCTGCAACTATTTTCCTCACTTTGTCATGGCTGTTAGAGCGTTGGAAAGAAGCCTGAAAACAAGAAACACAGGAATGCAAAATATGTATATAGATATGTATATACGTGCACACATATATATTTGTTTTGATGCATTAATTTCATCCAATATGTGGTTAAACCATCCAAAGTGGGTTCACAGACAGTTTATTTTTACCAACTATTCAAAACATGCACATACTTTCAGAACCAACTTTTTTTTCTACGTGACAGGCAGACTGATTCATCAACATGATGTAAGAGTTTCTACCCAGTCCTCGGGATGTCTACACCATACATTTCTTACCTTCATTTAATTGATGATCCATGCTGCTGGAGCATCACACTAGACTTTAAAATGTTTTAGTTTCTTTGAGTTAATTAGAACGAATTAATCAAGATAACCAAAATACATATGACTAGGCGACTGAAGAGAGCCTGAAGAAAGGCAAAGGATTTATCAGAACCATCTGAAAAATATATTAAAAACCCACTTCTGTTTCACTGAGAAGACAAGAACCTAGAAAGTATTTCCTGGCAACTAGTCAGCTGCTGTTACTAGAAAGCTGCAGCTGTTCACAGACAAAATCAGAAGCACTGAGGATGAACTTTGTTTACCTAGGAAATAGATTTCTTTGCACGTACAAAAGATAGCATCACAAGATCTTTGAAACCAAACATATTAAGAAATAGTTGTATCAGCTGGCAGACACCAACTGCATAAAATCTCGCCTGCTGTAAACCATTCCTAAACTGTTTCAGAACGTAATCTGAAACAAAGCCAAGCTATATACCGTAATGCAAAGTCTACATACTATGACAATGCACTTTAACACTGACCAACACACCATCAAAGAAATTACATAGCCCTAAACATTATTTTACACACTGATAAGCTGGCTTTCTTTAGCATTAGTCAGAAGACACATTGTTCCTCTTTCCATTCTTATCATCATACGACTCAAGCCTGTAACCTGTTTTAGGCTACTAGCACATCTTCAGAAAGAAAATACAGGAGAAATGAATACAGCAGATGAGTGGCTATAATTCCTCAAGGTGGTAGGAAATGCAATAGAAACAAAAAGCTGCTTTTACTTGAATGCTTGTGTAACAATATTTAACCCAAGCTTCTCCCATTTGGGTGTCCTCCCTCGCTTGTTTCAAAGCCACAGTGTGCCACCTAGTGCTCCACAGACCCACCTGGAGGCACTACCATGCAGTACAACGACAGCAACCAACCCACCCAAAACCACAGCAGAACTATGTAAGAGAACTTTTGAAAAACGTGATTAATAAAATAGTTAATATGTTTTGGTCCAGAGAAACCAAAGCAAAGCACAAGAACAAAGAGGATCTAGACTGAATTGGTTCTACTCTATTCTTACTCTGTACAACTGCCCATTCTCACTAGCAATTTGTAGCAATTGTCAGTTCTCATTGAATCAAGTTTGTTTGGGGTTTTTAATCCCTCATCATTTAACAATAAAATTTCCTTCCTTGATCTGAAAGTTAAAGACTCACAAACTTCACTGTTTTAAAATCAGCTTAAACTACTGTATAAAACCCCGATGTAAATACCTACGGTACCTTCACAGCTGAGTCAAATAGTTCTGATTTATCTGAACTGCCTCTGAAACGTGGCTGCATTCTGCATTCATGTATCCTCAAATCTTACAAACCTTATCTGCAAGTAGAGCTAATCTATGGCAACTTGCTGCCTAAAATGGGATAGATAAATAAACCTTTGCTCAGCTTTCCTATGACATAAGCCTAGTCATTCTTCCCACACACAGAGGACTTTGAAACCATTTGAGTTTTCTTTCCTTTCCTATCATTTTTTATGCTGCTACATTCCATTCCATCCTCCATTCTGTCTTCCCATCTTCCAAGCTTACCGTTTCTATTCCTCTAGACTTGTTTCTCGTATTTTTCACATCTCAGATTTCAAGTTTACTAAATCTGAGCATTTAGGGTTTTCTCTTCAACACTGTCTCCAACTGATTCATGTCTTTCTTCGAGATACAGTGTCCAAAAGCAGATACAAATACTTCAATGAAGACATTTTCCACACTAAATAAACTGTGCACATATTATTCACATCCTATAGCTGATAATCCCATTTAAACATCTCAAAACAATGCATGGGGCTTTTTCTTTTTTTTTTTTTTGCAATACATTATCTTTTGATTACTTATGATATAATCACAACATGTATGTCATAACATATCACACAGAAATTAGTACTCCTTAGACACAGAATAGCAGAGATGGGAAGAGACTTCTGCAGGTCTAATCCAATCCAGAGATCCCTGTACCCAGAAGCAGAGCCAACTCTTTCTAATAGATAAGCAGAATTTCTCTTGTTGCACCTAGGGCTCTCTATAATACCAAGGTTGATCTTTATCCATATTTATGCAGATGATAACTGGAGATTTAAAATCATCCTGCAGTAACATAATCTGAGACAATTTCCAAACAAACGTTTGGAACTTGGAATCTTGTTTTAATTGAAACAAAAATTGGACTCGAATTTTTCCCTTAAAAGCGTCAGGATTGCAATACTCCTCTTAATTGTATAGCAATCCTCCAAGGCAGCTATCAAAAGCCATGATTTCACAGAACAAAGGTTTTTGCATCCCTTCTGTTTAAAGGTTTTCTGCCATTGTCTTCCCATTGCTCACACTAACATGTGTGCCACCCATATGTAACATCCATAACTTCAGAGAAGGTTACTAACAAATCCCAACACAAAAATGTCTTTTTGCTTGCAACAGGAGAAACTGCGGTACACTGTTACAACAGCTGAACAACTCACCATGGTGTTGTAGCCTTCCTCCCCATCAACAGGCTCAGCTACTACATTTTTGGATGACCCCATCGAGTTTTCATACCTGTATCAAAATAAATGCAGTTAATTTTAGCTTCTTTGCAACATTTATGTCAAGGACATCTCAGGAACAGGGTAACATTTTCAGAGGACAGTTTTATTTATAAAGTGTTTGCATGGCTCCACATCAAAAGCAGCCCAAGAACAAAACAGAAAGGGAATGACCCTACAGAAAAGCAGAGACTAAAAGCATATGCATTAAGGTAGCAAAGAGTACAAAGGGTATTGAGGCTCTCAAACAAATCACTGCACAGACTGCTCTAGAACAGTGAAAGGCAACAAGAAGAATCTTTCTTGCAACAGAGTACTGGGCAGACTTGTTACAGGTTGAAAAAAATCAGATGCTGAAAATCTTGTAGATTTTCAGGATAGATAGAAAACCTTGTAGATTTGTGGATAATTAGTGCCGAAGCAGAACAAAACAGAGAACTTCTGTTCTCATTAAAAAAGTGGCAGTTCCTGCAGAAGTTAACTACAATAAAGTACATATTTTTAAGCCAGTATTGAACTACAGAACCACTGCCAAAAATGGAGAATTACATGGGATTAAATGTTTACAGATTCATCAAAAATTTCCAGAATTATTACAGCAATGCCAAAATAAAATTAAAAGCCTGGCTTCAGGGTTGAAATAAATCCCAACCAGCTCCTGACCAGGGAGTAAGAACTCTCCTACAACAGTTCTTAGACGTTCTTCCCAGGACTGAGATGCTGAACAAAAGTTAAAAACCACTTCTAAATAAATTCCCAGAAACCAGATGAGAGGAGGACATTAACCTGTTGCCAGATCCAAAGTGAGATTTTGTAACCTGTTCTCACTAATGACACTGCTCTAAGTGGGCTGCTCCCTTGCTCTCAGATTGCATCTTCCACTCATAAATTCATTTTCCTGTGAGCAAAGAGCCCAAACCCACACCAACAAACAGGCACGGGCTATGGTGTGCACCTGCTTGTACACCTTACAACGAGCTCCTGAGCTTCTGAAACACCAAAACGTCCTGCAGTTGGTCGAAGGAAGGTGAGTTTTGGAAACAAGTCACAGCTGTTCCAGCACTGCCTCAGAGTCGGGGCAGAACCAGCACAAGGAGCCTTCAGCACCGAGAGGTGTTTCTGCAAACTGTGCTCCTGGCCACCAAACTTCACCTGGTTATGGTCAGGGTGCAGTGAGAGCTCAGCTAACTGACACGTCCAGCACAAAGCTCAGGGCTCACATAATTACCCGCTGCTGTACAGCATCTGAAAACAGCCTGTAAATAGGAATCTGCATCTAGAAGGACTGCGCAGGGTAATCAAGACCCGCCACTCAAACAATTCTACGATTTCCTGTGCTATCAGCTCTGTACGTGTGACTTTCTCTCAGGCTGAGGGCAGGCCACCAACTCAACGCGAGCACTGCTCCGCTCTGAAACACCTCACAGCGCTGCGGGCAGCTCGCAAGAGCTGACAGCGGGCAGGGCGCGTGTCTCTGCCTCACACAGCCCCGCAGCCTCACACACCTGTGGGGAGGGGCGCAGTGGAGCCCCGCACAGCGACCGGGGGGGCACAGAGCCCCTCACAGGGCCGGGGGAGCACCCAGAGCCCTCGCACTGCACCGTTTCTCTCAGCCGCCGCTCGCGTCGCAGCGCTGGGACGGGGCCGGTCCCTGTCTCCCCGGCGAGCCCCCAGCTCGGCCTGACGCGCGCCCGGCACGGGCTTCCCCGTTGCCAGCAGCAACCGAGCTCGCTCCCGGCCCGGCCCCGCACCGCCCGCCGGGGCAGGCCGCGGGCAGGGGTGGGGGCACTGCTCGGGGCCCGGCGGG
>WBMW01005983.1:0-108441 GCA_013396635.1 Penelope pileata
ATCCCGTAAGCGGCTCTCGGGCCGCTCGGTGAGTGCCTGGGGGCGGGGGGGTTCTCCCTTCAGCTCTCCCCGGCTCCAACCTGTGGCTCCGTCCCACTTCGTGCGTGCGTCCCCGCGCCGAGCGCTGCCCCCGCCATCCCCGAGTGCCCCTTTCTGGGTGTCCCCCACCTCCTGATGTCCCCGTCCCCCTCTTTTTCCCCTCCCTATCCTCGGGTGACCTCTGCGTTTCTTGCAGCTGACGGCGTCGGGGGAGCCGGAGCGGGGCCAGCCCTGCACCACCTGCGGGGACCAATGTCCCGGCTTCGCCCTGCACAAGTGGAGGTAAGGCCCGGCCGTGCACCCCCCCGGGGCTCGGTTCTCTCTGGGGTATAAACGTGGCTTTTTGGGGAGTGCTTGCATTGGTCTCAGTGCCCCTTGTGCCAACAGGTGGGTCCCCAGCTCTGGGGGGGGCTGTCAGCACCTGGCTGTGTTGGTACCCGCGGTGGGGTGCAGCCCAGCGCTGCTTTGCTCCACATCATGCTCACAGCAGAGCTGATCCCACTGTGCTCTGGGGCTGCTGCCCCGTGGAGGCACCTGGGCGGCGGGGGGGAGCACCCACTGCACAGGGGACAGCAGGGAGGTGGGAAGGGGTGGTGTGGGGGAGCCCAGGTTGGGTGCCCCAGGTGTCTGCGTGGAGCTCCTGCCTCCCCCTGGCAGGTTTGTGCCCCCCGGTGATGCTGAGCACTGGTGCAGCTGCTGGGATGGGTGGAACCCCCTCTCCAGCAATGTGGGATGTGTGTGGGGGTGACCAGTATTCTGAGTTTTTTCTGTGAAGCTGGTATTGCAGTGCCCGTGGGACGCAGGGAGCCCTGGCCATGTACTGGCTCAGTCTCATCGTTTCTCCCCACATTGTGCTCTCTGGAAATGAATTCTGCTCATGGGCGATTTGGGATTCAGTGATGTAGCATCTTCAGGGCTGGGGGTTCTGGATGCTGGCGCTGACTTAGCAGATGGGAGAGCCCTCCGTGGTCTTTTAGCCTTATTCTGTAGGATATCCCCTTCTCTCCAGCATCTGCCACGCTTCTCCTAGCACGTGTCCTACTTCTCAGAGCCGCATCTCAGCAAATTAAAGCACAAATGCAGAGCGAGGAGAGGGGCGCGGGGTTGATGTATCGGTGCTGAGTCGCACCTGAAGCTCCAGCCCTGCAGGTGAGCGGTCCATGGGCTGAGCCCTGCCCTGGGGATGGCAGGGATGGTGCAGCCCCAGGGGATGGGTGAGAGGAGGTGATGGATGAGCCATGCACTCTGCACAGGTGCTGGCAGCGTGTCCGAGTGCCCCATGTCCCACCTCAGACCTTCAGAAGGTGAAGGTGCCTCCTCTGATCTGCAGGAGCTGTGCTCTCCTGACACCCTCCCGCTAATTGGGATCTGCCACGTGTGTTAGATCTATAAGGTCACCCCTGAGTGCCTTTTTCTCAGAGTATGTAAAATGCTTGCAAGAGCTGCCCCAGGTTTTGTCACTGCTGAGGTCCGGGGCAGCAGGCAGTGTCACAGCGATGCTTTGTAATGCTTAGAAGTGTCACGGAGAGCTTCCAAATGTAGGATGGGAGAAAAAGGGATGGCCACCAGAGGGGTTGTTCTGCTGGTCCGAGGAGTTACAAGGTGCCCTGATTCACTGTGTGTTATGTTACACCTTATTTTGGAAAATTGAGTGAAGTGTTGATACAGTCTTACCAACACTGAGCTGCTTGGGGAGTGCCAAAGGGGAGGTGGTGGCCTGGTTGTGTCACCCTGGCTGCCCTTTTCCAAGCATCCCAGTGTGGATTTTGGTTAAAACAGATTGATCCTTCTTGAGAAGGAAGAGGATGGGGGTGCAGGGCTGGGTGTCAGCCCCTGAGGTTTGCATCCTGCTGGGTGAGCAGGGCCCAGCTCCGAGCTGCGCTCCTCGTGCTGGGGATGAGGAGCCAGAGCCCTCCTGCACACACATTCACATTTAATTGCCTCGATGTCAGAGTAATTATGCAATTAAAACAGAAAGGCAGCCTATTTGCCGAAGCACAATAGATAGGAAGGACGCTCATTTTTTATTGGTGAATGGTCTGTTAATGCCCGGGATGTGCAAGCAGGCAAATCATCACTAGCAGATAGCTTTGCAGGTCCCCAGCGTGCTGTGCCCTGTGTGCTGGGAGCGGTGCGTCCCACGCCTGCTGGGATGCTCACAGACACTTTAACTCCCAAAATGGGATTGGAGGAAAACAATGGCTTGCAAGGAGATCTGCAGATTAAGGATACAAACCCAGGTCAATTAACCACTGGAGATTCATAAGCCTTTTTATAATCCTTTAACAGCGGAGTTTTGCCGATAAATGGGAATTGGGCTTTTTGCTTCAAAGGCAGGGATTGGTGCTTTTGGGGGAAATAAAAGCATTTAGGAGCTTGTAGGCACTGAAACCAGAGCTCATCCCTGTTGCTGCTGTAAGCACTGTCATATATGTAATTGTGCAGGGCTGAGTTTTCCAGGTACCCATGACTCCAGCACCAAAGGTTTCTGCGCCCATAGGCTCTCTTAAAAGCCACTTTGCTCAGATGGAGATGGAGAGATGGCTTTGAGCGTTGGTTGAATTTATCATTCCTGGGAGCATGTGTTCTTCTTGAGCCAGGGAACCACTTGAAAATAAATTGTATTCTGCAGAACTGTTTTATTTTCAGAAAAAAAACAATCTCTGTGCTGTGTGATGTGGGGCAGGGGGAAGATGAAAGGGGACTCCCAAGTAATGCAAATTTATCCCTGGCTTTAAAGTATATTTCTGAATATTCTTAATCTTACCCTTAAACTCTGACCTCACATTCAGAGTAGCGGGTGAATTTCCTTGGTAACGCGTTGCAAGTCCCGTGCTGGTTCGCCATCAGAGCCACTGCCTGCTCCCCCCTGAAGCTCCCAGGCCTCCCTCTGTGGCTGCAGGGCACGCGTTCCATTCTCAGCTCTAAATCATTCAACCCCAAAGAGGAGAAAGCCAGTGATGTGTCTCAACAGAGTGAAGGCTGAATTCCATCGTCCCTGGGTGTGAAGCTGCGAGGACGCGGCTATCAGGATAACCAGAATAACCTGAACCAAGTGACTCCTTCCTCTAACCACATCCCTTTGGTTTATGGCAGGCTGTCATTAAGGACCCAATCCATGAAGTATCCACACCAATCCCGACGTTGGTATGTCAGGACCCAGAAGTTGTCTATGTGAGCTGTGCTCTTGAGGATGGGAATGGGGTTCACGTAACAAAATCCCCATTAATGCAGGTTGATACCTGAAAGGTGCCTTTGTGTGGGAAAAGTGAAATCAAATGCAATAAAAATCTCCAGCTCCTCGGGAGTCGGGTGGCTGTTTTCTAATCAGATCTGCATTACATTAAGCTGTGTGCCATTCAGCTTGTTAACAAGCTTTGGCTTTAAATAAAGCTGTCACTGGGGTTCACAGGGTGGGTGCCCATTAGGAGTGTCTTTTGCATAAGGTCCTGCAGAGAGGAGCCCACAGAGCCTGCTCTGGAGGAGGGAGCGCAGGGGTTTATGGCCCTGCCGGGTGCAATTAGTGTGGATGTGCAAACCTTAAGGGTGACAAATGACTCCAGCTGAGGGCACCCAGCAACCACTTTGGCTGTCATTAGGGCTGCTGGGAAGAACTTAATTTTGAATATATCCTGGGCAAAGTAAAATTACAGACTTAGCGCCGCGCTGAAAATACGCGATCCTCAGTGCGAGGAGATTGGCATGTGTTGGGCACACACAGGCATGTGTTGTTTGGGCTCTCTTTGAGAAAGCCTTTCCCAAAGAGCTGCTTTTGCCACTTCAACAAACCTGGCTCTGCCCTGGCCTCTGCCTTCTCCTCCCCAAACTTCAGCTGAAGCCCCCATGCAGCAAAGCTGTGCCCGGGATGTGGGGGGGACATGAACCACCTGGGCTGCAAAGCCTTCAGGGATGGTGGAGTGCTGCTGCCCTCGGGAAGGAGGCATTCAGATGCTGTGGCAGATAATTTTAAAAATTGTCTTAAAACAGTTGGAGAAGTCTTTGTTGCCATAGTTATCCTTCTCGTGTGCAGAAGCAGTTAAATAACAGCAATAAGCATGACATAAGGACAAAGAACTGGCTCGCCAACCTTTTCCTCTCAACGTGAGATTGTGTTTTGCAGCATTTCTTGGCGTCTCTTGTGCATGTGTCATCTTTGTCCCTTGCAAACACGTTGGGTGAGGAGATGTGCTCCGTGTGTCCGTCACACCACAGCCTCAATGCCGGGGTGTGACGTGTCCCAGGTCGTGCCTGGCCCTGGCCTCTCTGTTCCTGGGCAAACTGACTCAGGAGTCAGCAGCGTTCTGGATTAACGAGTGGAGTGTTGGGGCGTGCAGTTGTTTCAGGCATTTCTTTGCTGCCATAACTCAGCATTCACTGTAACTGACTGCAGGATTCTGGTGACACCTGGCCTTGCCACGTTTGGAAACGTTGCAAAGACAGACTTGTGAGCTGCTCGAGAGTGTCAGGAATCCCAGGTAGCGCAGGAGGGTGCTGAGTGATGGTGCACCGCAGAAACCTGTGGGCAAGGAGAGAGGCAATGTGCAGTGAGGCGGTGAACCCACTAAATAAGGGGCTGAGCAGAACTCCAGAGATGCTTTAGGTTATTGAATGGTGGTGGTTGGGTTGCGTTGCGTCTCGTGCCTCTGTTTTGTTGACTGTAGCTGGGGCGTTGCTAGCGGCAGTGTTTTCTCTTTGCTCTGTGTTTGTACAGTTCCATCCCCAGACCCGATCCACTCTTGCGTGGAGGGCAGCAAACACAGCCATGGGGGCAACGGGAGGCTGTGTGCCTGCAGCCCGGATCCTCATCCTCCCTCCTGCTGGTGACTTGTCCCTCGTCCAGTGAAGTGCTAACATTCATAGTGCAGCACGTGAATGCATAGCACCGAATCCTGAAGCATTTGTTTCTACTTCCAGAAAAAAAAAAAAAAAAAAGGCAGGTTATTGCTTCCATATGTTTCCAGCATTTTTAGTAGGTTATGTATCTTTCGCACACACGCTCCCAGCTTTTCCCTTTCATGAATAACATGCTTTGTGCCTCTCTCTCCTTTAGGATTCAGATATTCCTTGCTTCCTTGCATGTTTATTTGAAAGGCTTTGGGGATGTGAGAATAGCAATGCCTTATCTTGAGCGGGCTTATGCTCGCATCGCTTCCACCGCGAGGAGCGTCGGGTCCTGCGGGTTTCTGTTCAGATTTTCAATTTGCAGCAGGGACCCTGCAGGAACAGGGAAGCTCTGCCGGCGGGGTGCCCTGCTTTAGAGGTGAGTCCCTGTGGGTGGTCATCCCCTGGGATTGTGCCCATCCCCAGGGTGGGCAGGAGCCACCTGGCCCCCCCGGAAGCGCCCAATGGAGGGGATGCAAAAAAAAAAAAAACAGAAAGTGGAGTCTGTCTGCTGATTTCCAAGCTCTTAGTGAAGGGGTTGGCATGGTGAGCTTGTTCTTGGTGCTTTTTGTCATCAGCAGTTTGGGCAGGGAGGTTCCCTGCCAGTGGCTCATAGCCAAATCCCGTGCCCTTCAGCTGCTGCTGGGGCTGCTTTGGGAGGGCAGCTGCTGACACCTGTGCTGCACGTCCCTTGGCACAGTGACCTCAGCTGTCCTATCTACCTACACCTGGGATGCGAAGCACATGTGTAAACATTTGAAAAATCAAGGTTGGATTTTCCTCTGGGAGCCCCAGAGCAGAGGCTGAGTTCCCTGAAGGCATTTGAGCCCCATCAGTGTTGCTGACCACAGCCTGGGGGCTTTGCCCTGGGCTGGGCATCGTGCCTGCGTGGTGTTACTGGACCATGCTGAGGGACAGCATGGCATCAGGAGGTGGCTTCGGGCACATTAGGGAGGTAAGGGACCCCATGGGTTTTCCATCTTTGCCCTTGGGCAATCCTTGTTTTCATTAATGTCCTGCAAACAGTTGAGCTTGGGGACTCCCAGCCAGAGGAGTTGGACCACATGACCTCTAAGTGTCCCTTCCAACTCAAATGATTCTGTGATTCAATTTTTTTGGCCTGTCCCTTTCACATCATCATCCCCACTGCTGGAACAGCCCTCAGCTAACTGGGGCTGATAAGGTGTCCTGTTTGTATTGGCCACAAGACATGGTATCCATTCTAACAGAGCACCGCAACATTGCAGGCAGTGTTGTCGCTGGCAAAAAGCCTAAAACAAATTCTTCAATTTTTTTTTATGCGATATACAAAAGAGCAGGTGAGGTGCTTGTACCTGGGCACGCCCAGGGAACCCGTTTGAAGTCCTTTACAAACCATTCAGGATTGGATTGCAGGAGCTCAAAGGAGCTGGGACACCTCTTGATTAAATTTCACCCCAGCACAGGAGCCCCACTCTGCAGCTGCTGTAACCGGAGTGGCTGCGGGCTGCCCTGCTCCCTCGCAGCTGAGCTGCCCAGGAAAGCCCAAACAGCAGAATTTCTCCTGGAGAAAGTGCCCTGCAGATGTGTTTTCTGCCTGTTTTGAAGCAGCCTTGTGTAACTCTAGTTTTATGAATAGGGTGGAAAAAGGCTAATAATGAGATGTGGATGCTCTGGTTTGGGGGCTTTATTCTGTTCTTGTGATTGTGAATGGACCCGATGAGTGCTCTCAGCTCTGCCCACTCACTCAACTCTGATTTTACCTGTGAGGTTTTCTTTTGTGTTTTTGTGTGTTGTTGTTGATGATGATTATGATGTTTGTTTTATTTTTTTTTGCACTAAGTTTTTGGAAAAATGCCTACAGCTGCATCTCAGCATGCAGAGAGTGAGATGCTCCCTGCCTGGTGCGAGTGTGAATGTGTGTGTTCTGCCATCCCGATGTAGCAGGGCAGCAGCCAGCACTGTCCTCAGCCACGGAGCTGAGCCAGTTGCCACCAGCAAGCACATCTCCATCCCGGAGCTGAAATCACCTGGGACTGAGCTTGCAAGATGCAGGGCCAGCATAGATTGCTATGCATGAGGGATTTCCTTCAAGCAGACAGCTGTCAGTGCTGGAGGCCACAGTTACAAATTCAGGTGCCGCACTGGATATGATTTAGCAGGAGGCAGTGCACGGATTTAGCAGCTCACCACGGCTGGGTGGGCACAGTGCTGTGCCCCCGTGCAGCCCCCAGCATGGGGTAATGGGGTGCGTCAGGCGCTGAAGCCTGGGAGGGGGTGAGGGATGAATGTCCTCATCTCCAGGTGTCGTCGTCCCCTTATGGGTTTTGCTGCCCTGCTGCAGCCCCTGTTCCCACAGGATGTGTCACCAGGTCCCCATGCTGCTGATGAGGACAGGAGGGGAGCTGGGGGGTGGCTCCAAAGGGACTCCCGTTGTGGCTGGGTGTGGGAGGGCTTGGGGACTAATGTGCCCAGAGGGGAGCAGGGCTGTGGCTATGGGCAGAGCACTGCCCTCCTGGTTGCTGTTCAGCCCTTTTGAGGGCTGGTCTTGTTTTTTGTTCCCTGTTTGCCTTTAGAAGTCAATCTACAGCCTTCTGTTTGGTTCAGGCTCCCGCCCCAGTAATCCATCCCTATCACACTGCGAGTCGCTCTTCACATAATCAATTGCGTTTTCATTGTCTGCCTTGTAAGTATATCACCAAGCCAAAGGAGGCAGATAGCATCGGTCCCACTCCTTGGCAGATGGCTTTGCAGTTCATGATGCTCCTTTGGATATTTATGTTTTCTCTGAACAATCTCCCAGAAAAGCCGGGCTGGGGGCTCTTCCCCATGCGTGCTGCATCCGTCTGCTCTGTGGTCACTGTCTCATGGTGGAGGAATTTGTAACGTTAGCAGAATTGTTCAATGTGAGGGAAGCTAATTTTGGGGTGAGCCTTTATCTCGTTGGTTGGGTGTGAGCAGCCCCATCAGCAGAGCTATTCGCAGAACAGAATAGGTCCAAGAGGATCATAAAATTCAGGGTGCTCTCTGCTGCTGGAGATGCCACTTCTTTCCTGTGTGTGGCTCTCCCCAGGGCTGCAGTGCCAGAGCTGAACACTCCCAGTGCTGAGCATCGCAATTATCATTCTTGCAGCAGAGGAGGCACTTTGTACTCGGCCATCGCAGCAAACATTTCATCCCCTATCAATTGCCCTTGTGCAGATGCTGCCGCCGTGGTGATAAAAGACATAATGGCTGCTCTCGCTGATAAGAGGAGTATCGAAATGTAATTACCGAAATCCTCACACAGAGCCCGTGGATGGAGGAGTCCCCATGAGGGGCTCTCTTGCTCCCAAGCCCTTGGCTGTGCGGGGGGAGCCGACCACAGCTCCTGGCAGCCAGCACAGAGCTGCTGAGCCGCAGCTGGGAACAATTAATGAACGCTGTCTGTTCCCCTCCTCACTTTCTTTCCTCCTCCTCTTCTCCTTGAAACCAAGCCATTGACCATGGGAAAGGAGAATGCCAAGACTGATAGTGGGGCTGAGCATCTTCCCAGTGGGGTGAAGCTTTGTGGGATGGACCCTGCTCGCTGCAATCACCCCCTGATAGCTGGGTGCTGGTGTCATGGGGTTTTGTTGTGCCCATCCCTCATGGGACACAAGGTGCTGATGTGCATGGATCTCTTCAACCTGATCCTCATGAGAAGCACACTGTAGCCCAGGAGCCGGATATTATTTAGAGCAAGGCAACAAAAAAATATTTCCATGGCAGCAGTAACCATAGGAAACCTCCCCAGTGTGTGCTGGGTGGGTCCCGTTTCCTTGCCTTCAGCTGTTTGCTCTGTGGAGCAGTGCAGGAGCATGGCGTGCCCTGCGTGCCACCAGCAGTGACCGGCCACCGTGCTGTCCCCTGCTGCAGCCCGTGGGGACGTGTCCCCGTGCTGTGTGTTCTGAGCTGTCTGGTTGGTAAAAAGATGTTTTCAGAGGATTCTTTAGACGCCGTAAAGTCTCAAAGCCACCTTTTACCTTCTATCAGCTCACAAATGCGTGTTTGATCCTTAAATACCCAAGGCATGACAGTGAATAGGCTTCCAGGATCCAATTCTTCCTTTTTATAGAGTCTTAGAAAGATGCTTTTATTCTCCCTCTGGCTCAGTCGTGATGCTTGGCCTCCGACCAAGATGGGGAAATTAGGACAAGAATCACTTAGACTGAAAAGTTGTTAAAAATGCCAACTTTTTGTAGGGGGAAAATATTGATAAAAGCTTTAACTTCAAAGGAAAAAACGGAATATTTTTGCTCAGCTTCGTCTGAGCACATTTGGGAGAGCGCATAAGAGAAGGACAGTTTTTGGGGTACTGCCACCTGTAGGAAACGCAAACTGGGAGGTGACCACAAGTGTTGGGAATGGGGTCTTCTCAGCAGAAGGCATTGCCAGCATGGGCACGTAGCTGGGGTTTCTAGGTGCTGTGTGGCTTTAACCACTTTTTGCAACCCCCCAGCCCTGCAGGAGGCAGCTTGTTGGTCCAGGCTGCCCAACGTGTGAAGAACTGGCAGGCCCAGGAGGACAAGGCTGATCGGCTGTCCCTGCTCACATGCCAAACAAATGGTAACATTCATCACGAACCTGTGCCCGTGCCTTATTAAATCTGTTTTTGGATTTAATAAGGCCATGTGCTGGCAGTGTGGCCCCTTTAAATGTCAGGTTTGAGAAGAGCTGGGAGGTGAGAGGAGACAATAAAAGTTAATATTCTGAAGTCAAGTATGTGCGGTGTAGCTCAGATTTTTAATATCAAGTGCATAATTTATTACAGGATGTAGAGGTTTCCAATACATATATTTGAATATGTTTTAATATTATCTTTCCTTCCAGTAGCAGGAACAATGGTGTTTAACAAAAGAAAAATGATTTCATGTTTCCATGTGATAGTTCCAGCTTGTACCTCTAATAGGTGCGGGACTCGCTGAAGTGTGAAGGCTATCTGATAAACGCCTGAATGATAAACCTGTATTGTTTGCTCTGATTTCCCGGTGCTATTTTCAAACGTATAAATAAAACATTTTCAAAGGGTACGGCACGCGGTTGAGCACAGGGTGTTTGCTTTGTGCTGCTGCACCCTATGGGAGATCTGAGTCTCCTTGTGGCATGAGGATTGCGTGTTGTCCTCGAAGCGATCGCATGTAATTTTAACAGATATTTTGTCCAAAGTGAAGTTATACATATTCAAAATAATAATGATCTTCTCTTTAAACAAAGCAGCATTTGTCTTTGTGTACAGCAGAGGGCACTCGGCATCGCTGAGCTGGGAGGCTCAGGGAGAAAACCATGATGGTTACGTTCTGTTTCGCAGAAATTAAATACTCTGTGTGTGTTTGCCTATATATGTGTGTGCCTGCTTATAAAAAGTCATAGGGTGGCATGTATATAAAAATAATCCTAGCACATAATATAAAAGCAAAATACTCGTGGTGTTGCTGAGGTTGGATGGGGTACACGTTGTGTTGCTGAACACCCAGCCTGGTGCTGTGCTGGATGTTGGAGAGGACTGAGGTGTGTGGAAAGGGAAAACAAAGAGGCCCTGGCTGGCGAAAGGCAGCTAGCGTGATTTTCATTGCAATTACACAGTCTGGGGATGAATTTTCAGTTTTTAGTTGTTAATGCAAGAGGAATTAAGATTTTCTGACATGAGGACTGCAGCACCTCTCTCCTATGAAGAAAGACTGAGGGAGCTGGGCCTGTTCTGCCTGGAGAAGAGAAGGCCTGGGGAGACCTCATTGCAGCCTTCCAGTACTCGAGGGGAGCTTGTAAACAGGAGGGAGAGTGAGTTTTTACACAGCCTAACAGTGATAGGACAAGGGGAAATGGCTTTAAACTAACAGAGGGGAGATTTAGTTTAGGTGTTAGGAAGAAATTGGTTACTCAGAGGTTGGTAAGGCCCTGGCACAGCTGCCCAGAGCTGTGGGTGCCCCATCCCTGGAGGTGCTCAAGGCCTGGATGGGCCCGGGGCAGCCCAAGCTGGTGGGGGGCACTCAGCCCACAGCAGGGGTTGGAGCTGGGTGGGCTTTAAGGTCCTTTCTAACCTGAGCCATTCTATGATCCCCAGTGAGCTACTTGGATTGGGTAAATCTAAATCTCTGACAGCAGTACTGCAAGAGGCTGGACGTGTTGACACTGCTGCATAAAGTATGGGACAGCAAGTTGTGCGAGGGAGCATGTGGCTGATGGTAACCAACTTATGCAAAATGCACAGCTGGGTGGATTTCACTGTCAGGTGTCTGTGGAGCGTGAAGATCAAAGAAATACGGAAATGTTGGAGGGGCCTTATCATAACAGATACTAATTAAGGTTTAGATATTAGGGAGTCATCCAAGATTATGGTAGTAAGGGTTTTGTAAGCAAGCCCTGCTGTTTGGGAGGGCTACAAGCAGTCTGCATGGGATTGTTGCAAGCAGCATTTGCCCTTGCCTGCGTGTTTCGTAAGACCTTGGTGCAGCTCGGACATGATGCACGTGAGGGTGCAGCTGGCTGGCATGCTGCAGAGCCCCTTCCCACCTGGGTAGAAGTGTCGTTACATTGATGAATGTTGATAATTATCCACAGGCAGCATTCCTGGAGACCTTGCTGGGCTGTGGGATGGGGTCAGGCTTGTTTCAGCAATTCCTGTTTTCCACATTTTGGAGCTGGATGATTGGCTCCCACCAGCTAGGCCTCCCTAACCTAACTGGGAGGCACTCTGAGTGGACCCTTGCAGTTTCAGGATAGGGACAAAGAGCAGAAGCACAGTACCACGGCACGGCCAGGACCCCAGTGTGTGTCTGTGCTGCTTGGCTTTTCCTATCCTGCAGGCTTTGCTGGTCATTACTCTGCTCTGGGCAGGTGGCTCACTGGGAAATGAGGGCTACAACATGTTTTGCAGGAGCTTTGCATCATTAAAGCGGATTTGGCAGCATGCAGTTGGAGGGAGACTGTGCTTGTGGGCAGCCAACGTTGTAGGCACGACCTTCCAGCCTTAGGACTCACCTTAGCCAATGTCAATAGAAATGAAACTACTTAAATACACAGTTAAAATATGTAGTTATGTTAGCGTGCGGACCTCCGTGCAAGATTGCTCTTTAACTGTAGCTATTAAAGGACCCCCATGAAAGAGCTACAGGAGGCTGGTGAAAAACATCCCCGGCCTTAACCGCTTGTTGGCTGCCAAATGGATTTTGTGCCAAGGTGAAAGCAACCGTGGTTTGGGGCATTTGTGTCAACTTTGCAGCTCAGAGACATTCATATAGACATTTTCCACACATAAATGCCCAGAGAAGTTGTGGATGCCCGATCCCTGGGGGTGTTCAAGACCTGGGCAGCCTGATCCAGTGGTTGGCAATCCTGCCCATGGCAGGGGGTTGGACCTGGATGGTCTTTGAGGTCCCGTCCAACCCAAGCCATTCTATGACCTTGCAGACAGTAAGAAGTGAGTTAAAAAGGTGCTGTGTGCTTGCTTCCAGGTGCTGAAGCCCAGCTGCCCTGCCTGCTGGCTTTTCTCTTCTCTGCTTTAACGTGTGGTGCCCAAATTCTGGGAGCTGAGCTGCATTTACCAGGGTCTCGCATGCTGTTTTGCCCTATACTCGCTGCCTTCTGGACTTCTCCAGATGATGCTGGAACTTGAGTAGTTCATAAAAGGAGCAAGTAGCCAAATGGACCAATAAAGGGAGTTTGTGGAAAGGCCCAATATATTTTACGAAGAAAGAAATGAATCCTCTAACGTGAGGGTTGTGTATTGTAAAATTTTGCAGGGCTGCTAGTGCTGTTAAATTCTGGGTTTTCCTCCAGCCACTCTCTGAGTGCACACAGTAACTGTCTAAGCTTTCTTTTTGGCCTGACCTCCTCCTGGTTTGGGTGAGATCCTGGCCCTGAGGAAGCCAGTGGGAGATGTGCCCTGAGTTTCTCAGGGACCTGGCATGTGATCTCCAGCGAGAGGCTGGCGATGACAGCCTTTGAATGAAAAATGTTTGGCCTTTTACAGGCATTTTAGGCAAGGTGAAATATAGCTTTACATCTTAATGCTTTCTGATGGCAAGAACTGCAGCTAAAAGGCCAAAATCTGTCTCCATGGTGGTTCTCACTGGGAAATGTGCAAGCCAGGAAAAGTTAAGCCATTTTGATTTAAGCAACGGTTGGGTTTGCAGCACAGGGAGGGTGCACGCGCTTGCTGCGTTTCCAACCATGACAATCCAAAGAGTGAAATTTCAGACCAGCCCAGAGGGTGAGCGCAGGGCTTATCAATGATTTAAATCCCCCCAAAGCTGTTTGGGGACTTAAAGCTGGCTGTGATAGCTCGAGGTGAGCTGCCTGCTTGGGTGGATTTCGTGCACCATAGGGTGGGGAAACAGCGAATGAGGTGCAGCAGTGGTGGAGGCTGAGCCTTTTTATGTCATTTAAGGGACACACAGAGAGTTGGGGAATAGCAGAGCAACTGAGGATCTTGCTCCAGATTTGACATTTTATGCTTTTCTGCAGAGTTGTCTACAGCTGCAACCTCGGTGCTGCCTGACTTGTGAGATTTTAACTGAGCCTCTTTAGTATTCTCCTTGTGCAGTGTGAATTTGTTCCGATGGACTGCAGAGATGTGCTGTTCAAGTTAGGCTTGAATTTCTTCGCTGATAAAAATTTGATGTCATTCTTCTATCTCAGCCCCCAAGGGCAGAGCTGCCAAGCTCAGCTAATCCTATGAGATCCATGGAGTTCTCATCTGATGGTTCCTGAGAGTGGTTTCTGCTCCGCCCAGTTTTCAAAACGGGACAAAATCCTGATTTCCAGCCTGCAGTTAAAATCTGGCCCTAACCAACCATCGATGCCCTCTCCGTGCTGGGGCCACCCAGCTCCTATCTGATCTCACAGGGATGTGAGGCTGCTCTCATGGAGACTGAGAACATGGTGCCACACAGACCACCATGCTCCTCGATCCCAAACCTCTTTCTATGAGCTTCCTCCGAGGTGACGGTCTGTGTTTGCCCCTGGAACTTGGCTGCTCTCGCTCCCCAACCAGACACCTTTTGAGGAGATCAGTGGTTGGCTTTGGCAGGAGCTGTTCTAGGTTTTTTTCTTGCTTGCGAATGTGAGCTCAGGTGTCTGTGGGTCTGTGTGAGCCTCGGTATTAGAGCTGCTTTGATGTCTGCTCCGATACATCTTAAGGCAGCTCAAAACGATTTTATGCAGTAGCCCCAAGGTGCTTGCACAGAAAAAGGTGCTTTAGAAATGTAAATTCTATTTGAGGACAGATTTTTCTCTTCTGCTCTCTCTCAATTCAGGACAAGGCAGTGAAAATGTGGCATTTAATTAAAGTTAGTAAAGGTTTGGAAGTGAATTGGTATAAACATAAAAGACATAATCAAATGCCTACCTAATCCCCACCTTTAGGGCACATTAAATGCAGAGAGAATATAATGTGTCTGAGACTGGGATTGAAAAGTGATGAGGATTTGGGAGCAGATCTTTTATAGTTGGAGCTCCTAAATTACTTTACTTCAGGCTTAGGGACTTAAATATCTACGCATTATAGAAAAACATAAAGCAGCCTGGTGCTTGGTTGCTGCAGTCTGACACCATCCCACCGAACCCTTTTGGCTGTACACCTGTACAGGCAGTGCAGCGTGGTGTCCCCTGACCCTGTGGTGTGATGGGATCGGCCCCCAGTTAATCACAGCCTCGGTCAAGGGCTTCTCCTTCTCTGAAGCTCTTTAGACAAAAGCACTTCTGATATATTTCCCTTATTGGGCTGAAGCAGGGTTGGAAGGGATTGTGTCGTTACACAGTTTCAGCCGGAGGAGCTGGGCTTCTTCAGCCGCCTCCTGTAATCTCGAGCTTCAATTTAAAAAAAATTAAATAAAATTGAAACAATCTTTTATCCTGAAAAACTCAGAGAGCAGGAACCGAATGCTGTTATCTCCCCGGGTCTCCAGAGAAATAAAAGCTCGGCACATCAGAGCTGCCTGGCTCCATTACCACCTCCCTCCCCAGCCCATGTGTGTCCCTGGGATCCAGGAGTCCTGCAGAGCGTTTTCTCCCCACTGAACTGCCAAGCCCTCCCATTTCCCTAAAACAAATTTTCCTTTGAGCACTGTGTTTTCAGTGCTCTGGCATGGCACACAGTGGGACACGGTGGCACATTGATGTATTGCCAGCCAAAAATAGAAGAGAGAGATGTGGTATTCTAAATGCAACATGCAGTGGGGTTTCTGCCCCAAGACCTGAGTTGGTGACCGTGGCCACCACCGTGGGGTGGTGACAGGGTGCGTGGATGCACAACAAGGAGCTGACAGCAGAGTGCTGTTGCTCTCTGCAGGCGGATGGCAGTGAGGTGGTGTTTATAACTATTGAAGATGCAAAGAGAAGGATCATCTGTGTGTTGGCTCTGTATCAGAAGGACCACATAGTGGTACTTCTGGGGACGGGGCTCTTGGAGCAAGGCTGGGGAGTGCAGGCTCTGTAAAGTACCATATTTAAGGCCAGGATTTGTGTTGTGATTGAGCACTTCATGGCTTTGTTTTGCTATCGATGGTATTAGGCTTTGTGTGGTTTTGGATAGGAGCCAGGCTGTGTTCTGTGATCTAGCTGTGATTTCTGTTGCTAGTTTTTAAGGTGTTGCGATCTGTCTGAAAATCAGGAATATTTCTTCCAGTCGAGAAGCAGCAGTGAGTTTTCACTCAGACCCCAAAACGTCGTCCCATGTCTGCAGGAAGTTTTTCCTAACCCATAGGGACATGAGGAGCAGACTGGAGAGCTGGGATTGCCCCAGGTGACAGCATCAGGAATGGGAGACGTGGTCTGACAGCGGGTGAAGCGATGCCCTGAATGGTGATGGGCAGAAGGGCAGGGCCCTGAGCACCCAGCTGCAAAGCCAAAAGGTGCCTGGTGCAGGGCAGCGTTAGTCCCATGCCTCGTAGTGCGGGGCCCCATGGAAACGGGAAGGACTTTCTTTTTCTGTTGAATCGGGCTCTAAGCCAGGTGAAAGAAAACATTTTCCCAACACCAAATGGAAAAATGCAAGGCAGACGTCTTAAATGAACTGTTAAAGGAATAGAGCTGTGAAAAGAATACGTTTTCTGTGTGCTGGGGTTATGCTTTTAGCAGATTTTTGACTGAGACCTCTGCAGTTTGTAGGCAGATAAATCTGTTGCAGCAACTGAAGTTGCACCAAAAACTGATGACAAACACTGGGATCTCGCCACTGTTCCAGGGCTGGGTTTCACTTGGACAGTATCTTTCTGTCCTCCCAAAAATCTCGGGGCATTTTTTCCCTCTCCAGTCTGTTTCTACAGATCACTGGCAGCTCTACTCATGCTTTAAAATAACCCAGGCTAAAAAGTGTGATTTGTGTTTCAGCGATTTTGATTACACCCACATACTATATTTATTGCTGTTTAAATCGTCGGTGTTAGCTTGAGATGTGTTGCTTTTGAGCAAGGAGGGGAAAAAAGAGGACTTGACTGTTGCTAACTGTTGCTAAGGAAAAGAAGATATTTATTCATCGGGGCACTTCTTTTGCATTGTGAGGCTGGTAGCCATGGAGGAGGAACGTGAGGAAGAGACGTGGTTATATATTTCAGCCGTTCTCTTATTGCCATTGGACTCTGGCCATATCTACTGATGGGCAGCAGATGTCATTTCCCCCCCCCCAGCATCGTAGATCTCAGCTCAGAGATGCAGTGAGAGTTCTGAGCGCCTGATGTGAAGCCCCAGGGGCCATCCCTGGGCTCTGTTGGGTCCCTATCCATATGAGGCTCCCGTGGTCTGCAGACATTTCCCCAGTTCCATAGAGGCTCCCTATCCTTGGCTTCAGCCTATGCTTTTCAAAAATCTCCATCAAACCAAAGAGCCAAGAATGATGCATGTGGCTGCGTTCCTTCCCCGAGCTCCTGCTTCCGGGGGACGTGTGGCAGTCCCATTTGCTGCTTGTTGCAGAGGTAAGAGGTTTTCCTCTCAACTGTCATAGCAACGAGAAAATATTGTTTTGACAGAAATCGAATTAAAAATTAAATTTGTCTCTTTCCTAGTAAGCGAATTGCTCACTTGTGAAAAATATAAATCACTTTGATCAGGATGGATATCGTTGTAAGTACCTCTGCGTGCTTCCAAAGTGAATTCTGCAAATGCCTCCCCGTGTTCCATCCCAGCTGGGCTCGTGCAGAGCATCCCGTGGCTCTGAGCTTTATTTAACGCCAGGCTAGGGCTGGAAAGCTTCCTGGCAAAACTTCCTTGGTGCTTGCAACCTGCTAGAGCTTGGGGGGAAGAAACAGGTCTGTCGAGTTCCTGGGAGCAAAGGGTTTGACTCCTCCAAGGTAGTGCTTCTGTTCTTCCTGCTGAAGCTCTGGGGTTAAAGCCCAGGCAGACAAGCAGCAGTCCCAGGGCTTGTGAAGCCGTGGCTGTCTGTAAGCTGAGAGCAGTGAGCAGGGAGCGGGGCAGGGAGCAGAGAGCAGTGCTGATGGCTTTGGGATGCTCTCCCCCACCCGGAGCATGGGCAGCTCAGGGACTTTCTGAGCCTGGAGGGATTTGGGGCGATTCATAACCCCAGGTGCTTTTCTGTCCCGTGAGCTGTCCCTGATTTTATTGTATGGTTCTATAGTATGGTGGTGGTACCTCGCTTACTGCAGCCAAACTGACTTTGGCATCATTGTATCTGTAATTAAGACTTCTAATGAACAAAATGATAGGAAAAATGCTTCTTCGTTGAAGGTGAAGTGAAAAAAGGAAAAGGCTTTTCTTGGAAGGCGCTTAAATCACAAATGTCCTCCACCAGAAGGTCACAACCCCATTGCAGTGTTGTGCAAATAATTGCTTTTGAAAGATGCCTGACAGATGCCCTCCCCTGGCACGTGGTGCTGGGCATGATGGAATGAGGGCTGTGAGTCCATCGTGCGTTGGTTGGAAATGATATCCCCATTCTGGGTGATGGATAGTAGCCAGGGACTTCCTCCCATGTACGTGGCTGCACAACGTCCTGAGGGGCCCTCCCAGTGCCCCGTGTCCCTCTGAGCTGCTGTCTGTACGGGCCTTGGTGCGGGGCTCCCAGAGGTGGGGATGGAGAGAAGCCCCCAGCACGTGCCCAGCTCCATGTTTCAGAAGGGATCTGTGTGCTTTCAGCCATCTCAGCCATTCAGGTGCCCAGCTTTTGGCTGAACGTTGGCTCTCGTTTGAAATGTCAGTGTTGAAATTATAACACAAAATTCCCTTTCTCCCCATGGAAATCCACAAACAAAGCCTTTTCCAGCCAGCTCCGTTCTTAAGCATTCAGTATTGATTTGTGAAATCCAATCGGGCTCGGGCAGCGGCGTTATCTGCCTCGAGCTGATGCAGAGAGCCGATGCTGGCATCGATTCCCCTCTGCACACCAGGACACCGGGGCAGGCTGTGTCCATTATCACCCACTTTTGCTAAAACACTTTTTCCCCAAACCGAGCTCTGCAGCGGTGCTTTGTGGCGTTTGGTGCTGGTTTTATTTTTCGCTCGTGTTTGTCTTCAGCATTACAGAGATGTACGCAGAGCGGTGCAGGCGTGCTGATGAGGATTATTACATTGCTGTTTTTTCCTCGCATGTTTGAAAAAGCAACACAAAATTACATACATAAACAGCAGCATCTGTTTGCAGCAGCCTGGCCCAGGCAAATTGCTACTTCAGAAGGTGGGCGCAGAGCTCGTGTGATTCACTGCCTGGCCTGCCAGAGTCACATTGTGCCCTGGCGCTTTATTCCAGCCACGATAGGTGTGTCTTTTTCTTCTACACCCACATTAAATTCTTAAAATAAGAGCGCTATAAAAGGAAAAAATAACTGGAGTTTATTTTCCTCTGGAGCGCACGGGAAGTTGTTATTATAGGTGAAGTCATCACTTGCAGAGCCCTTGGGGAAGGGTGGGAGCGATGCTGCTCTTCCAGAAAGAGAAGTGCTGGTGGTGTCCTAAGGATGGACAAGTTGCTGCCTACTTCTCACCGTGATTTTGGCCAAAGATGGGGTGTTTCAGGACATGTCTCCCTCCAGCATGGTGCTGCTGGATCAGAGTGGATCGGCCCCAAGGCTGCTGAGCTCTGCTGCAGCCCTGTCCCTCCGCTGGCCACAGTGCCCAGGCCACGCTGACAGCTGGAGCGTAGCTCTTCTTGTTTTATTTCACATAAAAAGGAGTTGGATCCCTGTTGCCATGGAAACCAGCAGCCCTAATTATAAGGACTTCGATTCACTGGATGTAAAAAGCTATAGTTTTTCTTTTTTTCATAGTATAAAAAAAAAAAAAAAGAAACCAGACACATCATCAGATGATAACCCAATGACTGGTGTGAGGCTAGTCTCAAGTGTTTTCCAGGAATACACAAAATAATTCTGCTTGACCTCTGTGGTGGTGAGCTGGGCTGGGATGAGCAGTACCACCCTTGGCTGCCCATTACCGTGCTGAACCACGGCTGCCTTCGGGCAACCAGCTCAAAACAAATCAAAGTCATCTTGTTCTGCTTGATTTCCTTGGTTTTGCCATTGTCACGTGCAGCACAACAGGAGGAGATAAAGTCAGAGGGCATAGGTGGAGATATCTGCCTGGTTTAGGTGCTGCTCAGGACTGCCCGTGGGAAAGGAGCTCAGCACCTCTGGGTGCAGGAGGGGCTGCAGCCTGCCCATGAATAGCCCCATTGAGCAACTGCTGGGCTTGGAGCTCAGCGGTGGCTTAAGTGCTTTGCCAGATCCCCAGGAATTTGCTGGTCTTGCAGTCAGCACTGAAGTAGTGCTAGGATTTACATCAAAACAGGATGCGAGCGGAGATGTAAATAATGCGTAAAGAATGCAATGCGTGTGCAAAGCGGCCTTTTCGAGTGGCCTCTGAGTTCATCCCCCCGTTGGTCTGCCCTTCTGTTCTTTGGAGGGAACTCAGCTGAAAACTGCAACACTGGGGAGTGTTCTCTGTCTTGGCTTCCTGGCTTGTTTTTCTTCCAGCAGTGAGCAGAGGTGAACGTCCCATGCGGGTCGGAGTGTGGGTTGTATTTGGGTCAGGAGGGTTACCGGGGGGGCAGAGATTTGCACATGGGTTTCATTATTTTATTCCATTTTTAGAATGTGCTTACTGCGAGTTAAAACTCAAAATTCGTCTTGTAACACGGAGACTTAAATCCTGGCCTGGAACCTTAGCTGAGAGGGGAGCATTTAATACTCACTAAATCCCTATTTCAAATAAACATGTGAGAGAGTGGCTTTCTGCTTTATTGGTGAAGAAACAAAGCTGAGATTTTAGAATATACCCAATTAAATTCTGCAGAGTGGGCTTTCATAAGCGGATAAAGACATTTAGGGCCAAGCCTGACAAGCGGGGACTGTTCAGTGGGTGTTCTGATGTAACTCCATCCAGACCTGCTGCCAGAGCTGCAGCGAGCCCCACGTGTAGCTGCTGATGCTTTAGGAGCTCGTCTCCCACCTGGCATCTCCTTGCTTTTATGTCTGGTCAGGCACGGGAACGGGCTGCCCAGGGGGGTGGTTGGGTCACCATCCCTGGTGATGTTCAAGAAACGTGCAGATGTGGTACTTAGGGACATGGCTTCGTGGGCAATGTTGGTGGTTGGACTGGGTGATCTTCGAGGTCTTTTCCAACATGTATGATTCTGTGACTTAAGACTCATTGCCAGCCTTGGTGAAGTCCATGTTGCAAAGAGTCACAGGGTCATGGCAGGCCGTCTACTTCGGCATGGGAAACTTGGGCTGCTCTGCCAGGTGCCTTGCTGTCTGCGCTGGCCCAAGGGTGGTCAGCCCTGCTTGAATGAACAAAACATGGCTCAGCCCCTGCTTGTGGGTGGGATGAGACCCCCCTGCCTGGGGCACCTCTGCTGGTTCTGCTGATGGCTTCCATTAATGGTGTGCTGATAGCCGTGGTTAAGTGGCAAATCGTGTGCCTAAAGCTGCACACGTGGGTGGTTTATCAAAGGCAGCAGAGCCCACTCCTCTGCTTAGCATTAGGTATGTGTTTAAGTACCTTGTTGAACCGTAGCAAAAGCTCCTCACCCCAACCAAGACTTGAACTGGGCTTTTCCAGGACTGAAAAAAATTTTCTGGCTTTTAAATGCCTGGGCTTTTTACAAGACATCCATCTCTGGTTTTAAAAACCCGTCACCGTGGTGTATCAGCGCCTGACAGCTGTGACCAGGTAAGAATTATGATGTCTCAGGCAGAATTTATGAAACCACAAATTACCTTTCGCCTATTGAAAACTAAAACAGTGCTAGTGGTTTTGGACTAATACAAAGGGACCACAGTACTTTTTTCATTTAGCAATCACCATGTGACTGATATAATTTTTTAACATACCTGCCCCCCCCCAGTGTTTGGAATGTATAAATATATATTAGGTATTAAAAAAATTACAAAAACCATTAGGCAAGAATAGCACGTTAAAATGTATTTTACATGTTTTTCTTAGACTCAGTTAGCCATGTGTTAAAATAAACTTCAGCAATGGCAACAATTCTTATTTGAGATTGTCTTAATAAAATAGTATGTGGGTGGTAAATACAAGCAAACGCAGTATTGCACAGGAATGGGGATTGAGCTGCTTTATGTGATATTTATCTAAACCATCCCCACTGAGCAGCCTCCACCTGCATCCCCTGCATTAGGGCTTGGTCCCATCCAACTGGAGTTGGTGGGACATCTCCAGGGAGGTCAGTGCCACACATCCACCTCTGCTCATTTCAATTGTCTTTTCAAGGCTTGGCAGAGCTGGAGAGGAAACGATCGTTTCTGTATTTATTTTTTCAAAGCAGGAGAAAGTAGCCGAGGTCAGCTGCAGGTTGGATTTTAGTGAGGGTTTCTGGAAACCCTATCAGCTGGAAACGTGAGAGTGGTGCTGAGCGCTTCCCTCCCCACCCCATGCAGACCAGGGCTCCCTGGTTACATTTTCAGGGCATCATTTCAGGTTGTGTCTCTCTGGTCACTCCTGCTCAGGTGGTGAAGGCCAGGCTGTGCTTTCATTCTTTGCCCACGTGCAGCTGTGTTCGTTTTAAGTTGCCTTGCGTCACTACTTGCTCTCAGAGAGGTGGATGGAGGACAGCATCCGGAGGATGCTCCTTGCGCTCGGCGTTTCAGCCTTTCAACTCATTCTGCCCTTGAACAAATAAGATTTGCATTTTGACACTCTAACTCCCAGTAAATTGCATTTCCACCTGTGGCATTCTGCAGCTTTCCCCCCGACTGCTGCTGCTGTAGCAAGGTACAGAGCAGCAACAAACAGCCAAAGAAATCTGCATTAAAAAGTGAGTGATGTCCTGCCGTGGCTGACACGGCTCTGATGGCCAGGATGGGGAATGGCTCTGCCTTACGGGGCTGTGACCTGGATTTCAGAGGTGAGCACACCACAGCTGCCTGTTACTTCTCGCTCCCTTCCCAAACAGCACCTGATTTTCGCTCCAGGCCATGAAGGCAGCAAGTGCCAGTGAAGCAATTGGGCTGCAGCATGTGGATGGGTGAGGGACTGTGCCTCTGGATGGGTGAGGGGCTGCATCTCTAGATGTCTATTACCCTCTACATTCTGGGGTTTGGGATGACTTTGGAGTGCTGAACCCAGGTACAGCGGGGGTGAGATTAGGGGGTGGGGCCCATTCCGTGCAGTGTGGCACGGTGCCCCTCTCCTACCCTGTTGGACGCATCCCCGGTGCTTGGGCTTCCCCCTGCTGTTTATCTTCACTGCTGATCATTTACTGAACTTTGCATTTATTTAGAACTCAACTCCAGCAGGCTGTTTTAATTGGTGGGCTGCAGCGGTGTTGTGCTAAACTGGAGACAGATGGTGCTTAAATGGGGACCACACACGCAGCGCTGGGGGCAGCGGGACCAGCACTGGGAGCTCACCTCAGCCTGTGTTCCTTCTTCCACGGGTGTGTCCTAGAAAAGCAGCAGGTTGCTGGCTCTGTCACCTCCTCAGGGCACCCAAAAAGCCCTGTTTGCTGGGAGGAGTTGGATGGAGCAGTCCCGTATCCCATCGGCATCGCAGAGCTTCAGCAGACACAGCCTCACCTTGCAGCCAGCACAGGGAATGGGGATGAAGCCAGGCAAAGGCTCTCTAATGAGGCGATATAATGGTTCCTTATTAAGCGTTGTATACAGACATAATTAGCTTAGCACACCAGTTGCCATGGTGTCTGACACATGTTGGCATAAGCGCTGCGTTAACAATGTGCCCAAATACTCAGCCAGTTCCATTCATCACTTGGAGCCAGAAGAAAGGAAAAATCCCCAATCCTGGTGTGCAGAGGGGTGGTGCAAGGAGCTGGGGTGGGTGGCATGGACTGCAGTTGTGGCCCCAGCCCAGTGGGACTCACTGCGATCTCCACGGGTCTCTGTTAGAAGATGCAGCTCCAAGAGATAGCAGTGTTCCTGACCGCTTCTGCTTTTTTTGGGTTATGTTGGGCAGCCAGTTAGGATAAGCCTGTTCTCCCCTTGAGGGGATTACAAGGCCTTAGGGTAAAGATATCACCCTGTGTTGGTGATACATTGGTTTGGTGCCTTGTTTTTTCTAAGCTGTCTCACAGTGCCCACCCTTCAGCCTCCACACAGCTGTTGGAGATGTAGGGCAGTGTCCTGAAGTGGTGATTGTGCAACCAAAAATGCTTTTTGGTCTCTCTGAGTGACCTCAGGCGTTGCCTGAGAAGCTGTGATTCACGGGAGCCCTCTGAGGTATGCCCACCCCTCAAGTATCTTGAGACTCCTGGAAAAGGAGGAAGGCAAAAGGCATAAACGTGTCCTCCTATGTTGGGTCCTGCAGACGGCTGGTCAGTGGTTTGGGGAGCTGCCAAAAGAATGTGCTGACCGTGTGAAAGCACAGGCTTGGTGCAAGGGTTTACTTGTCTCCCAAATGGAAATTGTTTTGCAAGTAGGAACAAAGAACCTGGGAATGGTGCTGCAATTAGAAACTCATCTGTCTGACTCCGGTGGGATAGGGAAGCTTCACACCTTCCTCAGAGTTAAATGGCAAGGTAGCAGTGCTCAGAGCCTGGCAGCTGGATTAAGGGTGATTATAATAGGATTTGAGGAGAATTAACATGGCAGTAAAGTCAGAAAGAAATGCTGGGAAACAGTAAGAAACACAACTGGAGAAGACCCATTCTGTCCATTTTCTTACCAGCTATACCCTGCAAAATGTTGGCAACCCTGCCTGTGGCAGGGGGTTGGAGCTGGGTGGTCTTTGAGGTCCCTTCCAACCCAAGCCATTCTGTGATTCTGTGCTTGGTCAAATGCTATGATTCAGATGCTTGGTGTGGTCTTGGCAACAGCTTGAGCAATGGAACTGAGTCCAGGGCTCCACACCTCTGATACGTGCAGTGGTGGGAGCCATCTCAGGGGTGTGATTCGTCCAGAACAAAATAAAATGTACTCCCTGCTTGTTTGCTGTGCTGCAGCCAGGATGCTATTACGTGCATTTTTATGAGGCTTTTTATCTAGAAGTGCTTTTTCTCTCGAGGACCCTTTAAGTTGATTTTCCACATCAACTTATTTTTCTAATTGCATCATGTTTACTGATTCTGGCTCATGAATTTATAACATCTGAATGTTGTAACTGCGAGGCAGCCGGCCTTTCTGAGGAGATTGCATTTCATAAATACAGAGCAGAGGAACAAATACAGTCAATTAATTAGCTCGCAGTTAGCCTCAGTAACGAAGTGACTCACAGGGCTTTTAGCCATGGGGCTGCACCCTGTTCGGGGCTTTGCCACGGGCAGCTGAATGGGAGGTTGCATTATTTCCATCAGCAGCAGGTCTGGTTGCATGGAGTATGCTCTTTGAATGTAGGATGCAGGTGTGACTTGGTTTTACTACAGCAGCCAACAGGTACGTGCCCTTTTAAAAGGCACTGCCTTTCTCTTAATGTGAAGTATAAATAAACATAGGGGAAAAAAAACCTATTGAAATGTTTATTCAGCAAAGCAGAAGTAAAACACAGGTGAATAGGGAAAGGTTGGGAGTTGTTAACAGAGTAAACAAAGATGAGCCACAATTTGAATTAATTCTTCCTATGGATTTTGTTGTTGGTACCAGACTTGTATCAGCTCTCTGGTCAGTCACTGGGAATGCCATTTTACTTGGGAATACCCATTTCCACCCGAAGTGGTGGTCAGTGGTACCGACCCATTGTCACAGTATTTCAGCCATCCTTTCACCTCCTGACTTCTGCTGCTAGGCTCCATCTCATTCTGTGACAACGCAGTGCCACGAAGCAGAAAGCCATCCCAACTGTGCCATAATCTGACATTTTTCCTCAGAAATATGTGCCTTTCAGAAGCTGTTGGGATTTGTGGAAAATTGCTTTGCACCTTGGGGTGACTCGTGAGCCTTGGATTGCCACATGCCATGATGCTCAGGGATCCCTCCTGATTTATCCCCATTGAGAAATATGGAAAGGTTTGATGCAGGATCATCAGATTTCCCAGCAAGATATGGGTGTGGATCTTCCTGGGCCTCAGCACAGGCACTGCACTTTGTGCCTCCCGTTAATAAATGATATTTACATAAGTAAGAGGGTGGAATATTGCTCGCAGCCCTTGTTTGGTGTAGAGTAGCTCTCGAGCGATAAACTGTTTATGTCTAAGAGGCAAATAATGTTTGAATGAAAGGGATGAGCACGTAGCTGGGGTTGGTGAACAGATGCAAGAAACAGAGCAGAAGTCAAATACTGGATCTGCAAGAAGTAAAATGGTTTTCTGTCCTTGTTCCTCCCCAGTCCGGCACCCAGTGGGACGCGTGCTAACGTTCACCCCGTGCTGAACATTTCCTTACATCGCTGGCAAGCAGGACATTTTTCAACAGCTTTGTGAACAATATGTCAATGGCAACTAAACAACTTTCTAATAACGTTTACAGAGGGGTGGAGAACAGCATTTTTCTCCCAATATCAGCTTCTCCAACATACAAGTGCCAGTTTGTTCTGTGATACTTTGCTAATGTGATTTATTACCAGCCTCATCATTATATGGCCTTTGTAAATGATTTTTGATTAATTCCAAGAGTTTGTTTGGTCGCTTTCAAATAGCCTAGGAAAGAGCCAAGCTTGGCAGTTTGATGGTTTGACGTATTTATTGAGATCTGTGTACACTGATTGTCACCCCCTCCAGCTCTGCAATGGTTTTGTTTACACTGAATAGGAGTTTATGTACTGCACATGGAAGTACTATAAAAATTAAAACAACTTACATTTGTTTTCCTTGGTGTCTGAGCTCCAGCCTCGCAGTCCACCCCAGCTGCCCCAAGGGCTGGGAGAATTTTGCAGGGCAGAAGCAAGGTGTGGCAATTCTTATTTAAATCAGCCTCTTCTAAGGTAAAAAATAATCTATTCTGTGACAATAAAACAACTCAGGAAAAAAAAGAAAAGAAAAAATATGTACAAGAGACAAATGAAAGGGGAGCTGTTGTAAAGTCTCCTTGGAAAAATGTAAGCAATTTGTATGTTTAGTATATATTCTTTTTATTTTATTTAAAAAGAGAGCTTTTTGCAATCTCTGTTTATGAGTGGTCCCATCTGGAAACCATTCCTTCAGACAGACATCCTACACAATAGATCAGTATTTTGCTGTTTAATATGAGTCTGGCTCCCCTGAGCATACAGTATATCCAGGCACTGGATGTATTTCTTATCATCTATATTGCTTCATTTATACTGCACAAACTGACCTTGTATCTGTGCAGTCACTTTTGTGTGGTTGTTGTCATCTCGCGTAGCCAAACAAAAGCGTGTGCCAAGTAACCGAGGTCACACATCTGGGCACAGGAGATGCTTCTGGGGCTGTTAACCACCATCGGCCAATTAAATGTGGCCTCCATTTTCTAACCCTCTGACCTGACACATTGCTGGAGGATTTTTTATTATTATTTTTTATATCAAAATAAGCCTCATGTTGAGAAGACTGGAGAAAAATGCCCTCGTGATGTCTCAGTGGCTGCAGTTGGCTTTGCCAGGCTGCAGGGTTGCTTTGTGCCACCCGTGCAGATGCTGCATTTTGGAGGCAGCTGGATGGGGACCATGTGCTTAATGTGATGCTCTTGTCTGGGCCAGCAGCTTTATTACATCCACAACACTGAGCTGATTTAAACAAACCTCAAACAGTTCTCCTTAACATGGGATTGCCTTTTCTTCAGCCATCACAAAGATGGTAATGTTGTCCTTTGGAAGCAGGTATGAGAACATGGGATATTTCCAATATGGATGAATGCATAAGGGAACCCTACTCCTTCTCCTAAAAAAGGAAGGAGAAGAAAAAACACAATGTGGAAAGGCAAATTGACCAGTCTGAACTGCACCCACCAAGCCCTGCCCAGGGCTATGAGTGAGTGGGGAGGACAGCCACAAAGCTCAGCCTCTCTGAAACCCAGCAGGATTTGTTACTTCAGTGAAGAAGCATTTGAGCCTTTCCCTGTGTCTGTCTGGGAAGAGTTATGCATGCCCAAGGAACCATAGGAACAACAAATAATAACGGCGGCACTAAACGGCTTGCTCTAATCAAAAGCAGACTGTTGTGGTTATATTTGAGCACTGTCATTACAAGAAACTCTGTAATGAGAATTATTTTTTTTCATTTGCATCAGACAGATTCCCTGTATTAACATTAACAACCTTCCATGGAGCCCAGGGCATTGGACAAATTGGACAGTGCTGGTTCGGTCTTTTGGGAAGATTTTCAGTTCCTATGTAAATCACCTGAGACAGTTGTGCTAGGCAGATTGAAAGCATGAGCTATGTGGAAAGTAATGTGCATAAACTTTGCTGTCGATGAATGGCTGTAGTTCTGGGGAGACCTGAAGCATTGCCCTGTGTGTATTGACTTATTGAGCTGCATTCGTGATGTCAAATGTTCGGAGCATCTGAAAAGGTAAAGATGGAGCATCCTTCTGCCAGTGGCAGCTGAGGGTAAGTTTTCATCGTTTAGTGATACCCTGAAGGCCTTCTTGTAAGCAACTTTTGATTTTGGTATGTGATAATTGCATTTGTGCATAGAGTGGGACTCTTCCTAGTGGAAATGTACGTTGCCAGAAGTACTATTGTTAATCTTTCTCTTTCTTTCTTTGGAGAAAATGTATCTCAAAGGCCTGTGTTGACGTTCTGTCTAGTGCAGAGTAGGCAAATCTGCTTTGGGATAAGCTGAAACTCTCTTTCAGCCTTGCTTTTAAGAAGCACTGGTGAAAAGAGATTTTGCTGATCACTGCTGCAGCGTTATTTTAGTTTGCAAACAAAGGCATACTTATGGTGGATGGGGTCTATCCTTAACTGCTTGACACAAAAGCGTGGCTATGAACTTGCAGGGGAGATGCACGCATTCCTGCCATTACAGCAGCACTGCCATCACTGCGTTGGGTTTTCGCTTCCATCTCCATTGGCTACTCAAAAGCAAACTGCCTGCCAGCCTCAACCTCCCATCTCCCAGTGTTAGCAGAGACTGTGCTTGCATGGGGCTACACTGGTGGGCAGTCACACCTAGCTGCTGTGCCACGTGTGTTGGAGAGACAGTGCACAGAGAATGTGATGGCTGAGGCTTGGGCATGAAGTCAATAAATTCCAGCCAGCAACTCTGAAAAAGCTATAATCATTTTTTTTATGAAAGTATATTTAAAAAAAATTTGTTTTTTATGCAAGTAGTCGTGATGGCATATGTTGCTGAGGAAGTGCAGTGAACAAAATGTTGTGAAGAGGGAACCCCATTTGGAGTAAACCACTGCAGCTGGACCTCTGGTGCTGAGGGCTTGGAGAAAGCCTTCAGAAAGGACAGGCAGTGGGGATTTGGTTGTGCCTGGGGACAGCCTGCCTTGCTGAACATGGGGAGGAATTGGGCTGGGGAGAAGGTAGTGCCCTGGAAAAGTGCTTCCTTATTTCTCAGGACAGGTATAATAGGGTAATCCAGATTGATTTGCTGTGGGTTAAAGCACCGGGATTATTTCCTTTGCTGGAGTGCTAAGCATGCAGAGAGCATGTGGTGTCCTCCAATAAAGCACAACAATGAGCGTTTAAGGGAGCATTACAAGTATTTTAATGACGTTTTCTCCCAGGTGTGTTTGTCCATTTCCTCCTTTAGTTGTATCTGATGGACCTGTAAAAGCAGGGAGAATCAATGAAGCTGTACATGAGCAGCATGGGGCTGTCTAACAGGGAAGGCCAGAGCGGCTGTGAAGTTTCCAGAAATGAAATAGTGAAGCCAATTCATGATTCTCTGGTTCCAGTTACAATTTTGCATCCCAGCCAGTTAAGCACTACGGTCACCCCAGGGAGGGAGCAGGGTCGCAGGTTGGGTTATTGAGCTCAGGGACTTGATGTGTCCCTCGGGATGTTTCCCCGATGAGCATCCCGCATGAGAGAAGGGGAGGCTGAGCTGCAGTGGCCATCTGCATCTTGGTAATGTTTTGGTGGTGCATCCAAAGTTTTTTCTTTTTGCTATTTTGTTATTCTCCTGCCCTCCCCTTAATTCAACAGGAACCCTTCCATTTGATTGTTTTCCAGAAAAGAACCATTAAAGCAAAATCACCCTGTTTCTGCTCTGGCACAGTGCTGTGTGATCGCTCAACCTGCTGGGTTGATCTCATCAACTCAGTCAACACTCTGGACGAACACATCTGTAAAACTTAGCATGTGTTCAAACTGGAAATGAAAAAACATCCTTTTCAGGTCGAGTACTTAATTCAGTACTTAGTTTTTGAGGGTTCAGAGAGGTCACTAGGTTTTGGAAGACTCACACCGTGGCAGCTTTTGTTCTCTTTTGGCACCCAGATATTAATTAGGGCAGAACCACGCAGCGGTGCTGAGGAGCCCGTTCCCAACCGTGAATGCATATGGGGATAAGCGAGTGTCTTGGCTGGGGTGAGCACACGCTCTGTTTATGTGAGTTCACATCCGTACCTTTGGAATTGATGCACAAATCCACGTGTCACCATGATGTGTTCTCAATGTATTTAGCATGTGTGCCACAGGAGCTGTAAGTAATAGAATCAGAGTGTAATTCAGAGCACAACCATTGTTGGTTCAACTTCATTTATCATCTGGTTGTCCTCATCACCTGTGATCTTGGCTGTGGAACACCAGCCTTGCTGTTGGACACACCATTGCTGTTTTGTTGGTATTGCTGTTGGCACGTTTGTTTGCGGTGCTGCCATTTTGGGCAATAACAAAAACACTGAACTTTCCTTTTTCACAATAATGGTTTTCTGCTGTTGATGTTTATGGTGTCTTGGAACTAAAATGTACTTTTGCACATTATATTTTACGTTGTGGAGAAGCGATCCAAGAATATTTGGTATTACCAAGATGTTTTTTAATGGGAAACATCTCTGCAGATATGGACTCAAATTTTCATAGCTGCATGCTTAGTAACTACCAGTTGTGTGCTCAGTTAAGCAGATGCATCCACACCCATTTCCTCCAGTTCGTCTTCAACAGGATGATTTGTTTCGTTGCAAGACTTGTAGGATTTCAATAAGCCAAATTTACAACACTAAACAAGGGAATAATAAATTTTACAGAGGTTTGTTTGTGCTGCTTTTAAGGTACAGGAATTACTAACTGTTTTCTCAGGTGCAACCTGGGCGGTTACACCCTTGTGTATGACAATGTCGTGTTGCAGTTGAGTTCTTCCACTGCCACTTCCTGCAGTGTACATGATATGCCTCTGCAGTCAGTGCACCAGACCCTCAGGGTCTGGACCAAAGAGCCTTGCATGATCGCTCCTAGCCTTCTTTTTTTTATGATTAGTTGTTTGAAATAGCAACTTTCTTGTGTGCATGTAGTTTTGCAACAGGCTGCTAGTTTTATACCAATTCCTGGTCTTGAAAAGAGGTTTGCAAGGTGTTAAACATTCATCAGAAATGTACTATTCAATTCTGTGGCCGTTCAGCGTTCACAGCAGCTGTGGGTGTTGAATCTTTCTGATAGCTATTGCAGAAATGGCTCTCTGCAGTAACCATTACAGTAGGGAATATCTCTTAGGCTTAGATCAGAGACCTCGATGCACACGCGGTGGGATTGCAGTTGGGTGGCATGAAGTCACTCTTGTATGAACTCACCCTTGCATGCGATCACTCTGCCTTCATGCCCATGAGCCCATACCAAAGACCCGTGAGCCATTTTATGCCCTGTGTGAGCATCCACCTTTTGATGCCACAAATATTGTTTTGAAATGCTCGTAGGAATGATACATTAATGATGTGCCATGGAAATCCAGTCTTTTCCTACACTGACCTTACACACCATAGCCTTCTGGTGAGCGTTTAAAGCCAACGATGCAATTCATGGTTTGGCTGCTGATGAAGATGCCCGGCGCTTTCTGCAGCAGCTGCAGAGATTTGTTTTGAACATCTATCTGGACTTCGTGTGTTTTGATAAACATCCTTAGTCTATCAAGTCTCTCTCTCTCTGTTTCTTGGAGTGGTAATGGATTGTAGAAACATTAATAAGTGAAGTCAGACTGATCCATCAAATAACGGAGCTGGAAGACATCGCGTCGTGCTCTCACTCAACAAACAGACACAGGATATTAGGGCTGCGAGTCGCAGACCTGTGTGAATTTAATGGGCAGGTTTGTGTGATTCCCAAGGCCTTTCCCTGGAGTTGTAAAATAAATTATCCTCTGTAATTTTAATATTTCATGAAATCTTGCAAAGTGATGGCATTCTGGGCAGATAAATAGAAAAGCTATAAAATTCACATGTGCCATATGTTCTGTGAGCACCAAATGGGACGCCTGGGATTCTTAACATCAATATCGTTTTAATGTTGGCATCAGGAGTGATTAATGATACACTCATCCCCGGTAAGAACCGCGGTAACACGAGTGGTGTTACTTCACCGTGCATTTCTTTCATGCCAATAAACTGATTATTTAGCTAGATTTATGAAGGACAGGGAGAAAAAGTACCTGTGCCTTGGAAAGGCTGTTCTGTGCAGCAAAGTCCTTCTGGCTCCAGTGGAGCTCAGTCACCCGTGGCAATTAGTCCTGTCTGACTTGAACAGTCCCCTGCAGCCTGGCTCCTGAGTGTGTAACAGGATATGGATGGTGCTGCTCGCGTTTACCTCCGTAACTCTGCAGGGACGTACAGTTATCACTGAATCAAGCAGAAACAACAGACAGCAAAATGTCAGGGAGGCTCAGAGTTCCTGCAGCAGGAGACCGTGGGAGCAGAGGGTGCAGGGGGTGTGTGTTGATGGAGGTGCGATCCTGCGTTAATAAGAGGAAACTCAATCCTTTGGCTGTTTTGCATGCACGGTGTTTGCTGGGGCTGTGTCAGGCTGAGGAAGGTCTCCTGGCCACCATGGCTTCTGCAGAACCAGGTCAGTGTTGTGCTCCCTGTCTCACCTCCGTGCGCTAAAGTCTAATTCAATCTCTGTTAAATAGCTGGGCTCAATTACGCCAGGTTCATGCTTTGGTGCAGCCGTGAGCGCTTTGACAATGCTCCCTTCCACACTAATGAGCCGTCTTGGGTTTCTGCATTAATTCCATCCGTCCTGCTTTCTCTTCTCACCCAGCCTCCCCAGGCTCCTCTCATTTAGGCAGTCCTGTTGAAAAGTAGCAGCTGAAATGTGAGTGTTGTGAATCCTCCCTTAGTCCTGATTCAGGTGGTGGTTTGTGAGTCCTTGTGCCCAGCCTGCCCTACCCGGTGCTCCTGTAAACCAACAATACTAAAAACGATTCTGCTTTTGATATTCCTCTGGAATCTGTGAAAACACCTTTAGAAAGGTATCTGTTCGTTTTTATCATTCTTTTTTCCTTGTCTTCCTCCCTGGCATCCAGGCTGTGCCGTGCCAGGACAGCGCTGAGCACTGCATGCTGCCTGCCCTGGCGTTCTGCTTTGTCCCCCTCACACACTTTGTCCTTTCCTTCCTCTTGGTCCTTCCATCACTTGAGCCCGTTTCACCCTGTCTGCTTTTCCCTGTCTCACCCAGGGTACTTTTCCAGATGGGGTGATGCAAATTGACAGGGACGTTTTGAATAGAGTTATCTCAGTGCACTCAGCACCTGGAGGTCGTTCTGCAGCTTGCTGGCAGGTTTTAAAAATTCATCCCCGTGTGCCTTCCTTTGTGCTGGGTTTCAGTCTGCTAACGGAGCACAAAACAGCGTGTATTTTTCTTCTTGTGTTTCCTGGATTTAACATTCTAACGTGCTTAAAATAGCCAGTGCTCTTTGTGAGGCGTAAACAGAGTTTACGTGTTAAATATTCATTTTCAGTGTTTTAGGCTGCTGCTTTTTCTTCAAAAAAAGAAGCACAAAGAAATGCAAATATATGTATTACTCAGAAAAGAGATTAGTTGGCAACTTGTGTTTTTGTAGGAATATCACACAGGACATGAGACTTTAGCCTGTGTAACTGTGGCTGTTGTTAGAGAGCATTGGTACTCTTCGTGCTATTTGTTCAAAACAGAGAACAACTGAAGTGTGTGGGAGCTGCTGGTGGTCATCACCCTTCCCCCAGCACTGAGACCCCTTTGCTCCGGGTCTTCTGGAGGTGCCTTTGGGATGTGCCCGTGCTCACCTGGGAGGACACTCGTGGGTTAATTCCGAGCATCCTTCCTCTCCATCAGCAAACAGTGCTAGCAGGGTTTTGTTTTTAGTGTCAGTAGGCCAGTGGAAGGAAAGTGATGTCAGAAAAAACCATCTCTCAGTGACAATGTGATTAATTTCTTCATAAGGGGAAAAGACGGGTTGGGGATTTTTTTCTTTCCTTTTTTTTTTGTCATTGCCTAAAGATGGTCTGACAGTAAAGAACCCGTGATTAATTGCACCAAAAGAAGTATAATAGGCACCTTTTCTTGGCATCGTAAGCGTTCGGTGTGAATTTGCTGTTATCTAGTTGGCTCAATGCAGAAAAATAATCTCAGAGGCTGCTGTAAGGGATGTTAACTGCGTTCTCCCTATTATAGATTGATCTTTGATATCTGCTTTTCTCTGAGCTATTTTATTCCCACAAGTGATAGAAACCCTTTGCTGTTTTCCATATATTGCATTTAAGTAGCTCAATACATCTTGGAGCCTGTATGGGAACATTTAATAAAGACTTGATGATTGCCTCATTCTGAAGGTTATATGATATGAGAAATTGTATATTGTTTTAATAACTGAATATATCTATGTGCTTGATTTCAGATAAACCAATATTTTTGTAATAAGGCTGAGAAATGATACCTTTTTTTTTTTGTATACATTGTCTAGAGTGTGAATATTTTTCCATCTGTGGTTTCCAGTGAAATGGGTTTTCAATCTCTCTGAAATTTCTGCCCAAGTCCTAGCAATATTTGCTTAAGAGTAATCAGGTATTACCCAAATCTCTGTTCAAAGCAACAGTGACCTTACCAGTGGTAAGCAATAATTGGATTATTTTCGGAGATGTAGGAAGATTCACTGTAATAACAAAAGAAGAAATACCAAGTGATAACACCACTTGTCTGCAGCACTGTAAGCCACAGCACTTTCCATAGGATAGTTTAATAGCTTAGCATATTATGAATACTGAATAAGAAAGGCAGGCTTGGGGAATACACACTGCCTTGCAGCTGGGGGTGATACATTTTTTTCTGGGGTTTTTTGTAGATTCTTATTATTCAAATGCATTTTTTGGGACACCTTCGCCTCCATAGGGGCGGGATGCAGACCATCCTTGCACCGTCAGGGTGAGCAAACACCCAGCCTCAATGTCGTGGCCTGGTGGCATTAGGTCCTATTCTGTGTCCATCTGTCCCCTTGGCTTCAGCTGAGTGCCACCACCAAACCTTTGCAGCCCATCAGGGACCGTGACCCCGCAGTCACTGACTGCCCCAGGGTGCGGGATGGAGCTGGTGGGGTTTCTCCCTGAGAGGCTGAGCTGCTGGGAAGACAAATTGGAAGCCATTTGGAAGAGCAAATCCATAACAGCACGCTGTCAGGCGAGCCTGATTGCCTCGCGCTCTGCTTTTAATTGTAATGAGTTATATGGCTCTGCACGACGGGGTGCCGAGCCTCTTGGCTGAAACTTGTGTAATTCACGTAAGTGTTTACACAAAAGCCAAGTAAATGTTAAGCTTCCTACAGATTTCAATATACACGAGCTCTTGTTTGTGTTCAGTTCTAGAGACAGGCAGAGGAAAAGCAGAGCGTGTGTTTGTGTGTGAGCTGCACCAGTTAAAAGCTGCAGAAAAAGAAAGCATGACTGCTAGCTTTCCTTTCAGCAGGCCCTGCCTGCAGTGACCTGTCAGGTTCCCCCAAAAAAAGAAATCCGTGTAATTCTGGTTTATTAAGACGCTTGAGGGCTCTTGTGAAAATTTGCTCGTTGACCACTAAAAAGAGACTTCTGCCATCGAGGCTTCTGGCGTGCTTTGAAGTTCTCCCATGATGCTTCTAATTACTGCAAACGAACCTTCTGCAGCACAGCCTGCTGTGTAATTCAGCCCACTGCTGCTGTCCAGATGGGACCCTCCTAGGCATGGCCGCAGCTGTCCCTGCTGGGGTGCAGTGAGCGTGTCACACGCGGGGACCAGGCATGGGTCCTGGCCCCTGGTTGTGCCCAACGGTTGGGAGGTGACCTTGGCTCCAGCATCAGGTCCAGCTATGCCAAGTGCTGGTCTCTTGGCTTCCCATTGACCTGAAAAGAGCCCAAATTTGGGACCCTGCCCAACAGCCTTGTTTTGGGAGAGCATCGAGCATCTGCAGGGCCAGGATGGTGTTGAGACAGCACAACCAACCCGGGCTGTTAGGGAATTTGCATTCAGACAATTCCCTGGGCATGCTGAAGCCATGAGAGCTGTGTACCTGAATGTAATCTTATTTTTAGAAAGCACATTAAGGAGCATAAAGGCCTCATTAACGTGCCAGTTGCAACCCTGACTGTTGAAGAGTCTTTAATTGTCTTCATTCTCCTGCACAGCTGTCTGCAGTGAGTGGTTGTAACTGGGAAAGTCCAGGAAGGAAGAGTTTGTGTGACTGGAAACCATGCAGACCTTGAAGAAGACAGCAAAATGCTTGTTTTGAAGCATCCCTGCAAGATTCCCCCACAAAACATCCAAATATTCAAGTAATTCCCAGTGTTTTGGTGGCCTTTCCTCCGAAGAGGAGATCCAGCTCCTCTGATTGCCTTCAGAAGGGGCAAATTTTTTCCCTCTTTTAAGCCTTTCTCTTGAAGAAAATGCATTGAAAAGGCAGCCCAAGCTCCCATTGAGTCAGGTGGATCTGGAAGCTGGGGATTGAGGCGCAGTAAGGGAATTGCCCCCAGACCAGGCAGTGCCAGGCACAGGGAATGCTGGCCCGAGGGTTTGTTGTGCATGCTTGCCAGGAGGACTCCTAACCTCCTCACTGCTCCTGTGAGAAAAAGAATGCCTAAAAACAGGGAGAAGGGAGAGGGAAGGAGGGAGATTTATGTTTGTCTGGCAGTGGTTTTCTACGGAGCTCTGATTATTCAGCAGCAATGGAAAAAAAGCTGTAGAAGATGTAAATAATCTTCAGGATTATGCTAAAGCCAAGCTTCAGTCATTTTACTGGAAAAATGCACGAGGCCTGTCCGTTTAATAGCGATCAACCAGAATTTCTCTAGGGCTTATTATATTTTCATGAAAAGGATCAGTTGTCTTTAAGAGAAATGGTAATTCTAGTATCTACAAATACCCTTTGGAAAGCGTGTTCCAGGTTGGTACACTTCTTTGATTGGGCTTTTCTTCCCGTTTTCTTTTTATGATAATATCTTACATTCACGTCCACAGTTCCACACTAAAATGATCAAAAGCAAAGAGTGGTTTATCGTGAAAAGGCAAAGCCCAGCTGTACTCTGTGGTGCAGGCTGTATCGAGATAAAAACACTGCATGATTTCTAGCTTTTGCTGTGTTTATATTTGGTGCCAGAGGTTCTCAAGTGAGTTTGCAGAGTGTGTATACAGTGCAGTCAGGCTTTCCAAAAAATTTGCAGTATCTTGAAATCCATACAGGATCTTACCCTGCTGGGCTTAATTTTAGACTGTAGAGTTTGTCGTTCAAGGAGGAGAAATGGGTTTGTTGTGTGCTGTGTTCAATCAAGTGCAGCAAAAATCTGTCACAGGCATCGTTCACCTTCAGGAGCCAATATTTGTTTCCATTTTGGTTATAGAAAAATCTTGCTCCGGTGCAATGGACTTTATTGTGCAGATCTGGTGTTACAGGATTACTGCTCCTGGCAGGTGTTGGCTGGAGGGAGAGTCCCCATTTAGGTTCTTTTTTTTTTAAAGGGGTTACAGTGCTGAGAACATGTTCAGTTGCTGTGAGAGTGCTGGGGCTGGGGATTTGGGGGAGCTTGGAAATTTGGGAAAGCGTTCCCATGTTGGCTTCCAAAGTGCAAGATGTGTCCCAGGATCCTGGGGCCATTGGGTTTCCAGGTGTGATAGGGTTTCAGGTGCTTGCTTTCCCTGGAGGTCGATGAGGGGTGATGGGAGCCAGGGTGAGGAGCCCCCACCCTACTGGGCAGTAAGGGACCACGCGGTCCGGCTGTGAGCATCTCCTCTGCACGGGGCTCACCCCAGGTGATGCCCAAACCTGAGCTGTGGAAAGTGAGTTCACTGCAGCTAGAGAACATTTCATTGAAGACTTTTATATTTAATGATTTAATGATGACTTTTTACAAAGCATTATGATTTCACCACCCTGGGCTTTGGTACACATGGGTAGCGGGGCACATAGAGATGTGTGTGAAGAGCATCGTCTGCAGCCCCTCCAGTTGCTGCCAGAGCCGTGAGGATCCTTGCTGGCAGAAATTTGGGCTGGCGGGTAGGAAATCCAAGCCCTGTGTATGGTGTTAATACAAACACCCAGCTTCGTACCAGAGAGCCCGTTGTGTGCTGGGGATGTTTGGATTTATTGCTGCACGAGACTCTTCAACACGGGACCGTGAGGCTCGCGTTGCTCGGGGAAGAATTCCAGTAATGGCCATGAGGACCTCTCCCATATTTCATTTCCAGCAGCCCTTAATTCAAGAAACAGTTTCTGTCACTTTGGGTTCAGCCGCAGGCAGAGAAATGGCTGAGGGAGGAATAAGTGATGTGCCCTAAGCTGCGGGGAGGGAGTGGTTGTGTTCCTCATAATTGGGTGCATTAAAACCGTAATCTCCTGGTTCTGTCCTGAGCACCTTGGCTCTCATATATCTGCGTGTCCTACAGCAGTGAGCTCCGCAGCTCCACGCGCACCTGGAGCGATGCCTTTGAGCTATTCTGGCAATGCCAGGAAAATAAGAAGCAAGGCGAGGAGGGGGCAGGGAGGGATGTGATGCCAAGTGGAACAGCTCTGCCTTACCGCCCCGGAGAGAAATCATTCGGATGCTGAAAGAGACAGGCTCTGCTGCGCAGATTAATGTGCGATGTTTGAAAGCAGCCAAGAACATTCTCTCTGCACACGGCGAGGCAGCAAGGAGCTGGGCAGTTCATCTCTGCAGAAGCCATTCCTTTCCCTAAGAGGGCATTTAAAGAAAAAAGAGCACAAAGGGCTCTGGGAGCGCTCAGGCGCTTTAATTGGCTGAACAGAGCGCTTTGCAGTTGGGATTAATATGGATATTTCTTAATAACCTGTCACCTTGTCAGGAGCGTCGGGGTCAGGATTGCAAGCTGCTGGCAGCTGAAGTTCTCGCCTTGCCTTCTGGCTTTTGTTATTGCGATGGCTCCTGCTATTGCGAGTGCAGAGGCACAGGAGGATGGTGGTGTTGAGTTGATTTCTGCTTTTCTTCCCATGCAACTAGTGAGGATGCCAGGAAGATGGGCCAGATAGGTTATTAGAGAAAGGCTGCTCTGAAAAGATCAGTGGTGATTCTGCAGGAGCAGGAGGGACCCCGACGCTGCCCACACCGGGGGCACTTCCCAGTGTTGGAGCAGAGTCCTCGGGCTCGGGGTGGGCCTGGATCCTTTGGGTGCACTGCGCATTGGTGGTGAGCACAATGGTGAGTGCAAACTCCAGCAGATCCCAGGCAGAACATGAATAAAACAAGTGATTGGGCAGTGCTCAAGATTGTTTCAAAGGACCTGAGCCCAGAAGCATTTTTACAAGTATTTTACCACTGATCTTGCTGCCTTTTATCTCCCCAGTGGCCACTGGGCAGAGATGTCTCCTCCCAGGCAGCGTTGAGGGTTAACTTGTTCTTCACCTTTTTCCACCTCTTTCTCCTCTCCTCCCTCCCGGTAATTTCAGCGCAGACTGCCACGGCCCCACCTCCTCAGTCAGCCCCCATCGCTTCCGAAAGCGCTGACAGGGGCGGTATGGATGTGCTCTAAAGGTTCCTCCAGCATCCCCGTGCCTGCCCCTGTGCCCTCCTGGAGCAGTTGCCTCTCTGCTTTGATAACCAACACCTGGAGGAGAGCTCCTTGCACAGAGCTGGGGGCTGAAGCCTTCCCCACTCCCTAATGCAGCAGCACAAAAGCGTGGCTGATAAAGTCTCAGCGAGGAATTGGCTCCTATAGTTCCTCTCTTTTGTGCATAGGTAATTTTGATAGAGTTGCACTTCCAGACCCTGCTGTCACTGGAGTGTATCACCCGTTAATCACAGCGGGAATTAATGGGAATTACAGCGATGCAGCCCTGGCTCCAAAGGGCTGATCCAAGGAATGCACGAATCAGCTCCTGGAGAAAAAGCAGGGCGTGGAGAAGGTGAACCTGAGCATAAGCACAGATGAAGAGCCTGATTCTGGTGCGTTATCATTGCATCCACCCGGTAATTGGCACAGGCTTTCAGATGAAGGAGGGGGATAGGGCCACTCGCAGCCTTTGCAGCGGCTGTCACCAGAAGCACGGGATGAGGCTGTTGGTGTTAGCGGTGCTCCTGTGGTGTCCATTGATTTATCACATTGCCATGAAGTGAGCTCGAATCAGAGCATCCCTGCTGCTGCTCGGCACCGCCTGGGCCCGGGCTGTCTGCAGGGGTTACCCCACAGCTGACAGACACCGCACAGAGCGCTGCCTCCGAGTTGGAAGTTTCCTTAAAGATGCCATATATCCATGTGGCCTGCGGAGATGAAAAGAATAATGTGTCTTATCTGTACAGAAAGCCCATAAAGTCCTTAAATAAGAGAGTCTCGTAGAGACTGTCCTTGGAAGTTGATTGAGGGTAACGCAGCAAGTTGCATTTAAATGCTGTTGTTATGTGTGTGCTCAGAATGCACGTGCAGGCTGTGGTTTGGAGCAAAGGACAGCAATCAGATGGTGCCATTAATAAGGAGCACTAATGATGTTCCTGGGAAGGAGAGAATGGTAACGGCAGCAGAATGAGGCATTTTTTTCTTTAACAGAGAATGGAAGATGAACAGCATTTAATCAGTTCCATGTGTGTACTTTGGGGTGTTTTAAAGTCTGTTTGCTGGGTGTGGGACTGCTCTGGTATGGAGGAGGGGCAGCTTTTCTGCAGTGTTTGCAAGCAGTCTGACACCACGACATCCTGCTGCCTAGGAACTTGGCACACTGCTGCCTGGACACAGACCTCACCCCCAGCTCTCCCGTGTGATTGCATGGGAGTGAAAGCCCCAGATGCAGGCAGGAGCTATGCTTAAGGCAAACACCTTTTATAAACGATGAATTTCTCGCTGGGACCTTTGGGATGGGCTTTAAGAGCAGGAGAGAGAGAAAGAATGTAGCAATGCTGCTGATATTTCTGAGTCTGGTGCCCCATGGGCAGCACTAACGCTGATTGCTATGGGATGCTCAGAGGTCCCTGTTTCCTCATGGGAGGCTCAGAGGTCCCCGCTGTCTCGTGGTGAGGTGCTCACCTGCCAGAAGCAGTGCAGCAAGGAAGGCTCAGACTTGCAGTACAAGGGTGGGGAGAGCCTATTTTGGGTCGTCTGTCAGTCAGCTTGACACTAATTGGTTGCAGTAAGTAATCGTTCTCCATGTAAATTAGACTCCAATTTCCTCTGTAGTCTGTCTGCTGTGTGGGCTTTGGGCTCTAATTAGGCTCTCACGTGCTGAACCTGGGTTGTGCACTGCTTTTGTTCCTGGGGAACCATCCCCTGCCCTCCCCGAGCCGCCAGGCTCTGATCCCACTGCTGAGTGGGACAGGGTGGCCCTGGGCTCTGTGCTGCCGCCTTCAAATCAACAACTTTTGTTTAATGTGTATTTTGATTCTTTCTGTGTTTCAAAGCTTGCAAAGGGGATTTTTAAAACGCAGAGGGATTTATTAGGCATACAATGGGAATACCCTCAGAAATGCTTCCTCCGAGTGGCTGGGAGCCCTTCTCTATGCATGGAGCCCCTTCAGCCCTGCCGTGCCCAGGGAGCTGGCCTGCACCTGGCCCTGCTGCCATGCACCTGGAGCACACGGCTCTGGGCCCTCTCGTTAGGAGGTGAATGTGTGTATGTGTCTGTGTGTGTGTGTGTGTGTGCAAAGCTCTCCTGGCCGCCAACCCACGTCCTGGAGCTGCTCCAGGTCTGCACATCTGCAACCGAGCACAGAAAGCTGCAGTTGCACAAGAGGCTTTTACCCATTTGCAGATGGTCCCCAGGTCGCTGTGTGCATAGCAAGTGCCCGTGGGGCAGCCCCGGGGCTCTGCTGTCGTGAGGGATGGCTGTGCAGAGCAGTGAGGTTTGGGTCCTGGCGGTGAACGTCTGCTGCGGGCTGCAGGAAAGGAGAACCATATGTGTGCTGGGCAGGCTGCTGTCTGCCAGGAGCACTGTGTGCTTCAGCACTTTGTGAAATTCGGTGTAACTTCAGAAACTGTGCACTCACCATTCCTGTAAACCCTCTCCTTAGTGGTAGTCATGTCCCAGATGTGTCGGTGCATTTTTGCACTGATGAATACCACTTTTATTGGCGTGGTGTGACCTGTGAGCGGGGCTGGGTGCTGCCTTTCTGCAGGAAGGCGGGGGTCCCCTTGAATTAGGAGCTCTTTGGGGCCAAGAGGTGAAGCCAACTGAGCGTGGGCTTTTATTGCTGCTCTGTATGTGCCTTACACACGGGCCAAGGTAACTGCGTTCAGACCGTGAGGGATGTCGGCTCCACGCAGAGCTAAATTTGGGTAAAGGGACAGGATTGGATTAGGGCTCATGGTTTTCACCAATAAGCTAAAAACTGCGGTGGGCGTCGCTCTGCGAGCTGGGAGGCAGCCGGGAGCCCCAGCTCCCCAGATGACCTCAGCACAGCGGCCGCAGCAGGATGCACCCCGGCACCGTACCTGGTGGGCTCTCGACGTGTGACCTGCCTGCCCACGTAGCCCAGGTGAGTAACGACCCTTGATTTATGGCGTTTGAAAGCGTATGCACTTTTAATGCTCTACAAATGTTTGCGTTGGGAAATGGTTTTGAGTTTTGCCTTTGTGTTGCCTGCGGTGTTTAACGCTCATCAGCGGTGCTGGGGCTGAGCAGGGCTGGGGAGTACCCACTGCTGGCACTGGAACCTGCAGAACCACACAGCTTTTAGGTGATGCACACAGGGCTCTGTAGCACTGCTGTCCCAGCTCCTGAACTGTTTTTCCACTCTGCCTAAAAAATCCAAAGCGTGAAACCCAGCGGGCGCCTGGAGCTCAGCTGCAGCGCTCGGTGTCTGGACACGGTGTGCGTCCTCTCAGCTGCTGCAGGGCTCTGTGTGGCACGGCAAAATGCAAATTCCGAACCTCTGGCAGCTGTGCTTAATGGGGAGGAGAGGGTTATTTTTAACTTTTGGATGTTGCTTTTTTTTTTTTTTTTTTTCCCCTGAGTTGTAAATTCTGGAGAAAATGTCCGATTTCTTTTGAGGCAAAACAAAGGTTTCTTTTAAGTGAAACAAAGGCTTCTAAGTCCTTAATCAAACTTTCTGGATTCAATTGCTTTCAAATGCTTTTGGAATTAAGCAGAGAGGAAGCTGCGTTTTACAGCTCAGCTGCTGGGTGACAAACGACGTGTTGGGTTGGGCTGGGCTGGAAAAAAGGATTCCTGCAAAGGAGGAGCAGGAATCTGCTCGGGGCTGCTTGTTTACCAGCATCCTGTGTGTTTGTTTAGGCAGTGCAAATGGGTTGTGTGCTTCGCTCATGGAGCAGATGTGTCTGTGCAGCTGGTGGGGCAACAGGGGGGACAGGCAGGGTGCTGGCATGCATGCATCCAGACCAAGCACCCACTGCGTGGGGTGCGAGCCCTGAAATAATCAGGGAGCAGAACGTGGGGGCATGGGGATGGTTGGGGAGAGGTGTGCAGTGAGCTCAGGTGGTGAAAAATGTGCATTTTTGGTTGTGTGTGCTGTAGCAGAATGCAGCTCTCAATGGGGATAAATGTACAGCGGATGGGTGCAGGGAGCCGATGCATCACCACGTCCCGGGAGGAGCCGTGAAGATGCCAAAGGAGAGCAATGCCCAGGTCCCAGCGCATGGGGCTGTGTTTCTGCTAAAGGGTTCTTTCCCCCCACCGGGCAGAGGCTGCGTCCTGCAGCAGAAGGACTGTGCTTGTTCTTGGGGCGAATTCCTTTGGAAGTGTGAATCATTGACTCGGGATTTTTGCGGCGGAGGCTGGGAGATGATTAAATGTTCTGTCTGCAGGAAATTACCGGGAGATTTCAGTGTTTTCCTGAATCGGCCTCAGATGGAGCGCAGCTCTCGCTTCACACAAGCGAGCAGTGTTAGGTGGAAGCCTCCCTGGGCTCTGCTGGCAGGGGCAGCCTCCCCGAGTTCCTCAAAGCTCCGGTTGTGCGGGCTTGTTTTTGCTGCGGTACCATTTAAATAATGGCAGCAGCCTGCTGATTCCTCTAATGATCTTGATTAAGTTATCGGTTATTTCCTTAATTAGCCGCTCGATCTACTGACACCTTAAATGAGTCTGCTTGTTCACCTAGAGAATAAGGAAAAAAAACCTTCCCTCTTTTTCACTTTCAAAAAGTTTTTCTCTCTCCAAAAGGCAGCTGTCAGCTTGTTCGGGTGCACGGCTCCTGGCTCGGGGGTGGTTTGCTGGGGACCCCTGCAAGGCCCTTTGGTGGGGTTTTCGCTGGGGTGATGTTGGTGACCTGAAAACCCAGCTGGCTGGTGATGGACATGGTGACAGTCCTGTCTGGTGTGACACTGAGAGGTGGGCACCTGTTCTCCCTGGGGGCTTGCTGTCCTGGCAGGAGGGAATTTTAAGGTATGTGTTTCTTCCTGTGTTATGTGGACAGAGCAGCGTGTAGAAGTGGTCTTCTTGAATGCGTTGTTTCCATCTATTAACACTGAAAAATATTTTTCATAGTGGGGTTGGCACAGGCTCCTCACTGCATGAGATGCTGGACATCTTGGATCCACCCTGCATGCAGCCAGGACCTTTGTTTGCCTTCAGGAAAGCTCACACCCTGGGGCACAAGAGAGAGCATCATGTGCATAAAGCATTGGGATGCTCAGGAGATGGAGCTGAATCCTCTGCTTTTGCCTCTGTGCAAAGGTCAGGGTTGAGGCTGGAGGGAAGGGAGCGTCTTCTAAGCTCTGGTGTCCTTTGTTTCCTGCCCTGGCCACCCAGTGTCACTGTGCAGCACTGCAGATGCAGCCTCACCAGCTGGTCCCAGTTCTTCACCAGTACTGCCCTCCCATCACCATTTGTTGCCCTCACGCCCATATCTCAGAGTAGAGGGAGTCAATTTATTCACCTTTGGGACTCCTTGTGATACACGTAGCAGCAGCCCATGCTTCAAACAGGCCTATTTGTTCTGGCTTTTGTACCCTGTGTCACTCCTAATGACACTCCCCTCGTTAGCCTTATCTTCACACCTCCCTGATGCAGAACGCTGAAACGCAGATTGCGTAATGAGGCTGTGTACATTGGAGAGACATGAGTTGGGACTCTCCCAGCTAAAACAGAACTAAATGCTTGCCCTCCAGTTAAATTTGAGCTTCAGTGCCAAAAACGATGTATTTGGGATGAATTACCTAGAGCTCAAACATACACAGGCTTTATTCCTATGGGCCTTATATTTTTAATTTGGGCTGTCCAACTTCCCCCTCTGCTAACAAACCTTCCTGTGGCTGCACGATTGCTGGCACCCGAGCACTGCACCCAGCTGGGGTGGGTGGTGGGAAGCTCTCCAAAGTACCAATTGTAATGGCTCGGAAGGCAGAAAAAACCCTGTAGTGTAGTGGTTTTACATCTCAATTCCTAAATGATTGTCATGACTGGAGGTGGGGAGCTCTCATGGTCAGCTGTAGGCTGGCTGTTACAGCTGAACGTGGCAAGTGTTGCAATGCCCAAGGGTGATGGTGATGTCTCCGGGAGGGGATGGGGCAATCCCGTCCCTCCTCACGTCCATCCTGGATTGCTTGTGTAACCTTGGCCAAAACATGGATGTGCTCCCAGGCTTCAGATGTGGGAAGAGCAGCCCAGCCCACTTTGGGTGTAGGTGGCAGAGCAGAGCTGGCCATGGTAATGGTTCCCAGATGATATGGGCAATGTGCCCCGATCGGGCTGGGACCTCCATGGGCAATTGCGACAGCCAAGGGATAGCAAAATCGAACAAATAACTACACTCAAAAATAAAGTGTGGTGTTGGCTTGTATCCTCTGCCTTTATCTGCATGTCCTGGGAGGTGACAGAGATTAAATACTTGCTCCAGAAGGGCTGGATTTCTCTTTATGTTCCTCTGAAATTTGAGTTCTGCCCTTCTGGTGTTGGTTTCTGTGCCGATTCGGTTTCTGCGCTGACGTTTCCAGCACTTCAGTTTCCCGCATGTAGTTCCAACTCTGTGTGTTCAGTGCAAAGATAAAAACAAAAGAAAGGTGGGCTTTGGTAATGAAGGGGCTGTTTAACCACAGCAGGACTCGCAAGAAAATGTGCACTGAATATTCATGAGGCCGTATCCATTAACATTTTCACTCCGCTGACAGGAAAGCTGTGAGAGGTGGAGTTGCGTTATGCAGCAGGGGGAAGGCGAGGGCTCTCACCTTGTTGCATGGCTCTGCTCCTGGAGCCGGTGCTGGATCTGGGCTGGCAGCAGCGAGCAGTATTTCCAATATTTTGCTTGGAGTCCTGAAAATGCTCACAGTAAATATTTCAGGCCTGATTTCTCTCCCTAGCATTAATTCATCTTCACACCTATGTGAGTGCGGGTGGCTGACACCAACCCCCGGATTCACAGGCAGGCAATTAGAGAGATAAGCCCTAGTGACTTAATGTGTCTCCTTTTTAGATTGCTCAACTTGGAGTTGCTTTAAAGGGATGGGATTAGCTGAGATTGAGCCCTCAGCTGCTGCCTGGGGCCTGTGTCCAACATCCACTGTAGGTACCCAGTCAGGGAGTGCGTTATCCATGGTGTGAAACGGTGCCAGGAAGATTAGAACTGATGATAAAATGATATTAATGCTTGCTTCATTAACAGGGTAGAAGGCATCAAATTACTCTGGTGCTATAAATCTGAAACGTTTCCTGTATTTTGTAAGTGACACTACTTAAATAATTGCTTGCTGGCTGTTGTATCCTCAGCTACAGGATCACGGCAAAGGCCATTGGACAAACCCCAGCAGTAAGTGGCAAGTCTGAAGCCATGACTATTTGGTAGATTAAACATTCCTTTAAGATGAGATGGGGTCTGGTGTCAGCTTTTAGAATACCTTGTTCTAGACTGTACTGGTTGCCAGATTTGGGGATTGGAGCGGAAGGGTTGTGTGTGTGATGCTGGCTGTGTCCGTTCTGTGCTGGCCATTTGCCACAGGCTCTCTGCGTGGGAGGGAAAAGTGCCTCTTGGTGTGAGCCTCAGAGCATCAGGAGATGGGCTTGGTTCTAGGATTCTGTAATGCATGGGCACAGGCAGCCCAGGGAAGTGGTGGAGTCACCGTCCCTGGAGATGTGGCACTGAGGGACTTGGCCCAGTGGACATGGTGGGATGGGTTGAAGGCTGGACTGGATGATCTTAGAGGTCTTTTCCAACCCTGATGATTCTACTGTTTGCTAAGAGTAAAAGGGGTGTACGCATGTAAAAGATAAATACCTGCTTTACCTCAGTGCCTTTTGTACAAAATAAATGCTAGTGAGCTAACAGACTCACTGCAGATGTCTCTGCAATCCATTTACGTCCTTGAAAGCCCCATTAATTTCCGCTGGCTCGGGTGTACCTATGCCCTTTGCTTTACCAGAAACGAGCCTCGCCGCTCGCACTTGCAGTAATGATAACACAAATTGCATGGCTTGTTCCAGTCACACAGCACTGAGCTGCTGTCGTGTCACGCTTTGTCGCTCGGCATGAGCCAGGGCGTCGCTGCACGCTGCGTGCATAGGTTTGATTAACGTAAGCTGGTCGTTAACCTTCGTTAATGGGGAAGGCAGCAGCGCAGGGCCTGGTGCACGTGGTGACCTGCGTCGCTTTCGGGAGCGGGAGATGATCAAAGTCACAGCAAATGGCTCTTTTGCTCTCCTTGTTACCTTGACGTGATGCTTGTCAGGGGAATACAAATGTGTTTCTTTGCGCCGGGAAATTAAAGCAGGCCTTGTTCTGCCGTCTCGTTGCGTGGTTTTTAACCCTTCAGCACGGTGTTTGTTGACATCCTGCTCCCAGCAGTTCACCGCCTGTTTGCAATTACTCCCAAGCCTTTCGGCCCAGCCTGGCCTGGAGCTTGTTTCACAGAGGGGTTAAATTTCCTCGATGTAAACATATTCTGCTTTCTGAGCTGTCCTGATCTGTTTTCTCAGTGCTCTCATTTTCTGTAGCGCTGTAGGAGTCACAGTGTGGGAAACAGCCCCTTGCATGATGAGCGTGGAGCTCATGCTTCCAAAAACATCTTTGCGTTAGGCACATTATCAGTGTGTAACAGCCACTAAAAATCAGTGGGAGCTCAGTGCTTAACTCCTGCCAAAATGTCCATTAGGGCCCATGCATCCAACTGCTCCCATTGACCATCTCTGTAGACAACGGGCTGGAAAGGAGTGAGGAGCAGTCCCCCCTGGGACCATGTTTGCAATGTGCCTGGGGTCTTGGAAGCAGCCTGGCTCTAAGCCATGATGGATTTTGCTCTGGAGGACCAATAGCTGTCACATAAGCGTCCTTGCCACCCCTGAGCTTGATGCACTTGTGATCCAGTAAGCCCCTAAGCCTGGTAGGGTGCTGGAGGAACACGAGTGAGGTGGGTCAGTCCCTTCCCTCGCAGTGCAGTCCCCAAAAGGAGATGAGAAGCAGCAAGCAGTTGTTTGGGATACCAGGGGAGTGCTGGAGAGCTCAGTCCTCAGTTCTCCAAAACATGGGGAAGGGTCACTGGAACTCTGTAGCGTGTGGCACAGATCTGACACCAAGCAAAAAGCTCACCTGATGCCTGTGGCAAAATTTGATAGAAATCATAACTATTTTCTGTAGAGTGACCCCTCTCTGATGTTTGATGCACTTCAGGTTTGTCTCAACTTCGAGGTGATGAGGTTTTGTTTTAAGCAATATGTGATATCAGCACCAAAGCTGAGCCCATGTTCAGGACCATCCTCCTGTTTGCTCAGACAGAGGGGATGGGGGAGCAGGATGGCTGCTTTCCCTGCGTCTTACCTGGAAGAAAAACTTGATTGATCGAGTCAAAGCTTCAAACCAGAGGTGCTCGGAGTACAGCAAATGCCACGAGTTTGTGCTGGTGCATGGAGCAGACTCTCAGCAGGGGGAAGGCAGCTGTTGAGCAGTGATTGCTGCTTATTACACTAATTATAACAGTCTCGCCGCTATCGTGAGCTTCCCTTCTCTTTCCCCATCTGTCTGTTTGGCCATCCATGGCTGCTCATCTTTGAGACAGGGACTGTCTTTTGGGGGGATGTGTCTGAAGCACTCAGTGCTGCAGGGAGCCCAGCTGCCCCCACTCTGCCTCCCCATGCTGATATAGGGGAAGAATCGTGAAGGAATTTGGGGCATTTAACTGTTTTCTGTGGTCTTATTTTGGGGCCAGGTGAAATGTTGTCCTGGCCGTAGAGTTCCCCATCTCCTGTGCCATGGCAGCTTGGATGGCTCTGCCTTTGCAGGCAGCAGCAGGGCAGAGGGTTCTGATCCCCATTTTTGGACTCAAGCACCCTGGCCCCAAAATTGCAGCTGTTCTTTTGTTGTGGGGAAACAATGCAAGTTAAATGCTCGACAAAAAGCAATCCCAGCTCCTCTGGATGCCCAACCTGGTTTTTATTTGGTGGGGGGGTTGTTCATTGTCACACAACTCTCACTTTGAAGAGCAGCCCACTCTGAAGCAATCTGAAAAATGCTTTCTGAACCACGAAACAATGAGACTCACTAAGTCTCTAGCAGCATTAATTGCTTCTAAAAGGCTGACATATTCAGTCTGCTAATGTTTAGCCAACATATTTGCTTCGAACCTTTGAAGATAGTGCTGCATGCAGCACAGTCTGGTAGGGGGGAAAAAGAAAAGAAGTAGCGGCTGGTGGGAGCAATAGCAGTTGGTATTGCTGTCATTTCCCCCATTAAAAAGTGTTTGGGTGTCACCTGCCCTGGTGGGCACTGCTGGCCGTGACCTTGAGTTCACGTCTGAGACCTTGGCACGGTGACGTTGGTGTCATGGCTGTGCTCCTCCATGGGTGGGTGCAACCGGGTGACCCCCAGGCTGGGGACCTGCAAGCTGTGCTTTGTTGTTGCTGTGATGGCATCACCTCCTTGCAAGGTGGTCAACCCAGACCCGATACGGTCTTAATCCCTCCCTTGGAGTCCTGCTCGTTTGGCAGCTGGTTCAGTTGCATTTCCCTGTAGATTGCGATAAGATAGAAGCTGGGCCATGTCTTACAATGAGGGAAGCCGGTTTAGAAGATGACAGGTTGTACAAGGGAGGGATTTGGGCTTCTCAGCCACTGCTGCCTTTGATGGGGGCTGTGATTGATGCCGCGCCGTGCTGACCTTTTCATGATGGGCTGAGCAGCTTTAATGATCTTGATGGGGCTGGCGATTTGTATATTGTACTTGATGTACGAGGCTTGACGCGGCGTTGAGAAACGGGCCTGGGAGATGACTGACAGGCCTGTTCTGTTAAGGCTGCTGAGGCACGGGCTGTTTTTCAGTGATTTCTTTCAATGAGAATGGTTTTGCTGGATTATGTTGTAGCAGAGGGGTTTTGCTGTTCAGTGTCTGCCTGTATGCAGCATCAATGCAGTTAAGTATGATAAGGGTGAGGTAACTTGCAGGACAAAAGGCTCGTCACTAAAATGGCTGTTCAAATTATATACTTTAATTAATACTTAGTGAATTGATTTTACCCTGACTTTAATGCTCAGACTCCTTAGGCAGATAAAACAACAGAATAGCTCACACCCACAATTTTTTGGTTGTTGTAGCTCAACAAAATATCAAATCTTTGAGGTCTTGCAGGCAGCATTAAAACCTTTAATTTCCATGAGTCGAGCTCTGTATAAATCACACCCTGGCTGGCATATCTCATGGGTGCTTGTGGCAAGAGTAATGAATTTCATGGCTTGTTATGAGCTACTAAAACCCATACAAACACAGAACACCCGTTGTAATCTCAGCATATCGTTCAAGGAAGCAATTTATTCCTAAGTATGAGCAAATGTCAAGCCACGATAACTAATTGTCGTTCCTAATTAAAACAAAGGGAAGAATAGCAAAGAACTATTGTCATTTGTATCCAGTGCCAGGTGGTCCCAGGGACACATGGTGTCCATCAAACCTTCGTGCTGGGACAGGCAGGATGGAAATCTTGCCGTATCCCAAAATGCATTGACCTCTGCCCCATGTGCTCCAGAACCGTGATCCTGAACAGGCTGGGTCAGTGAAATAATATGAAACTGCCATCTATTTTATATATTATAAATGTATGTGTATATATATATTAAATTTTAAATATATATATTTTTAATTTAATGTCAAGGTTTGGTGAATTGTAGAACCTTGTAATGGGTGGAGTTTGGGGGGGGTCCTAAACCATGTGCAGCATCCCTGCAGCTCTTCCAGGATGGTATTGTATCATCCAGGTCTGCTTCATGCTCTTGGGTAGGAGATGAAAACCTATTTTGGCACCTTTCTTCCCACCAAGCAATTGGCTGTGACCAATCTCCCTACTTTTGCAAATGCACTCGGGAATGTGCTGCTTCTGCAGGACCCTGGACTGGCTCCAGTCTTGCCACTAAGCATGGGGACAGTTGAACATGTGGAAGAAGGGGGGAAAAAACAAATAAACGGCATTGCTGTGGTTTCCACAGCTTTGGGGGAGGCAGAGCCTTCATGTGAATGGCACAGAGAGGAGCTTGGTGAGCAGAGACGTGAAACCCTCAGGGCATAACCACTGACCCGAAACACCCAATCAGACAGGTTTGAAGCAAAAAAAATAAAACTCATGTAAAGTGACAGCGACCCTGACAGCATCAGGTAGTGAGGAACGTGGTAGCGCAGGGCTGTGCTGTAAATGCATCTTCAGTTTGGTGTGAATGGAAATCTAATTTGTGTCGTCGATGGAAAGTTTAGATCTCTGGAAAATGCCCTGCAAGATAAGCTGAAGATTTGTGGATTTCCTTCGTAGCATATTTTCACTGAGTGCTTTATTGTTCATGGAAAGGCCTCAAGAAAAATGTTTAATTAAAAAATAGTGCTTTGAGTTTGTTTAGCTTAAGTTTCGATACCGTGCTCTAATGAGGCTTTTGTAGACGCTATTAAGGGACACTATTAAAAAGCCTTTAGATGAGAATACTGCCAGGCTAGCAAAGGGGGGAAAATAAAGCGTAAGCATGCAGATTGTTGTTCACATTCTGTTACAAATTTGATTTTAACATACAAAAGTAAAAAAACGTAATAGTGCAGAGTTAAAGCCGGAGGCTATGAAAAGCCTTATTGTTGCTAAGCTCTGCAAAGCTTCTTGCGTTAAGGTGATTAAAAAAAAAGGGGGGGGGAATGCAGTGATGGACTGAAATCCAGTCTGCAACTCCAGCACTGGGACACATGGTGCTGGGGCACACTGGGACCATGGATAGCTGTCTCCTGTGGGCTGTGCCTCCCCTTCTGTGTTGTCTGCTGCTGGGCTCCACAGTGTTCTAAAAGCTCAGTTCCTCCTTGCAGACTGACAGCACGGCTCCTAGCCCGTGTCTGCCAAAAATAAGCACAGGAGCAGCAGGAGGAACGTGTCTGTCTCAGGCAGCAGCCACGTGAAGGCGGATGGCAGGGCTGAGGGGAAGGCAGGAGGCCGGGCTGTGGGGATGCATGGTCTGTGTCCAGCAGTGGTTCTTCTGCCCCTCCCTGCACCCCATCTTTGCTCGTAGTGTCTTGGAGGTAGGGCATCCCCAGTTCTGGCGTGGGGAGAGTCTGCTGCTTTGCTTAAAGGAGGAAAAAAGAGAGCTGAACCCAACTGAAAGTCCCAAACTGCATTCCATGGGCTCTCCAAACAGCTCTCCATGCAGCTCCCCATGTGCTCCACGCCTCCTGAAGAGCCGGTGTCCCAACATCGGAACCAGTGCTGGCTCAGAGAGCCGAGTTCTGTGCAAATGACAGGTAAAAGTGGGAATGGGGGGAAAGAACACTAAATATCCTATTCTGCATTTCACTGTGGGGCTGACTGCTCACACCGCCATCCCTAAGCTACCTCGGAGCATAGGGGACAGCCTTTGTGCCACAGGCAGCTTTTTGGGACAGCAGTCCTGAGGTAGCACGTCCCTGCCATGGGCTTCCTGCTCTTGGTGCAGTGCTTTTCGTTCTATATTTCAGCAGCTAAGATTTTACCTTGGGTTGCTCAGAGCATTGGCTTCCCTGCAGGCAGCTGTTAGCATCTGTCCTTGTAGAGGTGCAAGTCCTTCGTGTGACCTTTGGAAACGTGCTCCAGTGGCTCAGTCCTCACCTTGCTGCTTAATGAAACACCCACTCCACCTGCATCCGTCAAGAAGTTCTGTGTGCCTCCTGGAGTTATGCTAACACATGGCCTTTTCGCAAGCGTTGCACTGGGGATTGGTAATACGAAGTGGTTGCCAACAGACCGGCAGTGGTCGGAGCAGGAAGGCTCATTTCCACTTGCCTAAGACAGTTGTGTGTCCAAAAGTGGCATCTTCTAATCCGATTTGTTGCCTCAGAATAGCCCATTCATTGGATTTAGTGGATATTTAGGCCTGTGAGTTTTGGAGCAGGAAGTCTGCCAGGAATGACGATGGCTGTACTTAGTGTTTGGAGACACAAAGCTCTTGCTCATAGCTGGGAGAGCAGCTGAGATGCTGTAAGCAGTGGTTTTGCTGATCCTTTACATCAGCTCATGATTCTCACCCACATTTTGTCTTTGTGCATCAACTTTTAAGTATATTTGCAGTTTCTAGTGTGATCCCTTTCTTTGGGATGACCCAGTTGGCCAAGGCAGCCAAGTGGAACGTGCTGCAGGACCCGACTTTGCTGTAGGATGTCCAGTTGGGTGCACAGGCCTCACACCTCCACCTGCCCCACGTTGGGGTCATCCTGGAAGGTCAAAGCTGCTGCAGGTGATGTCATGGTGAACATATGTACATGAGGTGGGGTTGGGCAATGGTGCTGTTGCTCGAGGGACACTCAGACACTGCTAGGTGCTCTGCTCCCCCAGGTTTGTAGCTAAGGGTCTTTGCTCCTTGGAAGTGAATGCAGCTCAAGTCAGGCATTTCACTTGTGTTTGGTGAAAATGAGCACCAACAGGACCTGTCGTATAGCATGGCGTGTGCTCCCTGTGCCAGCCCCAGCCCCTGGTTACTGCTGGGTGCTTTTAACGACATTTTCCAGGAAGACTGTTGCAGTAAACACGGGTAATTTCTGTTCTACAGACTTTCTGCTCTACATTATCATTTTACAAGCAGGCTTCTCTGTTTGCTTTTAGCCTGTTCAGTTTTGTCTCACTTCCTTTGTATTTTAATTAACATGCTCTGAAGTTAAGAGGAAAATACGTCATCCTGGGGCCTTGGCACGCTGAGCAGACAGAGGCGAGCTGACAGCCTGCCTGCACCGCCGGTACGAGCTGGAAGGGACAGGCTGTGCCAGTGCAGGGGGCTGGGGGAGCGTTTTCCTATGAGTGTTGCTGGAGAGAATCCTCCCCAGCACTGCACAGCAGAGGCAGAGGTGATGCTGCTGCTGGCACCAGGAGTGGCTGTGACCCAGCTGGGCTCAGCAACAGGCTCAGGGCTCAGCTCCTGCTCTTGCAGCTGCACGTAATTAAAAATAAATAAATATATCTATATTTTAAAAAGAAAGAACTGGAAGTGTTCAGCTATTTTGTTAATGGCTGTGGATGTTGTCTTTCATCCAACGTGAGGTCTGAGCCAGGTCGAGGCTCTGCGTGCCCCCTGTCCATCTGTCTGTGGGGTGCTGGGGTGTCCCAGCTGAAGGGCTCGCCCCGCAGCTTCAGTGTAATGGTGTGTAATGAAGCCTAATTTATGAGCCTTAATAATAATAATTTAAGGCGTTTGAGTCTGGAGGAAGACTTTGCAGCTGTAGTTTCTGTGCCTGTCTGCGTTCTGTAAACACGGTCATGTTGGCAAAGCGCAGGGCTGGCGAAGCTGGAGCTGGGCCTCTCCATTCTGGAGCAGAAGCAATGTGTGTCAGGCACATTCATTTGCCTCCTGCATCATCCTGAGCCCATGGAGATGAAAATTTTCAAATTTCACTCGAAACACAAGTGTCCAAATCACATTTGTGACCTCATCCCCATGCAGTGGGCTGGGAGCAGAAGGAAGGGGGTTGGCAGCAGAGCTCTGTGCGCTTCTTTTGCTCTCCTTTAGTGGGGGAAGCAGCTGGGGCAGCTGCTGCTGGGGGCACGCAGAAGGTGCAAATCGGGCGTCCCTTGGGGCCACCTGGAAGAAAATGTATTAAAATATGCAGTGCCCATAATGCCACGCTAACAACTTGCATTTCCCAGAATCTTTAGCCCTGCTGGTGCGCAAACAGGCTGCGTCTACAAACCAGCAGGGAACCATCGCAAATGACTGCAGAAAATAATTAAGGAGGGCATTGGAAGCCAGGAGAAAAACGATCCGCTGCTCCGCGGCAGCAGATCGCAGTGCTAATAGCCCGCTCACCTGAGGAGCAGGGCCTCGGGTTGCCATTGGGTCAGCAGCGAGTAAGGCGATCGTTGGAGGGGGATAATTAGCGTCTTCGCACCGTTCCGTTTGGGAGCGGAGCCAACTGTCGGAAAGGGGATTTGCTCTCCCTTCCCCAGAGCAGCCTGCAGGGCTTATTGATTTATAAGAGCAGGCTGATTTCCATGTAAATAAATGCGAGGGTGGCCGGGCAGCGGCGCACAGTCCGGATGCGGTGACTTTGGCTTGCTGACATCATTGCTCATTAGCATGCAGGAGAGGAGAGCAATGCAACAGCCGAGCCCCGCGCCGCTCCTGCGCCCGCAATTATTCTCCGCGGGCTGCATCTCAGCTCGTTAGTGCCTGGCGCTCAGAGAGCAAATTGGACATCCCCTCGCCACCACCAAGTGGAAGGCAGCTCAGGGGGATCCATCCGGATGGGAGCCGAGAGGCACCCCCCGGAGCGAGGATTGAAGCAAGAGCTCAGCGCGCGGGGAAGAAGCAGCGTGTTTCTCCAGGGGTGATTTTCTCTGCTGCCACGTCGCATCCAGCTGCTGCTGGCCAGAGCCCCGCTGCTCGCCCAGCAGCGGATGCACCCAGGCTGTTGCACTGTTGTGCTGCATCCAGGATGCTTTGCTGGGAGGCCCTGGGAGCAGCTCGGCTGCTCCAAGTCAGCTGGCACAAGTAGCACAGCCAGCATCCCCGTGCCGCCAGCGTCCCCGACACTGACAGGTAAGAGGCTGCCTTTGGCTACAGCTCCAGAGCCGTTGTGTTTTTTGGGGTAATAGGAGAAGGGAGGAGGAGGAAGAGGTGGGGTGAGCGGCGTTCTGTGCGTGCAGAACACACTGCACACATTGCTGCGTGCTAACTTTGCTCCGTGCACTGTTCGTGGTGACCTTTAGAGGGGCTGTGGGTTTATTTTTTCCGAGCTTTGGGGCTCTCCTTGTTTATGGATGGACAAGGTTAATGGTTAAATTGCAGCCCTGCAGCCGCAGGAAGTCAGAAACGGGGATGCTGCTTGAACCGATTTTTCATTTTAAAAATAATCAGGAAGGCTCAGCTGGCTTTAAATAAGAGTAAGTATTAAAAAATCCCCATCTCTCTGTGCTAGTTTGATTGCTTTGGTGGGTGCAGCTTCAGGCAGCCTGGGCTCCTGGCCGAGCAGACAGTGTGCGGTGGGCATGGGGGCATTACAGCTCCGGTGTTTGTTGTGCTGGTTTGGGATTCCCGAGGACAGAGAGCTTTAGAGTAATCATCTCTCTATGCCCTTCTTCCTAATGCCAGAATGCCTGAGTACAAACCAACCTAGAGCTGAAACCTGGAGGCTGGGTTTGTCAATGCAATCTTGTGAAGTCCAATTTCCTTTTTTTCTGTCTGTTGAAGGAACATTTTAAGCAGATGTGACACAGACGTGACCTGTGACCGTGGAAAGATTTTAATCCAGTTACTCTTTGTTTTGTGGCCGTGATGCCTTGGTTAAACAGTGATCGAATCTTTTTGAGCCGTTGAGGATTAGCGCTGGGCAGAATAATGCCAAAACAATTCTTCGCAGCAGACGCAGTGTCATCCTTTCAGTTTCAGCTGTTACCTTGTAACTTACCAGACTCACTTTTATCCCACTGTTATTTCACCTGCTGGGAGCACTGGGGCCTCTCACCCCAACACCTCCTGTTTGTTGGGGTACCGCCTCGAGCCTGCGATAACGGTGGGTGAAGCAAAGCGATCTGCAGCTAACCAGATTACATTTTTTTTTTTGGCATGGTAATCCCCTCCTGCTGCTTGTTTCTTGACCCAGCGCAGGGCGAGTGCTCTGGCACTGATTGCTTGCACAAATGGGTCAGTATTGCCCATCCCAGGGGGCCTAAGCCTCAACTTCTGAAATAATTACAATTTCCAGTGTAGCTCATCCTGTGTCTGAGTATTATGCCTGTCAGACAGTTGTTTTCCTTTAGGTCATAGAGCCTAGGAGGTGCTCAAATGGAATTGTGTTTACTGCTTCCCATGGTTTCTGCTTGTCATGCTGCGAACTCGAGGTGAAGGCCCTTTAAATAGCACAGAGAGCCCCAGGGCAGCTCCCAGCTCCTGCTCCAGGCCCATTGCGAAGGGAGAGGCTGCAGTGTGTGGGGCCAGGAGGGGCAGAGAGATGAGTGCTGCTCATGGGGAGACTGCTGTTAGCAGGATGGGGAGCCGTGTGCTGAACTGGAGGCTCGGGGGCAATTTTCTTCCTTCAGTTAAGCAACAGGAAGAAACCCATTGAGATACAGCTCTGTCTCTTGTTGGGCTGGAAAGCTGCTGAACGGTCTAATTAATAATCAGACAAGATAACCCGCGGTGTAGGGCAGCACCGTGTGGCACATGCGTGGGAGTGGTGCTGAGCCCAGAGCCTGGGCTGGAGCTGTCACCCATGGGGACACCAAGCCCCCTTCCCATGGCTCCCCTCCCCAGAGTCTTGGGCAACCCCAGATTTGTGGTCGTCGTTGCTGTTACTGTGCATATTCTGCTCTTTGACATGGAAACTGAGGGCTTGCTTTCCTTTCCCATGGCCAGGGAGACACGAGCAGTTGTTATTTCTGCATTCTAAGAGCAGCCCAGCAGCAGGGTTCAGATCAGGAGCACGCTCGAGCAGCCAGGGGCTCTCCCCCAGCTCTGCGTGCTGCTGCTTCTCGTCTACCACTTGGTGCCAAATCCACTGCCAGCAGAGCTGGAGGCAGCCCCAAGGCTGCTCTGGGCGCTGCCCCAGGGAAGCAGGGGTTGGGACAGCACAGTGGGGACCCATCCTTGAACTGCTGGGCCTGGTTCACTGAAGGCAGACCAACCAGAAAATCCTCTGAGACTGTTTTTGCAATGCTAGGGATGGCTCTTTATTTTTCTTCTTTTTGGTAATTAAGCAAGAACAAATCTTGAAATGCTAAAGGATTTTTACCGAGTCTTAAAAATAGTCTCCAGTCTGAGACTCAGCACAGACAGCATCAGCCAGGAGAGGAGAAATTTTCCAGGAGTGGAAATGGGATTTGTAATAAAAGCTTCGACGCCAACCTCAGTGCCTTAGCGATTGCTGCTATTGGCACCAGGAAGATCAGAAGGAATTAAAATCAAGCGAAATACTGCAAACCTTCCTGGAGATGTGCAGCTCTGCACACTCCACTGTCAGCACTGAGACTGGGGGAGTTGCATCCATGGGAGCAGTTTGGCTGCTGGATTATTTCTCCCTTCCTCAGTTTCATGGCATTGCTGTGCTCTGTTGCTGCTGCCTTATGTTGATCTTTTAAGCCAGGTGCTTGTACAGCAACTTGGGTCAAGTGAGCTGTCCTTGGAGGCCACCAAGTGCATCTTGTCCTTTGGATTGCTGCTACTGTGTCTGTGGCACCTCCGTTGGCCTCCTGCATCCCAGCTCACCCTTTTCAATGCAGGTCACGCAAATTCTTTGCAATTCATTTCTGCTGTGGTAGTTTTTTCTGGTTGAAGTGAGTCCGGAAGAGCATCAAGTGGCAGAAATGTTTTGTCCAGCGAGATACTGCTCTGTAGCTGAGCTTTGTGGGCATGCAGCAGCAACCTGGGGCTGCTGGGAGTACTTGGTTCTCTTGGGAGCATGTGAGGTGTCTCCTCGATCTCTGCTCTTTGTCCATGCATTCCCACCCATCCCCAGAGCAGCGGTGTTTCTCCAGCAGCTCTGTGGTTGTGCAGAGGAGCAGGGCTGCTCGCAGCATGCGTTGCTCCAGACCTGTCTGGAGCTTGCAGCTCCAGTAGGGATGCTGATGTTTCAGGATTCAATGGGGAAGTCTGGACTGAGTGCTCCCTGTGAGCCCCACAACACCTTCTACTGCCATGCCTCAGCTTTCCCCTCTGTACAATGGAAGAGTGGTGCCCGTACTGGAGGAGGGCTGCAGGGTGCTCTGCGGGTGTGAGGGGCTGTGCTTGTTTTTCAGTTTGGACAGATGTCTGCCCGTGAGGTCTGGGGAAATGGATCTGTGCAGCTGGAGCTTGCTGAGGGTGGGAGGATGCCTAATTATCTCCCAAATGAGGGGAGGAGATAACAGGCAGAGACATTCAGAAGCCCTTGTTAAGAGGCTCAGGGATCACATGAGCTGCCTCAAATCTTCAGCCTCTCCCTTTTTCCATGAAGTCTTGTAGCTGAGTGACTGACAAGTGACCAAGAAGTCTGATTGCAATCAGAACGATGGCTCAATCCCAGAAGGAAATCAGACTGCTGTATATATCTTACCCCACGATGCAAGGGAATTGTCCCATTATTTGTTACACATCGCATCCAAGCTGAGTAGAGAACTGCTTTTTTGAGGGATTCCCAATCTTGCATGCTAATGTGTGCACAAATGCTTGCAAATCCTTTATAATGGAGTGTGGCACAGACGTCTGGTGGCCCCGTGCTTCTGTTCTCGCATTGTCTCGGTGCCGGGGTTGCTCCCTGATACATTTATTTCCATCCCAGAAGAAACAAGCAAGGAACAGAGATAAGCAGTGCTGGTGGGTGATAAGAGCTGTTTGCTGAGTTTGTTCTGCATCCAAGAGGAATTTTAACATGGTGGCAGTTGCTGCATTGTGCCCTGACACCCATGTGCCCATCCAGCTGAACTGGAAATAAGAGCCCCACAACCCCAACAGGGCAGGGGGGAGTTCATGTGGGCAGGAGCGCTGCATCACTAAGCCCAGGAGAGCAAACCCTGCTTGTGCAGCCTGAGAGCCATTGGCTGGGGGGTTGCAGCGAGAGGCCAGCTTGGCAGGCACCACTCCCACCATCCCAAGCCATTTGCAAAGAGCCCCTTTCTTTCTCCTGCTGCTTTGGCTTCAGGCTTCCCAGCTCTTGTCTTCCCAGGCTCTTCAGCTCCACTTGTTGTATTTCCCAGTTTGGAGTCTTTCCCCTTTTAGTTTTTTTTTTACTGTAGAAAGAAGAGGGCTCAGCTGAGGGCTGCATGGGATGGTGGGTCCCATGCGTGCCAGCAGCTGGGGGCAGGGGCCTCCTTGTGCCAGGAGCACCACCTCGAGCAGCCGTTGCAAAATCACACCCATCCGTCTTATAACTTCATCAAATGACTTGCTGACCTTGAGTCGAACAAATTTTTCGATGTTTTTGAGCTGCTGCTGCTTTGTACCATGTGCAGGCAATTCGAGGCGGGCTTCTTTCCAGCTAACTCTGAAGCCAGGAAATGTCATTTTCTCCCAGTTTTCTTCCCTCCCTCCCAGCCTGGCTGCGGGACTGCCCCATGTGCAGCTCCTGGGGATGCTCTATAGCCATGCCTCTCACAGCAGCACATTCCCTCTCATCTTTGCTCTTTGCCCACAAGATCTCACTACTTAGCAGCTCCTTTATTTGCTCTTCGTGCCCAAGGTTGGCGGTGCCATCAGCCCTCTGTGCTTTATTAGCAAACACAGCAATGGGTTTCTCTCCACCAGTCCTCATTTAGCTCTGAGTTGTGAGGTTCTGAGATGTTCCCAACTTTCAGGAACAGCACCAAAGTTTCCAGCCCAGTGGCCTCTCCCTTGCTGGGCTTCTCTGATGCTCACCAGGGCAGGACTTGCCCATGATGAGCTTTCAGACCTCTTTGGCTTTCTCTGGGACTAGCATGACCCACCCTAGTGTGCTCATCCTGCAGTCTCAATTATGCCTGATGAGCTGGAGGGAGCTGTGGGGTGCTCTGATGGCCCCAAATGTCTCCCAAAGCCATTGGCTCTGCACCAGAGCATCAGCACCACCAGGGCTGTGTCCTGTCGGTCATCGTGCGTACGATCGAGCATTGCTTAGCACCATTCCACTCTGAGTGTGTTTGGCGATATTGCTTTCTCAATTTCATCTCACGTTTTGAAATGTACATTTTTATATTAAGTTTTTACTACCGGGAATTATTTTTAATTATATGGAGCTGGGAGATGATAAAGTTGAGTAAGTGAGACCTATGTGAAGAAGTCATGGAAACCATATCATAGAAGTAGAAAGATACTCCAAGGACACGTAGTATTGTTCCCATGAAACAACATATCCAAACGTAAAGAAAATAATTGTAATTAAAACTGTTAATCTTCTGTTTTTAATGAGGGGAAAGAAGGAGAACTGAACATCTCAAGGGCAAGATCTTGAAGTTTGTATGATTTGTCTAGGGAGATGGAAGAAACTCCACGCTTGGAGATGCTCAGATTTTGACAGTGCGAAGTTTTTACAGAGCTCATTGTCCTGGCCTGGGGATGTCACTGGTGAGCAGATGGGCTCTGTGCATCCCCTCAGCCTTTGCTTTTCTGATCCTCTCAAGTGATTTTTAAGCAGTCTGACTTCTGCTCACTGGGATCCCTCACGAGGGTGTGGCTGGTGAATAATCCCCATGAAAACCTTCTCTAGTCATCACTAGAAGATGCAGAGCTGATTCCAAAACCCGACCAGTGGTGGGAGCTCGTCTCCATCGCAGTACTGCAGTTCCCTTGGCACATTGCACATCCCAGAGCGCAGGGACAGAGGCTGCCCTTCCTCAGCCCCCGTCCCCGGGCCGTCCTCTCCATCCTGCCACCTGATACCACAATTTCCCTCATTAGTTCTCCAGGAGCAGACTGCTGGGCTGTCACCCTTTGAAGCTTGTGATTGATGTCCTGAAAATTAAATTTGGCAACGAAGTCCTAAACTCTGCTAGGATAACTGCCCAAGTCACAAACGTTGAATTCAAGGCTCTGGAGCTATTAATTATTCTTAGCATATTGAGCTGCTTCTAATCATATCATGAAACGAGATGGAAACAGCTAGGAAACCGGTGGCTTTGCTGTGGCAGAGCCTTTCCACAGTAGCTGATTAATTAAAGTATTCGCGTGAAATTACGCCTTGATTATTTTTTAAGGTAACAGCCAGAGGCGATGCCGAGGATTTCTGGCTGGATGCGAACCAGACACTCGGGGTGCGTTCGGGTCTGTGTGTACGTTAGATCTGATGAAAGGCAGGAAATGGGAAAATCTGGCAAATCTCCCTGGCTTGACTGAACGGAGCCTCTTGACTTTTGCTAGAGTGCATTTTTTGTGTTGTAATGGCCAAGTGGAAATTTAGACTCAAAGCTGGATCTGAGCACTGGTATGCTTCGCTGGCCTTTATGCAGTGGCGAAAAAGAAGGCAAGGTGTTGGAGAATTAAAGCCCCCAGTGTTTAACTATTGCTGCCCTTCTGTTTGCTTTGCTTTCCGTTATAGCAGAGAAAGCTGCAATGATCACAGAAACTTTTCCCTTGCTTTTTGTCTGTTACCTTATTCCTGAGACGTGGGCCTGATTCCCTTCTGCTGTATGAAGAGAAATGGTACCTAATTCCTCAGAAGTCAGTGATGTTTGATTAGCACAAATTAATTCAGAATCCTGTGTGGTTACTTCAAAATAGATACCATTGACCCATATAGTGGAAGAGCGTTGTATTTTCAGAAATAGAAGCTGATTTCTCAGTGCTCACTGTAACCCCCTTTTTGGGGCGTGGGGAGTGCTTTCAGCCCAGTTTGTCCTTCGCTCCCACCCCTGCCTGTCCTTCACTGCGGTCCAAGCCCATGATAAAACTTCCCATGGATCGCCAGCTGCGGGAACAAACCCCTGAAGGAAATGTTAAGAAGTGGTGGTTGCATTGAATTAAGCTAATGTGTGCTAAATGGCAACCTTTGGTTGTTCTTTCAGTTTTTATTGTGTGTCCGGGGCAGTGTGTGAGCCATCGAGCCAGGCTGTTAGCATCCCGCTGGCGTGCAACGCTGGCTTGTGTCACCTCCCTTAATTTAATTTAGCTTTATATGTTCAGACTGTAATCAATTTTTATGCTACTTTAATAAGCAAATTTATGCTATCAGCATGCTAAAAGGACTTGTCATTCACAGCTTCCCAGTCAATCCACCATTTTGTGCGTTAGCCAAGTGCTCGACTGTCCTAAATTTGGTGGCTGCCCTGCAATTAGCGGCTGGCACGCTGGTCCTGCCAGGCAGACACGTGGCCCTCGCACCGAGCGGCCCTGGAAATGCTCTTTGCAAGGCAGTACGGGGAAGCAGTTACATAGCCCCAAACATTTGACAGCCTGACTCAGCTGGATTGCCAAATGTTGTTGTGGCAAATATGGACTTTTATTTCCTCCATGTGAGAGAGACAAGTGCTGCGTTAGAAAGTGCCTGAGCGTAAAAACAAGTGGTTGAGTTTAGTAGTTGTGGGCCAGTGGCTGGCAGGAATCTCTGCTCTTTCCCATTTTCAGTACAGCTCACCATCTCATCTTTAAACTAAAAGAGAACAGATTTAGATTACATATTAGGAGGAAATTCTTTACTCAGAGATTAGTGAGGCCCTGGCAAAGGCTGCCTAGAGAGCTGTGGGTGCCCACCCCACAGGTGTTCTAGGCCAGGTTGGATGGGGCCCTGGGCAGCCTGATCTGGTGGGGGGACGCAGCCCATGGCAGGTTGGAACTGAGTGGACTTCAAGGTTCCTTTGGAAGGGTCCCAACCTTGGGCCCCAACCATTCTGTGGTTCTTTGATTCTATGATCTCTTCTTTTCTTTTTCTCCTCCCCTTCCAGGAAGATTTGTCTCCACTGTAAGTGCTCCCAGGAAGAGCACATCGTAACAGTTATGCCCCTGGAGATGGAGAAGACCGTCACCAAGCTGATGTTCGACTTCCAGAGGAATTCCACCTCCGATGACGACTCGGGCTGTGCACTGGAGGAGTATGCATGGGTGCCTCCTGGCCTGAAACCCGAGCAGGTAACCCTGACACCAAGATTCCAAAATACTTTGTGCGAGTTCACTCTTCAGAAATAATCACCGAGGGTTTTTTTTTTTTCAGGGATATGGGTGCTTGCTGCGTGCAGTTCTGTTGTTGGGTGCTCTGTAGGGACTTTTAAACACAGGTCTGGTGTGAACACAAAAATGGAACAAAATAGAGATGTGATTGTCACCAGGACTTGGGTTTTTCTGTGTCTGTAGGCAACTGAGAGAATAAAATAGTACTTTCAGGATGGAGTTTGTTGTGATGATGAAAGGGAAGAGGCAAAAGCATGCCTGTTTTATGGGGAAGAGTGATGTGTCTGGGCCAGCTGATGCACATTCCGCTCTCCTGGACCACCGTGCCCCTGAAGAGAGGGACAAAGCCAGCAGCTTGCTCTAAAAATGGGCCAACAGCTTTGTGGTTGGATTCTTCAGTCACGATGTTTATGAGTTACTTGAACTTCATTGGAGCAATTCTTTCCAGCATCTCTTTGTAGGAATTTAATGGGATGGATTAGACCTTAGCATAATGCATGGAAAGCACATTGATTTCTGCTCCACACAGTTTGCAGGATTCATTTGGTTTTTGTGCTGGTCTTTTACATGTTCAACTCAGAACTTAATTTGCAGAGGAGATTGCAAAATGCGCTTAGCCTTGATAATTGCTATGGCAATCATTTAAAATCATGTAAGGAGGTTGGGAGAGCATGGAAGGCTTTCATTCTTATTGTTACAGTTACTGTCCTTAAATACTGTGTTTTCCTGAGCTTTTATTCAAAAGGGCTCAGGCATTTCCTGAAATATTTTGGCACCACCCATAGGCTGTAAATATTATCTGTCTGATTAGAGAAAATCCAGTTGTTCGGGTTTCTCTTTTTACCCCCCCCTTGTCTTTGCAAGCCTGGCTCAGTGCTTGCTTTCAGCTTTCGTTTGGTGCCATCCAAGCACGCACATCAAGCAGCAGCCTTTCTTCTGTTCCCTTCCCTATGGTAGAAGCTCCCTTTGAGCATCCCAGGAGGTACCAGACTGGGTGCATGGTCAGGTGCAGATGGTCCTGGTGTACCCCACACCAAGGGACAGGTGGGTTTCAGAAGTCCCCGGAGGACCATGCCCAAGCTGGTTATCTCTACAGTAGGTACTGATGTCTCACGCATTACTCAGGTTAGTGTGTTTTTAGGTACTTCCAGCATCTGTTTCTTTTAGAGACCACTGTGCTTCTCAATACAAACACTTCTCTTGCCTACAGTACTGGGTCTTTCAGCAGATCTGCCTCTTCAGACCGCTCTCTGATCACCATGGAGATGAAGAGCAGCCATAAGCAGAGCCTAAGGCAGGCACTGAAATCCTTCCAGCACAGCTTCTCTGCCAGCCCTTGGGTACATTTCCCACCTCAGATGAGCCTCTAAGGAGACAAAAACAGGGCGTGGCAGCAGAATTTTTGCATGAGGCCAAGAGTTATCCCTGCGTGGAGAGCAGCCCCCTGAGTAGATGGCATTGTTGGGGATGGCATGGAGAGCAGCTCCCTGAGCTTCTGATTTCGGTTTGTGTTCAGGGTAGTTGTAGGGGTGGTGTTTGCAGAAAGCGTGGACTCCCCGTTTGAGTGGGGTTGTGAAAGACCTGCTAAAGGAAGCGTATGGCACTGAAAGACTTCAGTTCTTGTACTTTTTTGTATGAGCTCTGTGTGGGTTCTTGTGTTGGACCTGGACATTGATGAGATTTTGGTTTGTCCCTGTAGGTCGTGGTGATGGTTCTGGCTTGGAAAGCAGCTCCGTGAGCTCCTGCTGTAGGTCATGATGATGGTTGTGGTGTGGAGAGCAGCACCCTGAGCTTCTCCTGTAGGTCGTGGTGCTGGTCCTGACATGAGTAGCAACACCCTGAGCAGGCAGCAATGATACTGGAGGTGCCCCAGGGCACTGGGAAGGTGCCACTGCCCTCCTGCAGCACCATTAGCAGGAATCTGTGCAGTGATTGCTGGAGCTGCACAAGGCTGCAGGCAGACCCATGGCTCTCTGCTCAGTGAGTCAGGCGTGTGTACGTGCTGTGGAACCTCTCAAAGGCTGGTGGCTGAGCTTGCAGCTGCTGGGGAGCTTTTGGGTGGGCCCAGCTGCAGGCAGGGGACACTGCTGTCAGGCTAGGGTGAAAATACAGATTTGCAGGCAGAGAAATTTTCTCTACCTTCCATTGCCTTGCTGTTGTGTTTCTCTGACATGAAACAGATGAAATGAAACAACTTTTTTCTGCAATATTCTACTTTATTAAAATCTGCGCTCAGCATATGAGCCGGGGAGGTAAGTAGTCCCCTGAAAGACTAATGCAGCTTTCTTATTGTACTTGGACAGCAGCCTTCCTACCTTGCTGTTCTTGGGAGACAGCGTTCACGTCTCACTCAGCGCAGCAATTTACAGGATTCTGGGGGGGAAGTTGGCCAACAACCATAACAACAGGTTCTGGCAGTTTCAGCAGGTCACTTGGAATTTGGAGAGTCCCTTCCATCCATAGCTTAAAATATTTAATATAATCTGAAGGGGGACCAGCCCAAACATACAAGGTGGATACCTGGACACTAATTCAGAAATGATCAGCTGGTCCATGGTATGTGCCAACCATGGGAGAATCGTGTTGGTTACTTAATGCCCACTGCTGAACAGAACAAAAGGCATTGGTCCAGTGATGACAGACCATGAGCCAAACACTGCAGTGAAGAGCAGAGCTGCAAATTTCCCTTGTGTTATGGCCGATCAGCATGCAGGACTACAAAGTGCTTTGCACAACAGTCATGAATATTATATATTTTTAAATATGTCAATACCACAGGGATGAAGACAGTAACATAAAAAATGTTAAGATTCGACTGCATAAGTTGTGGGTAGGAATTCATCAGGAAAATGGGCTAAAATTAACGAAACCTATGTGGAAGAAAGAGAGTATGAGCCAGGAGACTGGAGATGTTACTGTGCTGAGGAGCCCAGAAGAGCTTGGTTTGTTTGGTGTCCCCAGCTGAAGGGCTGGGATCACTCCCTGTGCGTTACAGGAGGAAGAACAGTTACTCAGCCTAAACCTTTGGCACGCAAACATAGATAGAAACTGGCTCTGAATGCATTCAGGCAGGAAATTGGAAGAGGTTTCAAACCATCAGAGGTGTAAGGCTCAGCGGCAACCTGCCAACAGGGAAGGCGGAGGGTAAAATCCCAAGAGTGAGCTCCATAAATTACACTGCGATCAGAAAATGTGGTTTCTTGCAATAGCAGTTGGCTGCCCAGGGTGGCCGTGAGGTTGCTGTGAGCTCTCCTCCCACCTGCATCAGGACACTGATGAAAAATTGTTTCGTGGTAGGAGTTCTCTTCGGGAGGACACAGCTGCAGAGGCAGATGGAGCAATGGGGCTGTACAGAAGGAGAAATGGAAGCACAGGGCTTGGAGAAGTACTCCCTTCCGCCTGCCTGCAGTTCCCTGGTCAGATAAATAAATGAACATGGAAGTCTTGAAATCAGCAGACAGCAATAGAAACCCGTCCTGAGCAAACACATGCCAGGCTGTGGGGACTGGGGGCCAGTGTGTCTGCTGGGGCTCGCGCCGACACCACGTCTGGGGGCAGATGCTTGAAAAGAAGCATTTTTATAATGTGTTTTTCACATTTTTAAGCAAGGGCTGTGTAAATACATGTGAACGCGCAGCCTTGAATTCCTTGGGCCTGTGGTTTGGAGGAACCCAAAGACATTGTAACATGCCAACTTGAATTTCTGGATACAAGGGGCTTTTGAGGATTTTTGTCTTTATTGTGTCTCAATAATAGGAGCAGCTGGTTATGGGCACAGATCTCAAGTGAAACAAAAGATGGGCCTCCACTTGAGCTGCGGTGTGGCTTTCTGCATGGCTCTAACACGCCAATGTTCAAGACCCTTTATGTGCTATAAGAACGTAATTCCCTCTGCTGACAGCACAGTTGCTCGAATTGAGTCCCTCAAAAGTTAGGAAAATCTCATCTGAGCTAAAATTAGTAGTGCTGCAGCTCGGGACCATTTTCTTCTAAGGCAGCCCCTAGAGCTGGGATCTCGAGAGCGGTGCAGTGTGGTGTGAGGCTGCAGGTGTCATGGGGAATTTATTAAGGAGCTGATGTTCATGTTGATTCCTGTTCTGAATCTTTTGCAAGGCCTATAGCACGGGCCTGAGTTACAGCACCTCCAGGCTCCATCTGTTGCTATTCAGGTCACCCAGTGTGCAAAGGACAGCAGAGACAAACCTGCAGTGAGCGTGCATTTACACCTTGCCGGAAAATACTCGCTTGATGTGGCAGAAAGTCATTTACCTTGGCCAGCTGCCCTGGAGGATGTGTGCCTCACTTGTGCCTATGTGTCATGACTGAGTGTATTTTACCTTTTCTTGAGCCCTATAAATTCAGCAAACTATTTCACTCCTCAGACTGAAGTCTTAATTCAGCAAGAAATAGACAGAGCCAAGCAACCTTATGCCCCAAGCCTGCATAGCAAGGGGAAATAGATAAGCTAATTTATGGCTAGGAATAACGAGATCTCCATGAATAAGTACTGACCTTGAATAACTCTCAGCAGTGGTACCTCGTGAGCTTGTGGTCTGGAGCTGAGCTGTTCCCCCACTCTGCAATGGGCCAGGAGGAGGTGTGAGCGTGTCCCCACTCTGCTAAAGGAAAACAGGGCACAACCACATGTCTCGGCTTCTGGTCTGTGTCCCAGGGCGTTTGTTTGAGGGTTGTGAGCTGATGGAAGCTGTTAAAACAGTTGGATCTTTGAGCAGTCTTGTTGTCAGGGAAAGAATCAGCTGCTTTGGTTGACCATGGAAACAAAAGCACTGAGCTGACGTGATTTGCATGGTTCTCAGATGGGAAGTGTGGTGGATAATGGAGGTAAGAGGCAGGGGAAGAGCAGGGAAAGGGCAAGAAAGCAGAGCAGTCCCAGTGTGCACAATACAGGCTTGTTCTGGAGCTTTATTCCAGCATGCAATTACAGCTTGTGCTGGCTGCAGAGTTATTCCAGCGTGCTATCCCTCAGTACCTGTAGAAGAGCATCTTCAGCGGCGTACCCAGCGGAACGATCAGCTACAGTCAGTACTGCAGATGGTTGCTGTAACTGCTGGTGCTCCGGGGGCTGAGTGGGGTGGGGTCTGCTGCCAGAAGACCACCTTCACATGCCTTTGCAAGTGCTGCTTCAGTCTCTGTTTAATCCAGTTTCAATTTTTTGCTTGGAAGAAGAAACCTTGTGGCATGTGCTATCTCAAGTCTGAAACTTGTGGATGTGTGTCCTTGATTCCAATGTTCTTCTTTAATGCCAGCGGGAAGCGGTGTCTCTGCAGGATCTTTTATAGACCAAGAGCTGCTCCAAACGCTTGACAGAAATTGATGTCGTTCTCAACAAGAAGCCGGGGAACAGCAACACTTGAACTGATCCGCTGCCATTAGCCGTGGGAGAGGAGAGCTGCACAGTGTGCCAGAACAAACAGATTTTATGGGAATTGTTTCTCTTTGTTCTCTGCCTTTGTCCTCGGGGCTCTGGAGTGGGTTTATGGGAGCAGGGGCAGCACTGTGGGATGTGCGACCGCCTGCAGCTGGGGACCATCTCCACTGTCAGCGCTCAGCTTTGGGGAGTGATCAACATCTTCTCCCACCTGAGGCTTTTGTGTCCCTCTCCCAACACCTCTCCTCTTTTTTCAGCTGCCAGCACAGTTTCCAGCCCTGAAGACATTGGTTTGTACGCACTCCGTGGGGGCTCTCCAATTATAAGAAGGGATAGATAGTTCTAAACACTAACAAGCACACAACGATGCCTTTAATGGCTTCCAGCAGCTCTGTGTTGGCAGGGCAGCTCGCTCGTGGGCGCAGTGGGAGGTGGACAGCCTGTCTGTGGATCACCCCACAGTGCCAGCTGCCCTGGGACGTGCCCGCCCGTACCCCGCAGCACTCGCTGCCCGCTTTGTTCCAGGACACCCGGCCTAACTGCCAGGGTTGGTTTGCTCCAAGGAATAAAGAGGTGCTTTGTGTGCTGATGTCTGTGGAAGAGGAGGATGTGCCAGGTGTGGGCCCAACAGAGCCCATTTCCCAGCTTTACTCTGGCTGTGATCTGTGGGGCTCTTTTGTCAGTGCACGTGTGCACGCACTCACAAAATTTTGCAGATGCTCTCAGAGAGCTTCTTATGTGTGGTTTGTTTGTTTGTTTTCCACCTTATTTTTCCACTGAAAGCCAGCAGGAATGGTAGAACTATCCAAGGGATCAGTGTTGTTTCTCTTGTCTAGTTTTAGCTGGAATAGAGTTGATTTCATAGTGTCTGGCATGATTGGTGTTTTGGCTTTGGGAGAAAAACAATGTTGATAACCCCAAGATTTCTAATTGCTGAGCAGTGCTGCATAGAGCCAAGGACACTTCAGTTCCTCAGCTTCTCATACTGCCCTGCCAGGGAGGGGGCCGGGGGATCCAAGGAGCTGGCAGATGGATGGAGCCAGGACAGCTGACCTGCTCGGGCTGTTGTGCATGGGCTGCACCTGGTGGAAGGGTGTTGTGTCTGCACCCTGAGCACATGCTGCCTGCTGCTTCCCAGCAGCTGTCAGCATAAGGAATGTGATTTTCCACCCCCACTTTTAGTTCATTGATCAAAGAAACGTTTCGTCAGTGTCTTAAGCTCACAAGCTGTTTGCAAACTTTTCCTTCCTGAGGGAGATGTAGGACTTTGTGCACAGGGGGGCTGGGAGGCCACCAGCAGAAGCTGTGCTCCTGCACGTGCTTGGCAGGGATGGGGTGGGTTTGTAAACTGACAGAGTTAAACTGGAAACACAGCCCAAACCTAGGAAGGCTGCAGAACACAAAGGCATTTGTAAACTAATGTAATTACTTTGCTCAGTGACTTTGAATAAAGTTGGCTCCACTTTAAAGACTTTTCTCTACCCTCATTTTACATTGTGTTCTTTCCTTTCTCCTGGTTTCCATCTTCCCCCCTCCCCTCTTTTAGCTTGGAGGAGCTGTTAACTTCCAAAACACGTATCAGCATTTGTTATCCATGCCTTCCATCAAACGCAGGGTCCATGGAACCATTTCTTTTGAAGATGAGGATAATGCATGGATGGAGAGGATGGCTGGGAAAGGCCAGACTCATGGCATGGAGCCCCTCTGTGTGCCTGTGGGACAGCTGAGCCCTGTCCTGCACCCTGCCACCCCACCCCGGTGGCATCTGGGGCCCCCAACCCATGCTGGAGTCTTATAGAATGGCTTGGGTTGGAAGGGGCCTCAAAGATCATCCAGTTCCAACCTCCAAGCTGTGGGCAGGGTTGCTGATCACTAGGTCAGACACCAGTTCAAGCTGCCCAAGGCCCCATTCAACTGTACCTTATTCTAACTTGATGTGATGCTTTCCAGATTCCTTCAGGGGTTCTCACATCAAATGTGAGCAGAGGTTGCAGCGAAGAAGGGTGAGTGGCAGGAAATCTGGCCAGGTCCCCAAGTGGCTTGTGTTGCTTTCGTGCTTCATGTTGGGATAACCATGGACACAGTAGGTCACTCGTGTTGCAGAGCCCAAGAGGGCAGTGGAGAGCCTTCCACTGGTGCCCAGAGGTCAGGAACCTGTCCTTTGGTCACGGTGGTTCTGCAGGGCTCATGGCTCCAGAGGTCTTGTCTGAGCTCTGAACCAGAACTGGATGGAGGAGGAGTTCTTTTTGTGGAAAATGCTGACCTTTCATATGAAGGCGAAGTGCAGACCGAGCAGTTTTGTTTTTCCAGAGAGTTAACATTTTCTGCAGACCTTTCTCCATGGAAAGTCAAATTTATTTGAAAATCCCGTTTCCTTTATTTTTCCTCATTCTCAAGCATCATGAGCAGGCTTTTCCAGCCCAGCTTAGGAACCCTGGCAGCCTGCAGCCCTGTTCTGCGGATCAGGCACATCCCAAAGGCACATCAGCAACACATTGAACTGGATGATCTTAAAGGTCTTTTCCACCCTTAATAATTCAATGATTCTATGAAATGAGAGGTTGTATTAGTATGAGCCTGGATTATGGTCACCCAGGCAAGGGACATCTTTCTGCTCATCATCTGCATGCAGTGGGTCTTCTTTGTCATCCGTAGCCATGGGGAAGGACCATCAGCTGCCTCTGCAGCCCTTCGGGTTATTCTAGGCAGCAGAATGCAAGTTGGAGCCTGTTGTATTTATTTTGTTTTGCTTTTCAAACCAAAATTCCCATCCCTGCCGAGTGATGCTGCTGGTACCGTGGGAGCTGGTTCCTGCCAGCCTGCTGGGATTAAATGGAGAACTTCCCAGTGGAAGCAGGAGGGGAGCTGCGCACACATAGTGTTGTGCTGGGCTGTAGGAAGGCAGCTGCTGGCTGCCCATGCTGAAGGAAAAACACACATCCCTGCTTTCTGCCTAGGGTGCACGTCTCACAGCTTATTGCTATAGGGTTAGGGTTTCTTGCCTGATGTAATTTGGAGACTCTTCAAAAAAAAAAAACCACATAAAAATATCATTTTATGGTCTCCACCAACTTCAAGGACTCAACGGGTGAAAGAAATTCATCACAAGAAAAACAAGTGGAGCACCCTGAGCACAGGTGGCACCGGGCTGTCCATCCGTCCACCCTCACATGGTGGTTTGGCCAAGAGAAGGCAGTCAGTGGGCACCCAGAGCCCGGCAGCTGGACAAGGCAGGAGGGACGCACCAGTGGGGTTGCTGCTGTGGAGCAGGTGCATGAACTCAGGCAGCTCCTTGAACATCTTTTATGCTGTAAATAGTGCTTTCCAGTGGAAATATTTGTTCCCTCATGTAGCATGTCATAGGAATTTAAGTGTTTTAATGTGCTTTGATGTCCTCAGATGAAGGATGCTCTATAAACGCGAAGTGTTCTAGCCTACATCGTTTGTTCCCTTTTTAACATAACAAAATACTCAGCAGCCGTTCTCGCTGTGGTGGTTTCCATGGGTCTGTTCCTGCTGCGCTTTAGCAAAGCAAATTCGGGGGTTCGCAGTGGCATGTGCGCAGCGTGTTCCTCAGTTTCATGGCACAAGTGGTTCCCCTGTCAGCACTGCAGGTGGAAACATTCTGCAGAGCTCTTTTTTCATAAAATTCAATGCTGGGAAAGTCAGATCAAAGGGTTGGTTCAGAGAAGAACCGTAAAATGGAGCCTTTGAGAGGGAAATAGCTGCAAACACTGCAGCAGCAGTGCTTGCAGGTAGCTCTGAGGACAGGCAGTCAGCTGAATGCACAGGAATTATTTGGATGCTGTGTGGTTAGGTTGGGAGAGCCCCAGTGGTACTTCCCAGTGCTGGTAGGGATAAAGCCCAAATGGTGCAGGTAGAGATAAAGCCCATCCAAAGCCATCACGAAGCGCGTGTCATTGGGGAGAGCACTGGGAAGCTGCCGGCACTGCAGCGCCTCTGAAATTAATTTCTGCAGTGTCCGAAGGCAGAGGAAACACCTTGGGAGGGTTAATCCCATGGTGGTGAAAGCAGAAAGCAGTCTGCATCACTGCAGCCAAGCACACATTGAAGGCAGCCATCCTTTCCCCTGCCCCTGCCCCAGCATCCAGATGCGTCTGAGCAGCGAGAGCTCTCCCTTACCTTCACCCTCTGTTGGTTCTTCCCATGCTGTTGAACTCCTCCGTGGCCGTTTTGGGGCTGCTGCAGGGCTGGGGAGCTGCATCCTGGCCCTTCAGCGCCCATCCCAGGTGTGGCAACGGAGCGCAGAGGCCGGGGTTTGGGGCGTGCTTCCTCCCCACGTCGCACTGGGCTCTTCCTGCGCCGCGCCCCGCCGTGCTGCCTTTGTCATCATTGATTTTAATTATATACTCCGAGACGAAAGAGAAGGAAAAGAACACCAAAACAAGCCTTCCAACAGATGTTATCTGCTGTTTATTTTCACAAATTGCTGTAGAAAAGACCCGGAGGGTTCTGCTGGAGGTGGAGGCTGATCGCCGGCAACACAGAGCTGCCGGGGCACAGCCTTTTTAGCCTCCCCCGCCAAGGCAGGTGCCGACACATCCCTACAGCCGGCCCAGCATGCTAACGCTATGGAGGCTGACGGAGCAAACGGTAACGAGCTGGCGGGGGCTGCCCGAGCTCTCTTTTGAGAAAAAGGCAGCAAAGTCGAAGCAGTGCACGACCGCGTTTCCCTGCGTGAGCAGCACCCGTGGGCTGGGGGGCGGCTGCTCTCTCTGCGTGGGGAGCACCACCACAGCCCCTTCTCTTGCTCTGTAGGTGCACCAGTACTACAGCTGCCTCCCAGAAGATAAAGTGCCCTATGTCAACAGCCCGGGAGAGAAATCTCGCATCAAGCAGCTCTTGCACCAGCTCCCGCCGCATGACAATGAGGTGAGTGGCCTCGTGGTGGCAGTGGCAGAAGCAGACGGGATGCTCCCCTTGGGTCCTTCTCCTTGGAGGTGTGATTGGTCCTTTCTGCCACCCTTTCTGCTTTTTGGGGGGATTTACACAGAGTTTGGTGGCATTGCTGTTTAATCAGAGTTGTTTGCTACCTGTTGGGGTTCTGTTGGAGGTAGCGAACTGTTTGTTTTAAGAGTTTCAGCTTTTATCTTTGAAATCATCTGCGCTTCTTCTGACATAAAAGTACTTTCTCAGCCCTTGGAAGCCAAGCTAAAGGCAGCTCCAAGGGCTGTTTAGCTCAGCCCTGTTACAAAAGCCTTTCCCAGGTGCTGCTTCCAGCTCACCTTGGCTTGAGCGCATGCACCGAGGAGGTGTTCTGCTCATGAGCTGTGAGCCTAGGAAGCCAGAGTTTGAGTCAACACCACAGAGCAAACACACCTCACTGCATCCTGCAGGAAAGATGTGAGACAGCAGAAAGGGTCCGGTCCCTGACGTTGTTTTCCACCAGTGAGAACACTGGCTGCTCAGAGCCTGCAAGATTTCCTTGTGTAAACAGCAAAAAAAGATTTTTGTGCTCCTTTTGAAGAAGCCGCTCTGGGAAATATGAGCAAGTAGCTTGTTTCATCTAAGCCAGGAGTTAACGAGTCTGCCCATGCGTGGCTGCATGCCATGGGAGCAGCGCGGCGCTGCCGGCACCGCACAGGGGCTTCACGTGCACCCTCGGGCCCAAACCTGCCCACTTGCCTTCCCTCACAGCTGTGGGAACCCATGGCCTCCTACAGCTGGAAAATGCCAGGATAAACCCACAGCAAGGCTGTGCTGCTGCAGGCCCTGAGTGTTTTGCATCCGGTTCTCCCTCGTGCTCAGTTTTGTTGCTCTGAAGAGTTGAGATGTGCTGGTTGCACACATGGGTAACTGTGCTCATGGTCTCCAAAGCAGCCTTGGCTCTCCAGTATTCTCTGCTGAGACCTGATCAGCCAAGAGCTGTGCCTGCAGGGTGAAAATCATAGAATCATATATTGTAGAATGGCTTTGGTTGGAACAGACCTCATAGGTCATCTAGTTCCAACCCACAGCCATGGGCAGGATTGCCCTCCTCTAGATCATAGAATGATAGAATCATTAAAGTTGGAAAAGACCTCTAAGGTCATCCACTCCAACCACCAACACGTCACCACCATGCTCACTAAGCCATGTCCCTCAGTGCCATATCTCCATGGTTCTTGAACACCTCCAGGGACAGTGACCACCATTTCCCTGGGCAGCCTGTTCCAATGCATTACCTCTCTTTCTGAGAAGAATTTTTTCCTATTATCCAACATGAATCAGGCACTAGATTACGTTGCCCAGAGATACCTGGAAAAATATCCAGAGAAACCTCACATTTTTATAAACTTAGCGGAAATTGCAACATTCATCGTTTGTATCCTTTTATTTTACTTATTGTCTTCCAGTGCAGAGATTTTGCAAACACGCAAACTTTACCTTGCACTGGAATAATAGTTGAAGTTCCCAAATAGCTGGAACTCCACCATTTACACGGGGAAAGTGGGCTGTGCTTGGAAAACAGCAACAACACGTTCTGAAGGTGCTGTGAAAGCTCTGCCATGAGGCGGCTGCTGGAGGAAGCAGGCCTGGTGCTGCATTTTCAGTTGTCTTTCATTTATGCATCATTGAAGTTGTGGCTGGGAAGAGTTTGAGTTTCTGCTGAAATCTCACCTGTGGAGGTGGCTGTATGTTTTCTTGGATTCCTTAGTGAGTTTTGCAGAGCCTATGGGACTATGGCTTGGAGCACCAAGCATCAGTTCTGCTTTCTAGGTCCGCTACTGCAATTCGTTGGATGAGGAGGAGAAGAGGGAACTCAAGCTCTTCAGCAATCAAAGGAAGAGGGAAAACTTAGGGAGAGGCAACGTCCGACCATTCCCTGTGACCATGACAGGAGCCATCTGCGAGCAGGTGAGTAGTGGGCAACAGAGCGATGCGAGCATGCCACGAGCACCCCATGGATTTTGGGGACCAGAGCAGTCACTGGCTAATCCCAAAGCTTGTGCAGGAGAAACTGCTGGGATCCTGGGAATGTAAAGAGATGGAGAGGCACCAGGAAGGGGGGATCTTTCCTTGAGAATTAGCACTTTTACAAAAGCATCTCATTAGGGATGAGCTCTCTGGCCTCATGTCACACTCTGGCTTCTCTGACAGTGCGGCGGGCAGATCAATGGAGGGGACATGGCTGTCTTCGCGTCGCGAGCTGGGCATGGCGTTTGCTGGCACCCTCCTTGCTTCATCTGCAGCGTCTGCAATGAGCTGCTGGTTGACCTGATCTACTTCTACCAGGATGGCAAGATTTACTGCGGCAGGCACCACGCCGAGTGCCTCAAGCCCCGCTGTGCAGCGTGTGACGAGGTAGGAGTCCATTAGAACCCCAACTGCCCACCTCCATACCCTGTCTTTCTCTGGCATGAGTTTTTTTCTTGAGTGACTCATAAGATCAAGGCAAGATCCCCAATGGGCAGTGATCTGAGTTTGGGAGCCAAGAGCTGCCCACCAAAAAGATGCACCCCAGCATGGATGTTGCCCATGGGGGTGGAACAAGAAGGTATTTTCCCTCTGTGCACAGTGGCAGCAGATGCAAAGTATGATACTTTGACTTTTCCAAGGGTTTCCATTTGGCATCCTGTGGGATTTTGAGTTCAATTCTGCCTGAAGCTGTTCCGAGACAGGTCTTCGCTTACACGCAACTGGGGAGGGCTTTCCGTGAGCGTTTCCAGGAACAACACACCCACCCGTACTGCGTAATTTCAGCCTGGTTGTGTGCGCCCTTCCTTCCTTCTCCTCTCTTCCCCCTCGAAGAAGCCTCTGGTGGGATGAGTGTTGTGTTTTATACAAGCAGTAGTGTTCGAGCGCACGCCGAGCCAAAACAGGCTTTCAGAGAGGAGATTAAAGGGATGCAGGAAGCTGAAGAAATGGAATACAAAACTAATATAGAAAACTGTGCAGAGTTGACTCTGAGCATTTCTCAAGTGTCAATCTCTGTTTAAAAGGCTGGTGAAGGAAATTGTTCTGGCTTTTAAAGTTATGAAAACCATAGTGTGGAAAACCATATGCACTATAAAATGCCAAGTCCCATCTATGCCAGCATATAATAGTAAAAATCTAAGGCTATATGCACTTGAAATATAAAGAACATTGACGTATGTATCCAATTAAATTTGTAATGTTACCAGTGAAAAAACAACTCCTAACCATGCAACTGGCCTGTTTCCTCGTGGTTTAGACTGGGTAATTTCTTTTCTTGTATTTTTTATCCTTGCAAATTCTCATACAAGGGTCTCATTCAGCTCCTACTTTCACACGCGCTTCTTCCACTGGAGCATCCAGCACTCATTGCGAGAGGAGAAACTCAGAAAGGGGGAATCTGTTGGTGCAAGCAGGTGGCAGTGGGGTAGGGACGATGGTGAGGAGCCAGGTAGCTCTGTCTTCCCTTCCCTCCAGAGACCTGCCACTTTTCATTGTGCTTTCGATCATCCTTTGTAGTCAGGTCCCTGTTTCCGAGACAGGTAGATGTGTTTTAGTAAGTGGCTGTTCTCTTCTTCCAAAGTCCCTCGGATCGATAGGTTGTATGTAAGCGTGTTTATTACCCTGATCGATCCCTTCTGCTGATGGATGTGCTTACGAGCACCCCCAGGACCCATTACTGCAAGCAGAGCGTTAACACTTTCTGGTCCGCATACCGACGCCGTCCTGGTGTGTTTGCATTTTACTGGGGCACTCTCCTGGGCACTACTCCCTTAGGAGACGGTGGTGCGCTCACCTGCAGCCAAACCCAGGCAGCCTCATGCAGGGCTGGGGTTTTAGCTGTAAACTTTGGAGGTTATGTGAGCAACGGAGATGCAGAGACTGGTGCCCACGTCCCGGGTCCCCTCTGACCAACTCAGCTCCACCGTTGCTTTTCTTCCCCCAGATCATTTTTGCCGACGAATGCACCGAGGCTGAAGGGCGGCACTGGCACATGAAGCACTTCTGCTGCTTTGAGTGTGAGACCGTGCTGGGGGGGCAGAGATACATCATGAAGGACGGGCGGCCCTACTGCTGCAGCTGCTTCGAGTCCCTCTACGCTGAGTACTGCGACACCTGCGCCCAGCACATCGGTACGTGTGCTCCCCCTGTTCGTGGCAGAGGACTATCAGAGTGCAGCCCCAGGAGCTTTCTCTGGCAGAATTTAATGCGTACATTCTTCTTTTAGATCTCATTTTCCTGTAAGCAGCCTGGCTCTTTGCATCTCAGCTCCCTCCCAGTTAAGCTTGCTGAAGGCTCGCACATGAGTTAATGAGCTGCTGATGCGAAAGATGGTTGCTCATTAGGCACCATAATTGTTTCTGTTTGCTTTTTTTTAGTTAACCTGCAGATAGATGTTCTCAGACAGAAAGAAATAATGCATCAGAGTCAACCTGCCTCTCTGGAACGGGGAGCTGGCATGACTTGGGGTGTGCTTTGCACCGAGGCTGACTGTGCAGCCTTGCTGCTCTCCACACTCGCTTTGCCCCTTGGCTGAGCATTTGCATGCAGTTGCAGGCATGGTGCACGGGCAGCCTTTATCTGTCCGTGAAAGTGAGCTCATGTGTCTGCGCAGTGTTCCAATCATTCACAGGCTGGAGGGAGAGGAAAAAACATTGTGCTCTTGTGGCCAGATGGCACAGGGGAAGACACGGGGCTTTGACAAAGCACTTGGAGGACGTGTTTGCTGCGACCTATAGCACATCCTTCCCGAAAGCTCAGCTGCAGAGCAGCGCAGAAGCAGCTGTTATGCCTCTCACGCTCCCTTCCCTTGTGCTTCCCCCATCTGCTGCCTGTTTTCTCCCTGTCCCCTGACTGTGGTGCTCTGCATGGACTGAGCCCAACTAACTGGCTGCTTGCATCCCTTTTCCATGGCAGATGGGATTTCATGTTGCCAGGCCCCAATAGAGAGAGGTGCCTATAGCAGGTAAATGTGATGGCTGATCACCTGGTGTGGGCACCCTTGCCAGAGCTGGTGCAGGGAATTGGCACTGAGCCTGCTCGCTGCCACGTTTTCCCTCCAGTTCCCATTTTTCTGTGTATCTGCACATTTCTAGCAAAGAGGGGCTGCAGCCATTTTGCTGCAGTTTGCTTGGAGTAGTTGCTAAACGCTGTGCTTAGCAGCTGCAGGAATTAGTTAGGCATGTGCTTGAGACTCGTGAGGACTGGGCTGTGTGGTAGAGCTGCTGAGCGAGGAGGCTGTGCCCCTTTCCCTGCAATATGGCTTTGGATCACTAAAAAAGGAGCTGATGAAATCCCACTGTCTGTTCTCTTTTGTCTACAAGGGTGCTTCAACCTCTATATAAAAGCATTTCACATGTTACAAGGGGAGAAAAAACCAACTAGGCTAAAGCAAGTTTAGCCTGGAATAAAATGGACTGTGAACATAGTGTTCATCTATAAATGGACCGGTGGCATTGGGCTCTTCCAGTGGCAGGGCAGTGGTGCACGTGCAGGCAGGGCCATGCACACCTGCAGCACGGCTCCCCGCAGCACCGCCAGCCTGCACCCTGTGCAGCAGTTTCTCAGGTAACAGGGGCTTTGCCCAGAATGGCAGCTCAAGCAGGCGAACAAATGCTGTAATTGAAGCCTTGGGAGCTCTGCTCATGGCTCTAATGTCTGTACCTGGCATATGCTGCAGCAGCTCTGGCCTATGCCTGCGACCAGCTTGGGAGTGTCACTGGCTGGGGACAGGCTTTTTGTCAGCCCCTGGTGCATTCATTCCTTTATTTATCCCAAGGGGCTTGGCAGGAGCAAATTTGACTGAGGGAAAAAGCATGGGGATACACTTAAATCCCTGGAGCAGGCTCCTTCTGCTGTTTGGAAAAGGGGCCCCAGCAGCCAGAATAAAGCGAAGCTGGGAAGGCAGTCAGCACCAGAGCAGCGAGGGGCAGGGATGTGCTCTGTGCTGTTACGTACTCACAGATCCCACTTTATGGTTTGGTTGGAGGCTTGTTGGGTTTTAAATAGGCAGCACATTATTGCTTTGGCTTCAAGGACTTTATGGAGAACTTCTTGCATTCCTTTGCTTTATGATCGGAAATATCCCTGTTTAATGTGAAATAGCTTCAGGCTTGCCTCCGCTGCCTTTCCCAACATTGGGTAACTCCCGAGCAAAGGCCTGCAACCTGCAAAGAATTAGGAATGGGTGTAACTTCACACACCAGCAAAACCCCACCAAAAGGTTTGCGAGGGCGAGCACAGGTAGGTATCACAGGGTGGCCAAGTGGTGAGCACACTGGTTCTGGGCCTGGAGCGAGGAGCACCTAATGTGAGGCCTAACTCTGTGCGTGGTCCCCCCCAGGTATCGACCAGGGCCAGATGACGTATGACGGGCAGCACTGGCATGCCACCGAGACCTGCTTCTGCTGCGCACAGTGCAAGAAGTCCCTCCTGGGCCGGCCCTTCCTGCCCAAGCAGGGGCAGATCTTCTGCTCCCGGGCCTGCAGCGTGGGCGATGACCCCAACGGCTCCGACTCCTCCGACTCGGCCTTCCAGAGTGCGCGGGCCAAGGAGTCCCGCCGCAGCGCCAAGATCGGCAAGAACAAGGGCAAGGCGGAGGAGGCCGCGCTCAGCCAGCTGCAGGTCACCTCCAGCCACCTCTCCACAGACGTGGACCCGCTCTCACTGCAGATGGACCTGCTGAGCCTGGCCAGCCAGACGCCGAGCCTCAACCGGGAGCACGTATGGAGGAGCAGGGACGAGCTTTACCACTACGGGAGTAAAATGGAGCAGGGGCAGGCCCAGAGCCCTCTGCAGCTTCTCAGCCAATGCAATATCAGGACTTCCTATAACCCCAGCCAGGTCCCGAGCTCGCAGCCAGATTTGTGGGCTAAGCATTTCAGCAACCCGAAGAGGAGCTCCTCGCTGGCCATGAAGGGGCACAGCGGCAGCTTCAACCAGGACTACAGAGAGGACTACTACTCGGGGAGGCTTCGCTCGCAGGAGAGCTACAGCGACATGTCCAACCAGAGCTTCCCCGAGACCCGGGGCAGCCTCAAAGTCCCCAAGTACGAAGAGGAGGAGGAAGGCGGGATGCCGACACCGCAGTGCCGCACCCGGCACCCCATCAATGCCCTGAAGTTCACGGAGGACCTGACACCCACCGAGCAGACCCCCCGCGGCTCCATGGAGTCCCTGGCGCTTTCCAATGCCACAGGTATGTCACCATGTCCCTCTGCATGTGACAGGGCCCTGGTGCTCAGTGAGACTCTGTACACAGGGAGCCCACAAAGCACTTGGTCACCCTGGGCTGGGACGCATGGGGACAAGCACAGCCCAACAGCTCATTATAACCTGTTGTAATTAACATGGGGCAATGGGGTACGAGTGCTCCCAGCCCTCTCGTGCTTGCACTCGGCAACCAGACATGCCACCGGCACGAGTGGCAGCTTGGGGACATGGCCGGGGGCCACTGCTGCCTGCCTGCCCCTGGTATGTGTGCAGCCCCGTTCCCTTGCTCTGCCTGTTTAGCCGACGCAGTGCTTTGTAGATGGTTGGCCTTTCTGTGTAGCTCAAAACAAATGTTTTGAAAGCTCTTTAATCCTCCCTTTTGTGCAGAGGGAGGAAAAATCAAGGCCAACTGCTAAAGCAGGGACAGATTCCAGCATTCAGCGCTTTGAGGACTGCTGTCAGCTGCCCTTGTGGGCTAAAAATATTTTTAAACACTTGGAAACAGGCCCAGTTAACCCCTTTTGCACACTGTGCAGCTGGAGGCTGCCTGGTCTCGAGAGGTCCCCACCTGGGGAAGCACCCCCATGTGCCGCTGAACCCCAGGTCTGTGTTTGCCCAGCACAGCTGGGCAGGTCTGCTTTGATACGCCCTTGCCTCCTCGCCCCGTGTATGGGTTTCAGCATTTTTGTTTAGGGAAGCTGCCAGCCCCGTGCCAAGGTGGGAAATGGTCTGTATGTTCAGCCAGGATCTCCCTGACCAGCAAACATTAGGGCACGGGGGGAGCACGCTGATGGGCTGGAGAGGGCTTTGCTCAATCAGCCTCAGATAGCACAGAGGAAAGCAAGATGTGAAACGCAGAGGGAGCTGGGGATTGCTCTGCAAACCAGAGCCCTGTGTTTCAGAAACCACTCCTGTTCCTGAAAACTCTATTGTGCAAACCCTGTCAGTGCAAATAGTCTTGAGCAACGCCGAGTTCCTATGAGCAATGTCTGAATATTGAAGTGATTGTTTCATTCTTTGGAGCTGAAGGGTAACAATTTCTCTGGGATACAGGTCAAGAGATGAGAAACGTGGCACATCTTTCATATCAGAGCAAAAACTCAATCTGTATTTCATCTTACAAACCCCTTTGGAAATGGTGGGAGGGAGATCTTCCAGAGGCATCCTCCCTCGTGCGGCTGCAGCGCGTTTCCTTGCAGGCAGTGCCCGTACAATGACTTGCTTCTTTCCTGCGTTTCAGAGAAGTTGCTTAGCATGATGGGGCTTGTAAGGAGTGTGAGCAGTGCCTCTGAAGAGGGAGGTGATAACATTTTTATTAATGTGTAAGATCTAATAATTTTCTTTGCTCTGGGACCTGGCTCAGCTCAAGCCCCAGGGCACTGCACTAATAACAGGCAGCTCCCAGGGCTGTGCTTGCCAGCAGAGCACTGGGGACAGGGACACAATTACTAGCCTGTGCCACCAGCAGTGCTTTGAGGACAGGCTCAGTGACCTGGCCAAGGTGTGTGGGAGAGCAGGGTGTGGAACCCAGGTGCAAAGCCAAAATTTGGTGATGGGGCACAGCTGCTGCCTTTCCTTGTCCCCTCCAAGCAAGCTCTGCAGCACATACCATACAAATGCAAACCAGGCTGCAGCACTGCTTGCTGCAGAGCATGCTTTTCCCCACGCACATCCTGGAAATAATGCTGAAAAAGCACGCAGAGGCCACCAATGTAACTCCCTGGGTTTGCAGACCCCTGCAGAGCACACCCCAGCCCCTGCCTTGCCAGCAGCTCTGGTGCTCTGCTCCTGCCCAGTGCGAGGTCCCTGCGAGTTACTGACTGCGCAGCTGCTCCACCTTGTACATGAAATAATTAGCACCGAATCCATCTGATATTTTATGGCATCACTGAAAACGTTCTTTTTTTATGGAGAGCTGAAGGGCAAACAATCCCTGACCTGCCGAGCACGGATTAAAAGCTGAGCGTTTCCTCCCTGGCAGCACATCGTGCTGTAATGTTTCTATTACGACTTAACTAACAATTAGCTGAGATGTCAGGAAGAGCAGGCAACAAACCGAGCGTGCAGTGGTGCTCCCCTGGACAGAGGAGTTAGCCCAGCTCCTGTGGAGCCTCTTAGCAGCTCTACAACACAGCCATGGTCACAGTGCCTGTGGTGCCAGCTCTCAGGTGCGTGCATTGCCCGCTAAGAAGGTTTTGCAAGCACTGCATGTGCCCTTCTCCTGAAGCAGAAAGCAAGAGCTGATCTCTGGTGATTCCAAGCCACAAATCCCAGCTGGTCAAATAGCCCACTTAAGGAAGTACCTGCGGGCTGGATGTTTTTCTGTAGTGACAGCCTCTTTGTGTGTGGCGTGCAGAGTGTGAGTGCTTTGGAGGGGAGCTGTGCTGACTGGTGACACTGTTGTGTGCAAAAGGAGACATAGATCTGAGCTATTTCTTGAGAAAATGCATTTGTGTGAGGGTAACAGATGAGCTTCGTTTCCTCCTCTCATCTGTCACAGGCATAAATCCAGGAAAAAAAAAGTGTGAGCTAGTGCTGATGCAGGGTGCAGTGTGGCTGCACATGTAGGGCACACGTTTGTTATCTTCTCTGTTACAAGATGCCCGGAGGCCCCAAACAGTTTGTTTTTCCAGGACTAAACAGCAACTGTGATTTAGGCAGAATGCAGAGAGGAAGAATGCATGAATGTGAGGAAAATGAACGGGCGCTGTCCCTGCGAGGCCGTGGCACTGCCTCCAGCCCCTGCTCTCCCTCTGTGTGGAAGAGGCTGAAACCTGGGGTGAAAAGGGGAAAAAGCCGTTTCTCAGGGCTGAGATGTAATCTACAAAAAACCTTCAGTGGCTCAGCATGTCCTGCAATGAGAGCTCAGGAGCAGCCCCTAACCCTGATGGAGTGGGACATAGACATCCTCAGGACCCTAAGGCACGTGGCAGGGGGATGGGGACAGGGCCATGATGTGCTTGGCATTCCCTCTGCCTTCCCCCCTCTCTCTGGGCTCCTGGCCTGTCCCTCGCAGCCCTGTTTACTGTCTGTGCCTGGCAGTTATGTAACAGCTCTGCTTTATTTCTGCGCACCCCGAGGTCGGTCAGGAGTGAAGCGAGGCTGAGTTCTAAACAAACCCCCGGGAAGGCTGCCTCTCCTTCAGTTCCTTTTTAGTTCTTGGGGTGGAACTGAAAATAAACAGTGTTTCAGGGGTGGGGAGAAGGTGCCTGCCCTGTGCTGTGCAAGGGCTGGGAATCTGACCCAGGGAAGGAGAGGTGCCACACTGTCCCATCCTGTGTGGCTGCATAGGGGTGCCAAGCACTGCCCCGTGCAGGTACATGTGTGCACTGTGGTAATGTTAAGGCAAGAAGAGGGAGTTGGTATAGTGCTGTTTGTTGGCAGTGTCATGAGTTCTGCATCTATGCTGTGAGTGAAGCAGGAGGCAGCTAGTGCTGGCCCTGCAGCGGGGTGCTGCCTGCAGCCATGTGCTGGCCAAGCATTGTGGGGAGTTCCATGTAATGGGGGCTGAGAGCTGCTCCCCCTCACGGGTGCCTCCTTCCCAGCCTCACACCGAGCCTACGTGTTCTCCACAGCCCCTCTGCTGGCTTTTGCTGGGTGTTTTAATAATCCATCATGAATGCAGCTCGCAGCCCCGGTTCAGCAAAGTGCACCGTGCAGCCAGGGAGAGTGCAGTGTGCTGGAGAGCTTTGTTGTGGTGAGGCCGTAGAGGTGATGCATGCGGGGAATGTCAGCTCTTTGGACTCTGTGCCATTGCTTTGCTGTTCCTGTTATTTTCCTTGGAGCCCTTTTATAGGATAGACACAGCCTTTGCTGTCAGCGTGGGGAAGGGCTTCAGGAGGGATCATCCAGTTTGTTCCTAGCAAACCTTAAAGCTGGCCATGCACCTGCTTTGCGCTCCCAGTGCTGTAGCAGCCCAAGCTTCATATCGAATGCCCACAGATGAGCTGCAGCTTTCACTCATGTTCATCTGAACCGCGTGTGTTTCCATGGCTTTGCTGCGAAATACTGAGCCTGGCAGCTCTGCACAGCAGCGAGCGGCAGCAGAATAACATGCTGTGTCCCTGTGCACGAGCTGCAGGCTGCCCATGGGACAGGGTCTGCAAAACAGGAGCAGCAGCTTTGGGGTGTGATGCGTGGTGGGGAGCAGCCCTTGGTAACAATGAGGATGTTTGCATCCGAAGCCCCACGTGGTGCATCCCTTGCATGGCCCAGTGGCTCCGAGCGTGGCTTTGCAGGAGAGCCCCGTGGGAGCCATCTCAGGGTTACGCTGTCACCCCTGGGCTGTCACCCTGGGAAGGGACCAGATTTGTATGGAAGCAGCCGGCTCACACCATGGGCTGGAGCAAGGCTCCTGCACAGCCCCATGAAGCAAATTCTCAGATTTCCCTACTAGCAGAATAGCTGCTGCATGGCAGGGTCTCTCTCTCGCGCTCCTTTCTTGCAGGTGAGGACTCGGTTGGGTTATTAGCTGTGCTCCCAGATGAAACACTCCATTAAGAGGGAGCAGCAGTGGCTGTAAATAGATGTGGTAACTCAGGCAGCCTTGGTGCAGGGCTCAGTGACCGCGGGAGGGAGGGCCGGGTCCCTGTGCGCCCGCACAGCGCAGTGCCGGACCCCAGCAGTGCCCTGGGGGTGCAGGGACCCACACAGTGCTGCCTGTGCTGAGCAGCTCTCCCATTCCCCTCCAGCACTGTTTTAGGGCTTTTGCCCACTTTTATTTTATTGCTGAAATTTCCCTTGCAGGAGCTTGGCAGAGCTGGAGGAGAATGCATTCCCCTCCTCTTTGCAAGCGTTTTTTTGCATATTGAAGGCTGTTATTATATCCCCTTCAGCCTTCTCATCTCTAGACTAAACAACCCCTGCTCTTTCAAACTTCATCCCTAGGTCATGTTTTCTAGGTTAAATTTTTCAGACAAATGGTTATTGCTGTCCTCGGGCTCCCTGCACCCAAGCTGGAGCACTGCCATCGCGCGTTGCTGGGGCTTTGTGGCTCCCACAGAGGGACAGGAGCTTGGACAAACCAGGACCTGAGCAAGGAGCAAGCAGCCCCCAGCTCACAGTGCTTCCCTGGAGCTCCCTCCAGCTCCAGGGATGCCTCCAGCCATCTCACATCAGTGAGGATGGAAGGTGAGGTCCAGAGGCACCACTGTGTTCTGTGTGGGTGAGAAGCTGCGCCCTTGAGCTGGTCTTGGCACCACGAGAGCCATGAGGCTTTGGGATTTTCAAAAGCCACTTGCATGGAGATTATAAGAAAAAAGATATTACAAGAAAAAAGGAACCCTTTGCTGAAACCCACCTGGGGCAGGTGCCCTTTCTGCTTTGCTTCTGATCAAGTAGGGAAATGAACCGTGGAGATCTGTCTGAAATCAGTGTGGCTTTTTAAGGAGATAGATTTAAACTCAGTAATCCCAGAACTGAAGCTCTCCGGTGTTTCCCCCTCTGCATGGCAGGGCTGTGCTCCCTCCCAAAGCCAGCTCAGCCCTGTTGCAATCAACACTTTCCCAGCGACTCAAGACCTTACAGTGTGTGTGCTTAATTACATCCAGGCCGTTCAGATGAACAGCCAAAAGCATCCCCTGGACCCAGTGTTCGCTGAGTAAACCTTGTGCTGGGACATGAGCTGTGCATGTACCGTGGGCCCCTCGTCCAAAATTGTTTCCCTGTGTGCTGACCATCGAAGAGAGAAAGGAAAAGGATTGGTGCCTGCAGGGGCATCCTGCCAAGCGCCGTGTCGCTCCTCAATGCAGAGCTTTGCTGCTGCTTTAACAAAGAGTTGCATGGCTGTCACTGAGGACTCGTTTGCTTTGGCATCAGCTATTGTCTGACACAGCTGATTAAGGCCAAATTCAGCCGTCGGTAGCTGTGATTCACGCTTGGATCAGCGCTGCCCTTTCCTTGCTCACGTTGTGAGGGTGCTCACACGGAGGGGACCGGGGCCATCCCAGTGTAACCGGGATCCAACCGGCAGCAGCTCTGGCTGTGCGAGGCAGCAGCGGGGGTGGGAAGCCTCGTGCTGGGCTGCCTCCAAACAGAGGAGGTGGGGGGCAGCTGCGGAAGCCAGCAGGGTTGGGTTAAGTTGCCCAAGATCAGCAAAAACAAAGTCACTGAGCTGGTGTGAAGCGTGTCCTCCATGCAAAACACAGCTTTGCTTTTCTTAGCCCTGCCTCTCCCTTTCCCTGCAGCGCTCAAGGATTGCCTTCTCTTAGCTTTGCTCTGCCATGACAAAAACTGGAAGCATCCCAATTAAAAGCAAGAAAGCAAACTCCTGCTTTGTTAATGGCACCCACAGCTGAGACTTGTGGGACAAAGCCAGGCAGTGGCACACTGGGGTGAAACCCCAGCATTGGGCTGTGCTCAGGTGCTGAAGTTCTCCCTGGTGCCCATGCAGATGGGATTAGGCTGGGCTGGGCACTTCTGGAAAACCTTGCCCATCTCTGCAGGATCTTGCAGGTCTTCTTAAGGCCGAGTCCCAAAGACACACTGAAGTGCATTGTGAGCAGGGTTAGTGACAGCAGCCCTTGTTCTTGCTCGTTTTAGGCTTGCACTGGCTAATGCCAAAGGAGCTGAGCTCTTGATGAAATGCACACGGCTTTTGTTAAGCAAAGAAAAAAGTTTATTCTTGAATTGTGGGCTGGGTTGTTGGGGTTTTTTTTAATTAATTTACAAAGTCGTAAATTCTCGGTGATTGCATAAGGGGTGTGCGTCATGCTGAAAATCCTGCTGATGGTGCACGGGGAGGTTGTGACGGGGAGCCAAGTGCCAAAGCAAACACTCTGCGTTGGATTTGGGAAGAAATGTATTTCCTTTGTAACAGCTTGCGAAATAGGTTGTCCTGAGCTTGTAGTGCAAGCACTCACTGCTGCCAGTTGCCAAGCCAACAAAGAGGTAGTCAGAAAATGGTTGGAAAACACCCGCAAAACAGGCCAGGGTAGGGAGGCATGGGGCATGTTGAGTTTCTTGACCATGTGATGGTGCCCAGAAGAGAGCCCATTTCTCTGCAGTGGTGTTAAAGCTTTCTGGGCAGCAGAGAAGTCCCTTGCACGTGGCCAAGGCTGCGCTTGCTGTCCTACTGCATATGTCACCCTGGGGATATGGCAGTGTGGCTCAGTGGCAAGCCTGAATGGATTGGCCCTGTTTTTGGCTGCTCCTGACACTGCTCAGTCCTTCAAAACATGTCATTGTTGAGAAAGGTGTGGGTGCTGGATCATGGCACCCTACTTAGCTCAGCGTACAGGAGGCCTCAGGTTACCTCTGACGCATGGGTTTGTCGCTGGCATCAGTACTTACTCCTATCAAGCCACAGACAGTGTAGACATATGGGGAAGGAAGTTGTGAAAAGCAACTAACAGTCCTTGGAGTCCAACTCAAAACACCTTAAATTGGTGTGATTTCCCCAAAGGAGGATCTGTCTCCTCTTAAAAATAAAAGATAAAGTCTTGAAGGGCTCTTCAGGACAGCATCTCAAACACTGAGTTTATTTTAAAGCAGAAATCATGTCAAAAATAACCTGGAATCATAGAATATCCTGAGTTGGAAGGGACCCACGAGGGTTGTCGAGTTCAACTCCTGGCTCCACACAGGACCACCCAAAATCCAAACCCAATGTCTTGATTGCAGTGTCCAACCACTCCTTGAACTCCAGGAGCATGGGGCCGAGATCACTGCCCTGGGAGCCTGTTGCATGCCCACCACCTTCTGGTGAAGAGCTTTTTCCTAATGTGCAGCCAGAACCTCCCCTGATGCAGCTCCATGATGTTCTCTCCGGTCCTGTCTCCCTGCATCCCTGGTGATAGGAAATTTTCCTGAACTCTCTTTCTTCCCTCCTTTTCCCCTTCCCCATAAAGGCCTCTCTGCAGACGGTGGAGCCAAGCGCCAGGAGCACCTCTCCCGCTTCTCCATGCCCGACCTGAGCAAAGACTCGGGCATGAACGTCTCGGAGAAGCTGAGCACCATGGGGACCCTCAACTCCTCCATGCAGTTTCGCAGCGCCGAATCCGTCCGCAGCCTGCTCTCGGTGCAGCAGTACCAAGACCTGGAGCCCAACCTGCACGACCTGGCCAGCCCCATGGGCTACCGTGAGCGCGCAGCACATGGCCGCCTGCACCAGAGCTTCGACTACGGCAGCGGGGTGCCCGGGGGCAAGCTGACAGCGCAGGATGGCACCAGGCATGCCCCCATGAGCGAGCGCACGCGCCGGCGAACTCCGCTGCGGGACGATGAGCGGCACTACCGCCCGCACCGGCCCCGGCGCTCCCGGCGCTCGCGCTCGGATAACGCCCTGCACCTGGCCAGCGAGCAGTGCTGCCGGCTGAAGGAGAGGCCCTCGCTGCGAGCCAGGGAGGATTACGATCAGTTCCTGCACCAGAGGAGCTGCAGAGAGAGCCTGGAGCAGGGTCCCCGCAGGGACGCCTACGGCCACTGTCCCAGGACGGTGTCAGACCTGGCCCTGCAGAACCACCTGGGCGAGCGGTGGGGGCCCTACTTCGCCGAGTACGACTGGTGCTCGACGTGCTCCTCCTCTTCCGAGTCCGACAACGAGGGCTATTTCCTTGGGGAGCCGATCCCCCAGCCCGCCCGCCTGCGGTACGTGACCAGCGAGGAGCTGCTGCACAAGTACGGCTCCTACAGCATGCCCAAGTCCTCCACGTTGGGCGGTAGGGGACAGTTGCACAGCCGGAAAAGACAGAAGAGCAAAAACTGTATCATATCCTAATGGCATCCTTGCCGGGCACCTTCGGAGAATGTAGATTAACTCACAACCTTGCACTGTTCTAGATCATGTAAGCGCTTTTATTGTAACCAGAGGACCCGAAGAGTAGGGGTTTGTAAGAAGGTTGTAGACTGGCTTCTATAAATAGTCATAATCGTGGGCACGGTGAATATATTTTGCACATCTTACTTTGAAAACACAGAAAAAGAAGTTCACTTTAGCCTGTCATATTTACCTAGTAGTTTCTCTTCTTTCTCCCAGATACTGCCACCCCGTTGAGTTCTCTTTGCCCGTACGTTTCGTCACCACTCTTTGCTATCGCCGTCACTTTGCTGGTAGCTTTCCACCACATCATCATTTTCCATTACCCATTTTGGTACGTATTTGTCTCTCTCAGTGTGGGAGCCTAAGTTATTTCCATGATTGTTGTAAATGCAATGTAAATGAGAGTTTGGAGAAAATATTTTTGTATTTTGTAATATCAGAGGAATTTCTATATCTTAGTCACTGGGAAAATGCATGCACATCCATAACTGTTTTCCGCCAGAGCTGAACAAAGAGTACTTTGGGCCTCCCCTTTTCATTTCATCATCGAATTTCTTATGTGTATCAGTGAGAGTTTGAGTTGTTTTTATCTTTCATACTTTTTTTTTCTGTTGATTTTGTTCTTGGTAAATAAAGAGAACATTTTCTGATTCGTTAAATCTTGAAGAAGCCTAGGTGGCACTTTGAAGTCTGCTCACGCCTGTGGTTTTCAGACACACTATCAGTCGAATACAGGAATCCAGACAGCTGCAAAAGTGACTTTTTTTGTTAAATAGGAAAGAACAGAACTACCAAATGTCTGCAAAGTTGTAAATGACCAAAGCTGGAGAAGAAATTTTACACCTCTGTAGAGAATGCTGAAGTTACTAAACGTTGAACTATTATTTGGAGTAAATAAAAGTGTAAATGGTGCAATTGTGTGATGTCAGCATGACGTTGTTTTGAATATAGACTTGTCTTATGGTGCTCTAGTTTCCTGGGTTATGTTAACTGCTGTTCATTACAAGTGGAAGTCTCAGCGTTGCTTGCTGCCTAACACTTCAGAGACCAACTCAAACTGCTCCCCGCTGGCCAACGCCGCCAGCGTTGCGGTGGCCGAGTGTCCCGTCAGTAGGGCTCAGCCGTGTTGTGTTCTGGTGGACGTGAGTTGTTCTCTGTACGCTTTCAACCATCGGGGTAGCGAAGCACGGTGCGTCCCTGCACGGGCAGTGAAGGCGGATTGGGGTTTGGGAGGATGGAGGAGCCCCATCTCCATGCTGCTGGAGCGGTGCTGGTGGGAGCATCCCTGCAGAACGCGGGGATGCAGCGTTGCCTGCCCGCAGCAGCAGGTGCAGAAAAATCGCGAAGATGGGTGTCTCCATACCACAAACTATTGCTAGGAATATTTTTGTTGTTTGTAAAGGACAATGTGATGATTATTATTCCTTGAAAAAGAAAAAAAAAATAATAACACTTAAGTATATTTAAAAAAAAATGTTTTTTTTTTTTCCAGTTGGAATAAATGGAAGTATTCATCCAAAGGGAAGCGTCTCGGGTGTATGTTTTTACTCTGAAGGCGTGTTGGTTAATTGTGGAGCACAAGACCTTAGTTTCACTTGGCCTATACTACAGTTACAGCCCAAGGAGCATCTCAACCCCATCCCCAACTCCATCTCTGGCAGGCAGGAAGCCCATGCGTGCCCCCAGGGCTGCTGCCCCATTGGTTCTCCAGTGTTAAACAAGCCAGGGCTTCACCTGGTGCAAGTCAGCGCTCTCAGCTGACACCCACAGCACAGCTCTGCATTGTGCTGGGTGAGGCTTCAACCTGTAATTTATAAATAACAGCCTTCTCCTCAGAAAGATCACAGATCTTTACATGTTTTCCCAAACAGGCCTGGTGAGGAGGGTAGGGGCATTGCTTTCGGTGACAAGTATGACACTAACTACGGGTTATTATATAATTGGCTTTTAATATGTACCATTTATTTCTTTGTCACTGATTAAAAGCACAATGAGCGTTGCCTATCAGCCCTAAGTACCTCGTGCAGCTGAGCTGCCTGAGGACTAACAATGGTTTGTACAGCAAGCCCTGGATTGCTCAGCACATGGCAAACTAATCCCTACCTTTAACCAGCCACTCACTGCCTCTCTGAAAATTTAACATGAGCCATGGGTGCAGGGTGATTCTGCCCATTGCATGAAGTCTTGCTGACCATCAGAATTGCTGCACTTTTTCCCATGCAGTTCCTTAACAAAGGAATGGTCTCATTGAGCAGCAGCTCCTCAAAACCCCAAGCATCGCTGCATCCTTGCACACTGCTGTGCCCAGTCCTAATGCAGCACTGGAATCAGAGCAGATGGGCAGCACATTGCTGAGATGAGAGCATCTCGCAGTGCTCCCTTCTGCCGTGCCCTTTGCCAGCACAACACAGAGGTCTCACATCACATTTTGTAAGAAGGAAAACACCGAGGAGGTACAGATTTCAGCAATAAAAGTGTAAACCCACCTACCAAACCTTTTTTTATTTCTCATGTGGGCTCCAGCAGTCCCAATGGGGGAAAAAGAAAAAAATTGTTGTTATTCAGGGTATGATTAACCATTTTTGACAAACCCACTGAGCCTGAGTGCTGGAGCTATGAGCCCGTAAAATCCCACTCCCTGGCCATCTGGCCCCGCTGGGGGACCCTCCTGCACCCGCTGCCTGTGGGCTGCCAGCGCCTGGGAGCAGGGACACCTTCATGGCTGCTCTTCTGTCCTTCCCAGCTCCCAGAATTTGATCCCCATGGCTCCAGCTGCAGCTGGGGATGAGTGCTGGGCAGCCCAGCTCCAGGCTGGTTGGGAGCAGGGGACAGTGCTAGTGGAGGGATTTTGCCTGAGAGATCCCTTGACAGCTGTGGAACTTGAGTGAGTCAGGCACCATGTCAACCTTGCTATAAAAATAAAAATTGTTTAATTCTATTGCTAACATTTTTTTTCCATAAAAGATCTTTTTTGTTCCTTTTTTTCCCCTTCCCCAAAAAAAGATAGATACAGTATCTAAAGAGCACCCCTTCACAATTTAATGGCCACTCTCCTTGGAGGACTTGGAGGCTCTGTACAGCCCCTGCCATGTGAAAATGCCCCAACGTGGGCAGTGTGTTGGCCCAAAAGCAGCCGAGCTTTGCAGGGAAGCATCCAGCACACTGAGGCTGCTTTTTCAGGAAGCCAGAAGCCACGCAGACTTGAAGCCATGCAGATAAATTACAACCAGATGAGCAGAGGCTCTGCGGAGAGATGGGAAGGACAAGGTCAGGAGATCTGTCGTACACGGATCAGTTTGTATTTGCACAGAGCACAGACAGCTCTGGCTATGCAAGATGCCATCCCTGCAGCCATTTCTGCCTTCCTTAGCCAAAATCCAGCCTCTCCAGCCAGACAGGAGCTGGTCATCCTAGCATGCAGCCACCGTAGCTGGCAAACCTTGCTCTTTCAGGATGAAAAAAAATAAAAAATAAAACCCCCCATTCTCTGCATTTACATACAATCATGCTATTAATGAAATCTAGGCTGCCCTCCTTCTCCTGCAGATCACTGCCACCCATTAGATTACCATCCACAGCCAGGGGAAGCTCATTAGCTAAGAGCAATTTCAGGTGATTCCATTTTAAAGCTCAAATGCCCTGTGTTTTTTTTTTTTTTTGTCCCAATTTCTCACACCACTTGACATGATGGTGAAGAGGAACACATTTTCAACCTAGATCCTTAAAACTATTTAAGAATTCAGGTCCTGTTTGAGCACAGTTGGTGGCTAGGGATGCTGAGGGCCGTGAATACACCATGAGAGCGCTGGGGCCTGTTTCCAAAAGCATCTGCAAGCCGTCACACTGAAATATCGGTGCACCCACGGACAGCCCCCAATAATAACATCTTTCCTTCAAGGGCCAGATGGAATATTTCAGTCCTGCGAAGCAGGAGCCCCGTTAGCCAGGCGGGGCTGTTAGCACTGCCCGCAGCCCAGCACCAGGCAGCCGAAGGGCTCTCCATCCACGCTTCTGCTTCAGCATCCCACCAGCACCTGCCCACGTGCACCCTCTGCAGGGCCCTCCCGTTTTCCACAGCTGTTTCTATGTTAAAATATTAAGAAAATATCTTTTCTTAGAAGCCATTTCCAGGCTTTGCCACCACCTGGAAGCATCGGAGCAGCCTCAGAGCCACCCGGTGCCCCTCGGTGCCCAGGGACCTCTTATCTGCAGCCCCACCTTTCTGCTGCCGCGCTCCTTATTAATGACACAAGAAGAATTACCCGCGTCCCTGTTCGAGGCAAAACCGCAGTCGTTTGCTAAAGCATTCTCAGGAGAGTTTTCCCGATGTAAAAGCAAATATTTATATCTGCTGCTCTCTTCGAGGCTCTGGGTATGATCAACTCTTAAAGTGAGATTTAGCTGAAAGAACTGATTTATTAAAATGGATAAACAAAGCGCTGTGAAGCAAGTTAATTCAGTCTAAATAAAGCATTAAACTCTGAAGAACGCAGATCACATCACAGCATAGACATGTCCGTGCACACAGAGCCATCCCTGCACACATCTACACGTGTATATACACACACATCAGTCATACAATCTACGCAGCCCCTGGGCTGTGATCCCACATCAGCTTTGCCCCTCAGCTGGGCTATGTGTGCATCAGGCCATGCATGCATCAGTGCATGCAGGGATCTGCAGCAGCTCCAGCCCTGCAGCCAGCCCAGCCACCCCTGCCCAGCTGCTGCCTCTGCTCAGCCTCAGAGCCTCAGTTTCCCCATCTCCAAAGCTCCAATGTATTATTTACCCACAAGAATCCTGGATTCTTTTCCGTGCACTGGTCTCTAATTGTCAATTATTTGCTCATAAGTGCTCTTTTATGGCTGATGCTGAAGCAAGCTCAAGAAGCTTTTATTTTCATGCTTGGTTTAATTAGCTTTTTTGGAACAGCAAAGCAGAGGCAATATCCATTCTTGCTGCTCATCACATATTCATTATTTACATTTCCAGTATCCCAAGTAACTCGGCACAGAAAACAAATAAATGAAGATTGAAGCATATACAAAACATCTGGAGGTGCTGTAATTATTACTGATCGTTTGCAATGCACAAGGGCTCTGTGGAGCACTGCGGCATGACAGAGCCCATCTGCACCGAAAGCTCAGGGATAGTTTGGCCAAATGGAGGTTTGTGCTGCGGCGGAGTCCAGCTGGGAGCTCTCCATCCATGGCACCCCACGGCACTGGCACATGGGAGGACGCCAAGGCAAAGGCTTCACCATCAAGCTGGAAGGGTCCAGAAGAATCCCCCACCTCCTCGTGCCCCAGCCACATGGGTTTGGCCGCCCCTGGACTCTGAGCCAAGAGGCGAAGCAGTGAAGTTTTTGCTTGGAGTCCAGAGGCAGCAGCCTCGGGAGCTCTTGGCTGCTGATAGTAAATACAGCTGGTCAAAGCAGAGCTGTTGAATAATTTATGTGATGACTCTTCAAAATAGTAAATCCCACCCCCAGCCCGCTCCATCCTTCATCAGATTATGTGGCTGGTGAACAGTTTATGAATATTTAAGAAGTTTTACTAAATTAATAGAACCTTGTAAAAACAGTTTAAAAATGTCGAGTGAAATATTTGCATATCGCGTTTCTCAGCGCCAGGGGCAGGAAATGGGAGCCAGTGAGTGCTGTCACAAATCTGTCATTATTTGGGCCCAACTTTGCAAGTGTTGATCCAAGCAGCCTGCCCCTGCTGCACCCCTGACCCCCATCCCTCCTTCACCCTCACCTTTGGGTGAAACATGGGTGAAGCAGAGCTTCTCCATGCAAGGCATGGGAACATCTGGAGTCAGCTTGATGGGATGGGATGGGATGGGATGGGATGGGACAGCAGGACATGGGGCACCAGGTTCTGCCCCCTGCTGCAGATGGGTTGGTGTTACTGAGCAGCCTCCTTTGCTACAGAATCCATTTCCAACAGTTTATTTCAGGTTTTTTCATGCTGGGAGTTAGCAGTGCCTGGCTTCACCATCTGGCCTGGCCATGAGGGCTGAGGGCTGTGCTCAGGGGGACAACTCTTTGCATATGTATGAACGTAATCGCTGGTCGTGAAAGATGCAAAGAGAGGAAGTCGATTTGGGATGCACAGAGAACTGGAGCAAACAAGCACCGCTCCCTGTGGAGGCTTTATGGCAGCCCCAGAGACCCCCAGCTTTAATGATGCTTGCTTGTTAACAGCCATGAGAGTGTCGAAGAGCCTGGCCAGGGGAAGGCTCCTAAAATCACCTCCATAATTTGGAGTTTCAAACTAATGTTTATGAGGATGCCGTTACTGCTGAGCATCCACTGGGCTCAGGTTGTAAAATTCCTTTTTATTCATCTCAAGTGTCAGGATTTGCAAGTGCAAGAAATTTTTGAGTGCTTGTCTGGATCCCAGTTTGTATGCAAATGATGCTGTAAAATTTCTTAGGCTGAAAGACCTGATTTAGTTAGCATCAGTCAAAGTGTGCCAGCCCTGACAGAACAGAGATAGTTTGATTCTTCCAGGTCAAAACAACCGCAAATTCTTGACAGAATATTCAGGCAGTTTAAGGACATGATGAACAAAATGAAAACGGTTTAAAGCGTTATTCCTTTCAGTGAAATGATTATTTTGGGATATGCAGGCACTGCCTGGGATCCCCCCAGCACCACCAGCAGGCTCCTGGCTGTTCACATTAAAGCAGGGGTCAGATCCCTGAGTTTGCTGGGGATAAACAAGCTGGTGCCAGGAACCAGCGTGGGGCTGGTGCCCCCCCAGCAGTCAGCGGGATCGGGCTGCCATGGGAGCACCCAGCACTGGGCTGGTTTGTCCCCAGCTCTGTCCCTTCTGCAGCCACAAGCAGGGCTGCAGAACAGAGAAAATCTCCAGAGGATTCCGAGCTGCTAAATGGGGCAGGTTTGGGATCCAGGGGGCTTCTGGAAGGAAGCAGAAAGCCTTTTCACTAACTGTCACCAGAGGAGCTGCTTACCTGTCCTGAGACAGCTACTGCAAGTTTCCCATTTCTGCTGCATGCAGCTTTTACACCTTCATAGACCACTGCTCACTGCAAAAGACAAAGAAAGCAGACAGTGCTCTGCAATGTACCTCCAGCACTGAAAGCAGATGGATTTTCATTTACAGAGGCAAGCACAACGCGCTCTCACACACACACAGAGTTCTGCATCACAGCCTCTATCATTTAGATGAAGCACTGAGAGGAAAGAGCATAATTTAATACCAGCATGAATACATCCCTCGAGCTCTGACTGATAAGGCAGTAATCAAGTTTCACCAACACGGAGCGGGATGCCACAGAGCTCTGTCCCGGAGATAAGCCAGCCCCAGAACAGCGGGGTGCTCTCTTCCCATCGGCGTGTGCTCCTCCAGAGCAGGGATTTCTCCAATACCCACTCCACCAACCCGCAGTCACAATATCCAAATCCACAATGTGCTTTCATCTAACAGCCCTGATAACCGCGTTGGCTTCATTTTCATCCTGCGTTATTTATTCATGGCGCCTTGGGGATGGAGGAGCCTCCCGAGCAGTGGGCACAGACCACGTACCGCAGAGCAATGCCTTCCTCTTCCTGATGCCCCACTGCACTTCTGGCAGGGGTACAGCTGGCTGCCCCACCTGCTGCCCCATGCCACCTGCACATCATGTTTGAACCTCAGGATGGGCAAACTCTTAGGGAGAAACGTGAATGCTTGCTCACGGTTGTGCAAATTCAACTGTGCAAATGTGGTCCAGGCCACTCCGACGGGGCAAGCAGCGAGGACGAATTTACTGCTGCAGTGATGATGATGTAATAGCTTGGTGCTACATAACTTTGTCCTTCTAAATTAAGCACATGGAGTGGGTAGATGGTAGAAAGTACTATTGGACATGTGGTGGTGGTGACTGCAAACTCCAGTTTGAAAAAGTGGGAAAAAAAGCCCAACTGTTTGCTTTTAACTTCATCTACATTTTCAAGGTCAGCCATCCCATCCTGTACATGGAGAGGAAAATGCTAACACTTCTCCAGCTGTTCCTAGACAACTGAAATCTGTTGTTTAACTCCAAGGCCATTTGGTCCCCGTCTCCAACCTTCAGCTAAAAACGTACTGGTTTCTAAAAGGCTGAGGCAAGAAGAAAGAGCATTTCATGTTTTTGCAAAAATAGAGGAGATACAAGTTCCTGTGAGATTTTTACCTACTTCATCCCATACCTTCAATCCCAGAATTAGGTCTCCTGTCATTTCTTTTGATGCTCTGTCCTATTTATCCACAGCTTTCTGTCCCTGTTTCCATATCTGGTAATATTTTTTTTTTTCCATTACCGCTCTTAAAAGGGGAAAAAAAAGTATTTTTGACCTTCACTCAGGTGGCTGAAATCTATAGGAACTGCACTAACTTTGTGTTTAAAGGGGGAAAATTGTGGCCTCGGAGCAGGACTTGGCAGGGCAGATGTGCCCCAGGGTGGGCCCTGGGAGAAGAGCAATGCCATGCAGTGCCACCAGCCCCACTGACGGCTGTCCCCAAACCTGGCATCATCTCATTTCAGATCAAATTTCTGTTCTTTTTGGCAAACACAGGCGGTGGCTGAGCACCCGCTGCAGCCCTCAGGGAAGCTGCACAGGCAGAGAGGATGCGCAGTCATCCCGCATTCAGATGAGAGTCAAGATTAATTAACAGAGAAACCCTTCCTGCCTGTGAAATGGTGCATGCTTCCAGTCAGGTACAAGCAGTGAAACCGTGTTCCCAAATGCCAAATCTAAGAATAGATTAGCCATGTGTCAACTGCATCACCTTTTTATCTGGTAGATGTTTATTTAGTAAAGACAGAATATCTGTTGCATGAAAGCCAGCCACCTGCTGCCAAACGGCAACCTTTACCGTGCCACAGATAAATGTGTTCTCAGCTAATTTATGCTAATTCTGCACCTGACAAGTGTTGAAGATAGTGTTTCCCACTGCTACCACGCAGCCCCAGAAACAGCCTTTGAGGGGAGAACAACAACCCGGGCCTGGGCTGGGTCAGTAAGGCCAACAGAGAGCATCCAGCAAGGACAGAGACTCATACAATGGCTTAGGTTGGAAGGGACTGCAAAGATCACCCAGTTCCAACCCTGCTGCCACAGACACCACTCACCACCTCAGGCTGCCCAGGGCCTCATCCAACCCTGAGCAGCTCCAGGGATGGGGCTGCTTCCTCCCCCCACCCAAGACTGTGTCCCTGGGAGGGATGCATGGGCTCTGCTGTGGGTACAGCCGTGGTTGATGTGCCTCCCAGCCAGCCCTGGCATCTCCATGGCAACTTCAGGGATGCTCACAGTCGCTGCACGTAACCGCAGCTTTCTAAGTGTGCACACAACTAGCAGTTGTAATCACGTTCTGTCTTGATCCTGTCTAAAGGAACCATGGGACAATGCTCAGGGAATTAATGAGAGGCGCGATGTCCTCGTCACTGCTGGCTCCCAGCCCTGAGCCTTTCCCTTAATGGAAAACTTTGCCTTTCCCTTCTACTCAGGGTGCTGTCTCACAGCCCATCCTGTGCACCCCCAGAGTCTCCTGCTGCACTGGGAGCTCTCCCCATCCAGCCCTGGGCTCCAGGGTACCAGGAGAGCAAATTAGATTGGTTTTAGGGTTAACGTGTTTGCATTCATATTCCAAGCCTTGCTTTCACATCTATAACTCATTTTCCAACATCTTCAAGCAAATTTCACACTGTTGGAAAAATGTCAAGGGTTTAATCTGATATGTGTGATATTTACTGATGCCACTAGGGAGAGAGATGATCATATCTTCCACTTCCCATCATATTTCTTACAGGAGTGAAAACGTATCAGGAGAATTTGCTGTCCTTTGCTATACATTGGATATGCAAATGAACATCAATCAAACTGAGGAGCACAGACAAATACAAGTGTACAAGAGACTGAAGGAAGTTTCTTCCAGTTCAAGTTGTTAGGCTACACAGCCGTGCCGACAAGCCGTGCCACAGCTGCATTGTACCCGCACCACAGAGCAGGATGTGATGCCTGGGTCCAGATCCCTGCAAGCCTTGAGCCTGGTGCTTCTGGCTGGAGCTGCCGGGGTGCAGGAAGGATGTGGAGGAGAGAGAAGAATTAATGCTCTCTAAAAAAGTTTAAAAAAATAATAATAAAAGAGAGATTCCCATTTCACATCCTCACCCCATGCAGGGCTTGGTTTATTTTTTCCAACTGCAAAACACTTCATCAGAAAATGAGCCACGGGCAAAATGCAGGCGAGGCTAAACTTCAAATGAGCTCTAATTACACTAATTGCCTGCCCTTCGGCTCCTGGGTGAGCTGCGAGGGGCCGGGAGGCAGAAGGGGAGGGGAGAGGCAGGCTGTGCAGTGCCTCGCTGCTGACAGCAGCCATCGCACAGCACGGCGCTGAGATCACGGCAATGCAGTGCTGTGAAACCTGCAGATGAGGAACCAAGCAGGTGCCAGAGCTGCCCCGTGCCCCTGCTGCTGCCTCGCAGCTCCACAGCCAAATATATACATATATAAAATGTTCTTTCTGCCTTGGGCTGCTTCAAAACCCAGGTTCACAACCCAGAGTGAGCAGATCAACAGGCTGGAGGCTTGCACTAAGCCCTTTGCTGTATGCAGCCCTTTTCTCACCAGGAAAGTAAATACTCTATTTCAAAGCTCAGTAAGTGGTGAGCAGAGAAAATAAAGCTGAGTGTTTGTGCTTTGGTCCTCACCTTACCACCTGTAAGCCTGGGGCAGGAGGCACGACGGGCTCTGGTACTCGTGGCAGGGAGGATGCTCCTCCCTGGGCTCGTGTATTCAACCCAGCTATTATTAATGCATGACATTCTGCTGATACCCAGATATCAATCAATATTATTGACTTCAGTAAATTCTGAGCTGAGCCTATAAATGCAATTTAATTTTGCCTAGACCAAAGGATAAAAAAAAAATCACACTGCATGAAAGCAATATTCCTAAGGATTCACTTTGGACAGACATCCGGATCTCAGAAATGGGACTTGAAGTGTTTGTGGCAAGGCATATGCTTAATTAGATTCATGCCTGAGAAGTCCCCAGCTGTTCTGCAGACAAACAGAAATATCTGAGATTTCTTCCAGCTCTGCAGAGTCACAGAGATTGGCTTCTCTCCCTGCTGCCCCAGCCTGAGAGATTTGCACGTACGATGACTATCGGCTGCTCTGTTTCAGACGATATGAGATGCCACACAACCTCTGAGCACGGAGCAAACATCCCAGCATTTTGTTTCATGATTACTTCCACCCTGTTCGTTCCAGCATCTGAAAAAGCCGCTGCTGTTTTTTCATGTGAAAGGCTTTCTGGAAGTTGGGCATAACACACATTCATTATGAAATGAAAATACCTCATGTGTTCAGGATGGAAAAAAAAAAAAAAAAAGCTCTGGCTTTCAAGAAAGCTTTGTGAGCTTATTAAAAACAAGAGCTCTCCCCACACGGATCGTTCTGCCAAACGAAAATTCCCTCCTCCCTTCTCAGGCTTGTAAGCAGCTTTGTATACCCAAGCCATCTCTGCCCAGCACACATTCTTATGGTCAGTCCAACGTGGAACGAGATGCCAGCTGCCCCGTAATGACCGCAGGGGACTGCAGAGCAGCCACCCCTCGATGCCACCGTCACCCGAAGGCAGAGCCCATTGTGACAGAGCTCCCAGCGCCTGGGCCTCGGGACAAACCCACATGCTGCAGGGAATTGTCATCTGCAGACCGCACATCTGGGGCGAAGCTAAATGAGAAGCGGGTGCCAAACCCACAGCCAGCACCAACCCCACTGCTTGGCGGGGAAGCGAGCGCGACCACCACAGCCCCGGGTCACTGAGTCCAACTGCGATGCAGTTCGGGAGCTCCAGCTGAGATTCCCAGGCTCACCCCGTTTCTCATTCCCTGCCTCTCCCCCAGCCCTGCTTTTGGGGTCCCACCGCCAGCCCTGGTCCTGGGGCGCTGAGTGTGGGGCTGGTTGTCCACAGCCCCCTCCCTTCTCACTTCTCCTTCCCATTTCTCCTTCCCATTTCTCCAGCCACCCCTTGGGCTTCTCCAGAGCTCACCCCACTGCGAGTCACTCAGTGAATCACACAGCCAGCTGTAGCAGATCACGTTCTTTAGGGTTATCCTAAAGGCTCTCCCCCAGAACACCGTTTCCATTCACCTTAAAGAGAATTAAGAATGTTTAAAAGATGATTGCTTTGGCCTTGGAAGCTTTTCTTTCTGACTTGGTGTGTCTGTGCCTTAACACAGTGTTTCAAATATTGTGGCATTCTGGCTGATCTCTGTTTCAGTGATGGGCAGGTAATTGTAATTAGTTTGCTTTCCTTTGAATTGAGTTAAAAGGAGCTATTTGAGCTGACAATCATTTTGACTGCAGCGTGTGAGAACGACTCCAATTCCAAACTTACGGGAAAGGCTCACTTCACTGCCGGGCTGAGAGTTCGCCGTGCTCATTGGCATCGCTAGGTGCAACCCAGAGCCAGAGCAAATATTTCTCTGGGCTCTCACATCCACACAGTGTGTTTTAGATTACACTGAAGTGGATTCACAAGAGGAAGCCGGGGGATGGCAGGGGAGGTGAGCATGGAAGGAGGCTGCACGAGGAAAACTGGAAGGAAATGGTCAAATGAAGAAAAAACAGAGGCAAGCACAGACATGGCAAGGGGCTTTGCATGCTGGCAGGTTGAGAGCAGACCATAAAGGAAAGTTATTTGTAGCGCACTAAGAAGGTCAACAGAGCACACACCTGTCCCCACCACCCTGGGCTTTTACAGTGGTAGGTACCAAATCTGCTACACCTGAGATAGGAAAATAAGGAATTTAATTGGGCATGCAATCGGGTCCTCAGGTGGGCGAGAGCAAGGGCAGCTTTGCAACACAGCAACCAAGGATGAGGCTGCCTCTGAAAATTGTCATGGAAACTACAAGAAAAGTGGCACAAAACACCCGAGAAGGTAGGCAGCAAAAAGGTAGCTGAAAATAGATGCTACAGGAAAGTCTCCTTGCAAAGCTTTCAGACATTAAGAGCCAATCGAATAAACAGTTTAGTAATTTTAGATGTTCTTGGAAAATAGATTTTTAAAGGGAAAAAATAGGACAAAACAGGAAATTATGGCTCAGCAAAATGTCCAGAAAGAAAATGCTTTGGAAGGAAAAAGAATGAATGCAAGTAAGAATCCTACAATGCTCATTACATGTGCAGATACGTACATACAGATAGATGCATTCATGTTTGTGTGTGTTTGCATATATACAGCATAGTGTATATATATAGTTATATGTAGTGTATATGAATATATATAGTGTGTATATATATATACTGCAAAACAGCTGAGCAGGAAGACTGAACAGAACAAATGCTCCCTGCCTCAAGATGAGGATGGCATGGTGCAAATTCCCAGCTTGACCAAGCCCATGCCCTGAACACGTGGGCAGGCTGCTTGGCAGGCAGACCCCTGGCTCAATGGCACCTGCCTAGAGATGCCCATGACCAGAAAACACACAACTGAGGGCTGCCTCCAAGCCACCCAACAGCAGAGTGGCTTGGAGCCAAAGCTCTGCAACAACCAGGGAAAGGCTTGAGTCGGGGAGCTCAGCACGTCTCCAGAGAGCCCTGATGTGCTGAAAACAGGGCTACAGCCTCCAGCCAGCAGGGAGGTGTTCTGCAATGATCCTCAATAGCCCCAAATCAGAACACCTTTGTCTCTGAGAGAGCAGCAAACCATGTTTCACAATGTGCCTGCTCTTTGCTGGGAGGAACACCTCCCTGACCCCTTCTGCTGCTGCCTCCAGGCTCATTCCTCCTGGGGTGGTGTGCAATGTGGTGGGAGCACAGAAGAAGAGGAACCATTAAAGGCAATTTGTGCTTTTAAGGAGGAAAGAATAAAATCGTACCAGGGAAGAATGTAACTCAGGAGGTGTAAGAAGCAGCAGGCTGTGCTGTGCCACTCCTCTGCTAACACTGCTGGCTGGGGCCCAGGACAATCCTGTTCTCCTTTTTGTGTCAAACTGCAATAAACAGTGAATAAATGGGAATAATGCTATAACAGAGACCGCTGTCCCTGTGCTTGTAGGTGCCATGCTGCATGTGTCAGAGGGCAAGGCAAAAAGAGCTTGATTCAGAGGGCATCTGAAAAGTGCTCAGGCATGGTACCCTGCTCATATGAGTTACAGGAAGGATTTAGAGGTTGTAAATCACACCATGTAGAATGTAGCATCTGATATACAACATCATAAACTCAAACTGCATGCCAAAAAGGTGGCAACAGCAGGAGAATGGTCTCATTGACCAGGTGAGGTGAACTGCCACCCCCAAGTGCAAAAAGCACACAGGAAAAGGGAAAGTACAGGGCACAGAAAAAGGAAAATGGAAATGGAGAGAAAAACACCACCACCACCGAACAGGCAGTGCTGGCTAGTGCCAGTGCAGCACATACAGCACTGCCACGCTGGTGCAGCTCACAGTGAGTGATCCTCACATCCCCACCTGGGACCTAGGTTAAGGAGCAAGAGCAGCTGCTCCATCTAGTCTGATATTTAAATCAATGGGCTGCAGGTAGGGGCTCTGCAGGCACACAAGCATCTCTCAGCAATGGTCAGAGCCAAATTCCCATCTGTGTTTGAGAGCTGTCTTGCTCGATGAATCCAGCAGGATGCTCAGCCTGCATCCACTCCACTGTGGTGTTTATTTTAAAAAAGGACAGCACAATGTTAAAATATTGCACTCGTGTTTGCATCAAACACTGCTCCCCTTGATTAATGTTTGCCTGATTTGCTACAAGCTCTAAATAGAAGTTACACGACGCTTCTCAGCCCAGTGCTTTTCTTTGCGTGATGTGAAAACGACCTGTCATTAGAAAGAGTGAAATATAAAATGAGGCTGTGCATTTGAAAAGAAGCTGTGCAAAAGACCTGGCACAGCACGTCACTGTTGGTAATTGCAGTGGCAGGTGCTGCTCCGTGCAGCCAGCAGTGAGGGCTGGTTTCCCACAGACCAGCTACCCCTTCTCCCAGTTTGCCCCCTACACCACCCCTGCAATGCACCCAGCTCTCCCTTCCTATGTGCCTCACCACTACCCACAGTGTTTCCCTTCCCTGCCTACATCCTGGGATGCTGCTGCCCTCCTTCCCTTAAGCACTGGCTGTGCAAGAGGCTGAGCTGCAGGCATGGGTTAACCAGAACTGCTGCTCCTTCGCAGCGCGGCTCTGCCCTACCTGGTTTGCACCCAAGTTCAGGCAATTGGACATCATTAAGGACTCTTGACATCTGACAAATTTGGTTCAGGTTGACCCAGGGGTTTAAAATGCATTAGAGAACAGAAGCACGGACTGACAGGCAGACGGTATAATTGCATGAGACCGCTTCCTTCGGAAAAGAAGCTTAAAAAATCCACAAAGGACAAAAGTCACTAATGCACCTCAAAAAAAAAAAAGGCTGACAGGAGCTAAGAGGAGGAAAATGGAATAACTCCCAAGACAGCAGAAACATTGAAAGATTTTAAAATTCTTGTTCTCCATCTCAAATTATCTCAGCAAAAAATGCCTAACCATAACACCAACCCTTCAACAACCTGAGGATTTAAATGAGCTCTTAGCTACCAGCACATGTAAAACACAATGAATTCCAAACAGATGGTTTATTTAAAGATCGCATTATACGTACTGTAATCAATATCCAGATTACAGCAGGGCTGTTTCAGGGAAAAAGATATAATTGTAGGCATGTGAAAACCCTCTAGTTTGGACAGAGACCGGGCAAGAATAATCAGCACTTCTTAAAGTCTTAGAAATGCAGTGAAAGAGTTGAAGTGCGTGTAATTACCAGTGAGAGGCATTGTAGCAAAGCAGATAAAGTTAATTATACAGTAAAGGAGCATTTCCAGTTGATGTGGTAGTAATCATAGTCAACAGAGAAGTGCCCAACAGAAGGAATCACATATCATAAAAGCAATCATCTGTTGGGAGTGTGCAGCACAAATTACCTAAAAAACAAAGGCAGATACAGGCACACAGCTGGAGATGACAAACCTTAATGAAGATTTGTGGATTTCTACAAACAACGGGATATCTTAAAAAGCAGCAGACCTTACCCTGCGTGCTGCACCAAACCCTCACACCAGCCTGGGGGAGGTACTGGTATCTGTGCTGCACGTGGGCAAGCAAGGGCCAGATCCAGTGCCAGGCTGTGAAAATGCTCATATCGTTTCTCCAGAGAAACACTGCTACTGCGTGTGAAACAAAGGTACCTGTATGCTGCTCCAAAGCACCAATTTTATGAAACTAAATCTGTATTTAGGAGATGAGATGCAGCCAGCAGCTCATTCTGAAACTCGGGCTCACAGCCTGCCATTTCACAGAGACCTGGTCAGCCAGCAGCCACTCAACGCCGGCATCCACCTGACAGCATTAAAGATGAGGGGCTGGAACACAACTCCTGAAACACAAGGCAGCCTTCAAGGTTCAAGGGTACATCATTTGCATGCGTGTCTATCATGTGCCTGTATGAATGTCACTTCACTGCCCTTTTGTTTGGTAACAGAATAAACACAGGAGCACCCAGGGCGGCTGCAGGTGATGGAGCAGAGGAAGAGCCCCACAGCCATCCCACCTGCCCCTGGCTGTCTCACTGCCAGCAGATACTAACAGCTCTCCAGATCTCCAATTAATGATGTGGTTCAGTTTTGTCCTCCTGGGGTATTAACTCCCCCCAAAGTGGCTGCTTTTTGCAGCCCCGATTAACAGACTCTAATGCTGCAAAAGACTTAATTTGGGGATTCAGTGAAATGCCGCTCTTCACAGCATCCCTGATGTGCTAACAGGGAAGGATTTACTGATTTACAAATATCCAGTTAAATAAACAAAGGGCATCAATTAAAGTGAAACAGATACCCAGACGATCAGATGAAAAAGTCTGAGGATCACAGCATGGCTTTCAGCAAAGTAAGGAAGAGTAATTGGTATTACGAGGTGAGCCTGCAGCTTATGGTGCAGGTTCTGTGCACAGAGCTCCTCCTGACAGCAGGAAACGCTGCAGCCAGCTCCTGGGACCCTTCACTCCTCTAGCACTGGGAAAGCAAAGACATTTGGCAACGTTTGGTGGTGAAAGAGAAGGGGGCAGGAGGTCTGACCACAGTGGGCACCCTGACACTTGTGGGGTGCCCGGAGCACTCCCTTGGCAAGCTGAAACCTTGGGTGGACAGTGCCTGCAGGACCAGCCTTTTGGACACCTCAGAGGCATCACTGGTGCACCCCTGCCAGCAGCAGGCAGCTGAGGTCCGTTTTGCAGAACACCCTCCTGTATTTATTCGTTTGGGTCCTTCTCAATGCTGTAAGGCCACGTGGGAATTACAGCCACCACAGGGCCTCGTTGCTTCCTATACGTACTTGAGATAGTAACGTTCTCTCTGAATTTCCTTTCGTGCTCAGCAGTGAATGTCACGTGCATGCAGCCAGCTCCCTCACTCCCAGCTATTGCTCAAATGTACATAAATATGCAAAACGTGGGCAAATATTTACAGACAAGAAGGGCTGGCTTTTCTAATTAACTAGTGTTTCACAGTTACAAAACAAAACACGACACTTTAGCAATAAGTACACCCAGGAAAATTAAAAATCGACTGATTTCAGGGCCAATTAAAAGGTGGCAGGGCTGTGCGTGTGCAGGCAGCAGAACAACCACAGCCAGGGCAGTCACGAGTGGATTTTGGGAGGGGGCAGCCCTTGGGCTGTGTCTGCAAACTGATGTTTATCTGGGACCATGGTTCTGCAGCCAAATCCCACCAGGTGTGTCACAAAATGTACCTGAGGACATGATTCCAGCAGAAGGATGCGCAGGAGGCCTACCAGCATCTGTCATAGAAACAAAAAACCCCAATAAACTAATTAATAATCTTCTGAGCAAACGCAAAGGTCACCAGGTAAATATCACCAGCACTGCTGCAAAAGCCCCACGTGCAGTTCTTTGCAAAGCTCCAAAGCAATTCCTTACGGCGCAATGAATAAAAACGAGATTGCAAGTCAAAAAGAAACATTAAAAAGAAAAAAAAATAGTGTCTTTGCCTCTAAGGGAACAAAGGAACTGCCCAACTCCAAGCAGCGGTTCTCCTTGTTTTAATTGTTTTAACAAGCCAGTGAGTTAAATGAAATAATAATAAAAAAGAATAAATCAGAATCAACGTAATAAATAGTAGCAGTTCTCAAAAATGCAGCAGTGTCTGCTGGCACCCTTCTAGATAACTCGTGCTCACTGTAAGGAAACCAATCTTGGGAATCTCTCGGGTGCCAGAACAGTGGAGGAATGAGTTCATCCCGTGCCCTAGAAGAGAAACCCAACTCCAGACACAAGAAGTGCAGTGCTTAGTGCCCAGCTCCAGCAGCAGGCATCATCTGAAAGCCAGGGCTGCCCGAGGAGCAGGCAGAAGGCAGGCGGCCCTGCCAGGGACAGACGGGCACGGGGTGGTGTGCCTTGCTCTATGGGGTGTGCCTTGCTTTGTGGGGTGTGCCTTGCTCTATGGGGTGTGCCTTGCTTTAGGGGGGCGATGGGGCTCTGAGGGCAGTGAGCAGAGCGGGACGGCAGCGGCAGGCGCTGAGGGTTTGTGTGTGACGCTGCAGCCACGCGTCCCCGCTGCGAGGTGCAGCACGAAGGGCGCGCAGCAGCTCTGGGGGCAGCGGGCAGTGCTGTGGGGAGGGGAAACAGCGTGAAGGTAGGATAGAGAAA
>WBMW01005983.1:111274-169015 GCA_013396635.1 Penelope pileata
GGCTCACACCACTCCCCCCCCCCTCGCAGAGTCACAACCACATCGCGCACGCGCACTCCTTAGTTGTACTCCTAGGCCCGGCGCTCGGACACCTCCGTGCCGACAGGGGGCGCTGCGGATCTGGTGGCTGCTCTACCGCCGGAAACGGGGCCGCCGTTTCCGTCCGTCGCGGCTGAGTCACTGGGCCGCGCCGCCGCTTGTCCGGTACCCGGTGCCCGCCGCCGCCCCGAGCCGCCGCCATGCCGCTGGAGAACCTGGAGGAGGAGGGGCTGCCCAAGAACCCCGACCTCCGTATCGCCCAGCTCCGCTTCCTCCTGAGCCTCCGGCCCCGCGCGCCCGACCCCGCCGCGCGGGATGAGCTGATGGCGGCCGTGAGGCTGCACAGTGAGTGCGGAGGGGGGGAGCCGCGGCGTGGCCCTGGGGCTGTCTGGCGGCCGTGTGTCTGTCTGCGGCCCTGCGCCTCTGTCCGTGTGTCTGTGGGCAGCGGAGGCCCTCAGGCGCCCCCGGGGCGCTGAGGAAGGGATCGCGGGCAGCGCTGTTTGGCCCCGTTCGGGCCCTCGGTGCGCCCGGTGGGGCTGCGGGGTGTGAGGGGGGTGAGCTGGGCTGGGCCTCTGCGGTGTGAGACCTCACCCGGAGCGAGGGAGGCCTCAGAGCAGAGAGACATGGAGCTGCTGGAGGGCGTGCAGAGGAGGGCCACAGAAATGGTCCGGGGGATGGAGCACCTCCCCTACAGGGACAGGCTGAGAGCTGGGGCTGTGCAGCCTGGGGAAGAGAAGGCCCTGGGGAGACCCGAGAGTGGCCCTTCAGGGGCTAAGGGGGGCTGTGAGAAAAGGGGACAGACTCTTTATCAGGGTCCATGGTGACAGGACAAGGGAAGTGGTTTCAAACTAAAAGAGGGGAGATGCAGGCTGGATAGAAGGAAAAGCTGTTTACAATGAGGGTGGTGAAGCACTGGCACAGGGTGCCCAGAGAGGCGGTGGATGCCCCCTCCCTGGAGATGCTCAGGGTCAGGCTGGGGGGCTCTGAGCACCTGCTGGGGCTGTGGTGTCCCTGCTCATTGCAGGGGAGTGGGACCAGATGGCCTTTAAAGGCCATCAACTCAAATATCCTATGAAATGTGACAGGAAGGCCTGCTGGAACACTGCCCCAGTACCGTGCTGCTGACTGCATGGCTGCCATGGGTACCTGGCTGCAGGAGGGACCTGGGGGTCAGTTGTGTTGTCCTTCAGGGCTCTGCTCCAGAACCCGCACACCTCTTGCAGCAGTGGGTAATGGAAGCCTTCCTGCTGTTCTTTCAGACATGGCCCCATATTACGAAGCACTCTGCAAGTCTCTGGAGTGGCAGATAGACACGGAGCTGTTGAACAAAATGAAGAAAGCTAATGAGGAAGAGCTGAAACGTCTCGACAATGAGCTGGAAGATGCTGAAAAGATCTTGGGGGAGAGTGAAATCCGAGATGCCATGATGGCCAAAGCCGAGTACCTGTGCAGGATTGGGGACAAGGTTGGTTCTTAGCACAGGTTCTATGGATTCATAGTGAAAACGCAGCATTGCAGTCCCCATACCTAGGCAGGTTCCAGGGAGTGCGGTTCAGAGGAAGCTGGCTGACTTGCAGTGCGTTTTCTCTATGGCACAGCACATACGTGGGTGGGAGATAGGGGACAGTGTTGCTGAAATTTAATTTAACGAGTGAAAAACAAGTAGGCTGTAAAAGAAGAACCTTTCCTTGGAAAGGAAAAAAGTTATTTTCCATTTGTAGCTGTTATTTACCTTGTGTCTTTTGACTTTCCTGGCAGGACTGTCAGTGGAAGGCAAGGCGTGTACTTTTATGACAGATGTTTTGCAAAAATTCTGGTTGCTTTTAACGTTCTTGTAATGGAAATTATTGCTTTGTTAGGAGGGAGCTCTGACTGCATTCCGCAAGACTTATGACAAAACCGTGGCGCTGGGCCATCGTCTGGATATCGTGTTCTATCTCCTGAGGATTGGTTTGTTCTACATGGACAACGACCTCATCACACGGAACATCGAGAAGGCAAAAAGGTACTGTTTGGGTTGGCTGAGTGCATGAAAGCACTTTTCAGACAAACTGTAACAAAAGAAATAGGAAAAAAAAGCCCTTACGATGGAGAAATGAGAGTGACAGGCTGTGAGGTAGCAGCCACCCATCACTCTGTGGTTAATGTGCACTGGAGAGCTTCCAATTCCATGGTTATGAGGGGGGAAGGAAAAGCAAGGTTAGTGCGCTGTTTCAGCTGTTTTGTAGCAACTGACTTGAATTCCTAGCTCACCCTCCACTTCCCTGTTCTGTGGGTGTTAGAAGACAACTTTGGGTGTGGTTCTACAATAAAGTGCAGTGCAGGAATGCCACCTGAATCCGACACATCCAGCTGCCCTGATAACGTGCCAGCTTCTCCTCTAGAAGCAGAGCCCAGTGCCAGCACGGCGTGCGTTTGGGCAGCTGTGGTTCCCTCATTTCCACAGCTAGCTTGTCTCTGTGCTCTCAGCACTTCACTGCTTCCTGTGGCGAGCTGCAGCTTCCAGTCTCTGCTGGTGCCTTGACAGACCATGTCAGAGGTTCTTCCCACTTACACTGTTCTTTCAGCATTGTTTTTTTTTTTTTTGTGCATTCTCTTCTGAACAGATTTTTGTCTTGACCTGTGCCCTTGCTATAGCCACATCAATTTTATGGTAATGTGATTCTTGAAAGTTTGTCTGATTCAGTGGTAACTTTTTTTATGCTGTTAGTTGGAGAGCTTTGCTTTTTAGCAGCAAAAGAAGTGGAAATATGTTGCCGTAGTTGAGGCTGATGATAATATTTCTGTGCACATTTCAGAAGGTTATTGTCAGAACTTTAGAGGCTGTGAACCTTTTTAAGTTGAAACTTGGACTGTGCAAAAGCAGCTGGTCGCTCCTGCCCCAAGGAAGTGTTGTCACTGCCCCTGACAGGGGTATGACCCCTGGATTGTTTCAACAAGCTGTGACATAAAATGGGTTGTTCTTTCTCTAATCAGTACCAGTTGATTTACTGTATTTGTTCCATCTAACTTATTCCATAATGCATTTACATAAGTAATTTTTCTTTTTGTTTTAAGTCTAATAGAAGAAGGAGGAGACTGGGATAGGAGAAATCGTCTAAAAGTGTACCAGGGTCTGTACTGCGTGGCTATTCGAGATTTCAAACAGGCAGCAGAGCTCTTCCTTGATACAGTTTCAACGTTCACATCATACGAACTTATGGATTACAAAACATTTGTAACCTACACTGTCTATGTCAGCATGATTGCATTAGACAGACCTGACCTTAGGGAGAAGGTAAGGAAAGCAGGTGATAGCTGCTTCAAACAGACCCAGCCTTTTTTTTTTTAACGTGCTTATTTCCAGGCTGAAAGTAATAGTATTTAAACATGATTTTCATTTGCTTTCAGGTTATTAAAGGAGCAGAGATTCTGGAAGTGTTGCACAGTTTGCCAGCTGTACGACAGTATCTCTTTTCCCTTTATGAATGCCGTTACGCGGCCTTCTTCCAGTCCTTAGGTAAGGCTGTGTTGGTTCTCAGTATTTCAGTGCTGCAGTTGCTTGTTTCAGATCATTCACAGCTTCTGTGGAGGAGCTGTGATCTAGAACTGGAGCTACTTTATGCAAAAAAAGTATATATTTTTTTAAACAATGACCTGAAATTTGCTGCTGTTGGATTATAAGGAAAAAAAAAACATAGTGAGTGAGCCTCGTGAAAGGTCACATCTGGTGAGGTAGGAAAGACTGAAAATAGCTGTGGAGCACCTCCTCACCTGCATAACCAGGCCAAATGAGAAAGCTTTGGATGTTTGGTCTTTGAAATAAATTAGAAGCCTTGTAGTCTACAGACACTGAAATCTCAGCCTGTAAAAGAAATGACATGGGAGGTATTCAGGGTTGTTGTTACCATTAGCTTTCTAGTCTGGTTTCTGTGTAAAAGGGTGACTGGAGAAAAGCTTTTCAGAAAGCTTTTTTCATTCTTGACAGTTCTTCTAGTTAGAAAAAATCAGAAATTTAGAAAAAGGAAAAAGAACCTTTTGTTTTGACTGACCTTTGATTTTAATCTCATCAGGCCCAGTACTTTCCTACTGCTGATCTTACCACAATCTGATAACTAAGTGGCAACAGGAGAAAAAGTCTTAGAGCATAGAAATCCTCATAAATAACTGAAGAGCCAGTATTTCCTTTCCTGGCTTTGGGTAAGGGTGTTTCTTCACATAGATCCACACAGAGCGCTGCTTGAATCTCAGCAGCACGTTGCCCTGATGTGTCTGCAGGTTCCAGCCCCCGGAGTGAGCTGGTTGCCCTGCACACAGGGCAGAGTAGCTCATGTCCTAAAATTACTCTGTGATGACGAGCAGGGTCATTAGCTTTGCCACAATATTGTTTGCATTGAGTGACTGTTTCTGGTTCTAGAACTAATGCAGTTCCTATGAACTTAGTTCTGTACAGCGTAGAATACTTCTCATATCCAGAAGTACGCAAGAGTGTGATGTAGTTTTGTTCACAGATTATTTAGCACTTTTATTTACCTAAATGATATTTTACATTTCTTACTGATTAGATTGTTTTTTCTTGTTTCAGCTGTTGTGGAGCAAGAGATGAAGAAAGATTGGCTGTTTGCCCCTCATTATCGGTACTACGTGCGGGAAATGCGGATTCACGCCTACAGCCAGCTCCTCGAATCGTACCGGTCACTGACGTTGGGGTACATGGCAGAAGCGTTTGGAGTCAGCGTAGAATTCATCGATCAGTAAGTTGTGTTCAGCTTTTTAAGTAAAATCTTCGTTTTCCTTTGACTTTAAGCCTGTCAAGTCACGTTTTTGTGGAAGAGATTGGCTGAATTTAAGTGAATCTTACGTTTCAGTAAAGAAATGATTTGAGAACAGTTTCTCACGAGAACTGTTCCAGAACTACTTTCACTCATTTGAGACACTAGTCCTTCATTGGTAATTTTGTTCTTTATACTGCTGTCTCTGTGGGCCTTCATAAGCCATGACATGTAACGTTTTAGAAGAGAGCTTAGTTCATGAGTACACCAAGGTACACGTTTCAGCTTCGAGGATTCACACGTTTTGTCTACCCTACACATCTCCTCATGTGGGTTTGCCTGCTTTCAGGCACATGAATAGAAACTGATGTTTTTCACTTAGACCAGACATGTATTGTACTCTCAATTTGCAAGTTCTTTTCTAGTGTTAAAAAAAAAATAATTAAAAAAAAAAATCAGATTTAGATCATGATGAGAACTAATGTGAAGTGAGCAATTGACCTTGACCTTGCCTATGTACGTGAAACGCTTTGTTTCAGATGCCTTCACAGGAATCATTCTTTTTTCATAAAGAAATTTCAGATTTTCTAACATAGAAAAAAAGTGTTACAGAAATGTGAACGCTGCTTGAAATACTAAGAAATGAGTTAATAGGTGTTTCAAGAGACACCAAATACAATGCAGTTCAGAGGTAAATGTTTCAAAGTCGTACTAGCTTTTGTGCTTAGTAATTTATTAGTAGTTGTAACTTTGTCTTACTGTATATCCCAGGATTTTGTTATTACTATTTTTCTTTCTTTTTTTAAACATCAGCAATGTCCTGTGGACACCAGTTCATTAAGCAAAAAAGAAAAAAAAGCATTTATTTAACTGCTAGAAAATAATGAGCTACTGAGAGACTTTTTAAAGGAACTGACTGGCATGACAATGTTTGCATCAGGATAAATTCTGAATGTGCATGTTACTGAGTGCTGCCTTGGTATTTGAACAGCCCAGCTGAGTCATGAGTCTCCCTTTAACTCAGGAGCGAGAGTTTGGCCTGAGAAGAAAATACTAAGGCATTTTGTATCAGGATTGCTAGAATTATTGTTCTTGTGTTTCATGATTCTATGAGTCTGTGTCCAAGCTTTAATAAGATAAAGATGTATAAGATACCCTATGAAAAAATACATTTGGCAATAGCAGATTCTCTGCTTCTAGGCCTGCAATTCCTTGGTGAAGTATCATTTAACCAACTTTTTTTTTTTCCTCTTCACTTAGGGAGCTGTCAAGATTTATTGCAGCCGGGCGGTTACACTGCAAAATAGACAAAGTAAATGAGATTGTAGAAACTAACAGGTATGCTACCAATTCCCAATAATTATGTTTCACAGCCCTGTTGAATTCTGTACGTTTTGATCACACATTTTAGTAGTTAAGTTTCTTGGTATAAAATAAGGTCTCAGCTCTAAACACTTTTTTTCCCTCCCAACAATTTCTAGGCCGGATAGCAAGAATTGGCAGTACCAGGAAACCATCAAGAAAGGAGATTTGCTGCTAAACAGAGTTCAGAAACTTTCCAGAGTAATTAATATGTAATTTTTTTAATGCAAGGGAATGCAAAATTTAGATGTTTAAAACATTTTGGAAGTAACCTATAAATATATTGTATAACGTGGTATACTGTAGGTAAAAAAAAAAAAAAAAGAAAAAAAAAATTACTAGCAAGAGAGGTTGTGTCTTTTGTTTTTCCTTTCCACTTCATTATGTAAACAATCTTTTGTTTTGGCATATGGAGCCCGGTTCATTATTAAATGTATGATACAATGGATCTCTGGTAATAATTTTATTCCTTCACCTGACTGTGTATGGTGTCCAACACCAAATGGCAAAGCAGAGTCGAGATCTGAAAGAAAGAACTGATGGTGACCCTACTTGTTCTCAAAGACTTGTGTATTTGAATCAAAGGTGGAAAGCCATAATAATGAAATAGCCAAAAATGGGCTACTTTAAGAGCATTATCCAGACAGAATGGATTCTTGTCATCAGAGAGTTAGCGTAAGGGAGAAGGAAGAAGCATTTTCTCTTTCTAGAGTTGTTCCACGTCAGACAATGTATAGCAGGCTGGGGAGGCTTCAGTTCTGGCTGTGTTTTGGTAACACCTTTTCCACCTTCCAGACGTTCAAATGATAAGGATATCAGATATCAGTTGGCTTTCAACGTCTGATGGTAATGTTACTTTGACTTGTTTCATCTCATGATTTCAATTTATTTAATTCTGGTTGTGTCAGTCTGACGCACCCATTCATGCTTTGGGCCTGAGACCTTTCTGTGGATTTATAGTCCACATGCCAAAGTTGTACATTCTCTCTTGTAATTTAATCCTGTGCAGTTCCTTGAACTACTGCCATTCTCCAGTTTCCCCTTGGGAGGCCAACTTAGCGCTAGCACCGAGGCAGCCCGACTCAGACACTGATCCCAGGCTGCAGCCCCAGCACCGTGCTGCTTCCCCCTTGCTCTGCAGTTCGTTCACTGGGAACACAGGAGAGGGGGAAAGGAGGTGGGGTGTCCTCGGGTTTGTGAGTAAAGCTCTGCTACAAAAAGGTTGAAATCCTGAACGTCCTTCGGTTCACCTGTGCCTGCTGGCCTGCCACACTCCATCAGCTCTCACTGAAGATTGGGTTCCAAAGTTTGAGCTCCAGCCTTGCAGACAGACGTGTCACTGGCTTTGGAAAAAATTACCTGTTGTGGACAGGAATGGCTGCAGGTGACCAGAGCTCGACTGCAAAATGGAAACTTCCAGCACTGTTGGAAGCCAAGCAGCAGTGCACTGTCCTTGCTGGTGCTCAGGAATTTGTATGGATTGGGCGACAGCTGTCAACTGCAGCCATTTCTCCTGGCTTGGACGCAGTGTTAACTGCATTTCTCAGGCTGGTTTTCGTTCTTTGCAATGAAGTTTAAATCAAAGTTAATTTGAACGACTTCAGAAAAGGTTTTTGAGAGTCTCCTGAAGTTTGGTGGGCCAGAAAAACACAAACAAATCAAGCACACACTGCTTTTCCACAACAAAGCTCCCATGCTGCTTGTTAGGATGCAATCCAATAGCGAACGCAGTATTGAGCCAAAGCACTGCGAAAAGCATTCAGGCAAATTAAGAGTCTCATGGCGGATCGTACAAGGCACGTGTGTTTGACTGTTTGTTGCAGCAGAACGTGGTGATAATGACCCAAGCAAAATTTGCATCTAAATAAAGCCAATGGCAAGCTCTTGTATCGGTTGTTTCAGTGGCTGGCCTAAGTGACAGCATTCCACAGCTCCCAGGGCTCTGCTGGGCTCTTCGCCTGGCGAAGGCACGGGGCCAGCTCTGCCCCAGAGCCGCAGTGGCCAGCCCCAGCTGTCCCACCGAGGGCGGGCTGTCACCCTGATCCCAGTGGGTCTCATCCAGGGAGAAGGAGTCAGTGGAAGGGCCATGTTGCCAGCGTGTTCTAAATGCAACGAGCATCGACATCATAGGAAGCTGCTGAAACCATGCCCATGTGCTCAAAAGCATCTGCAGAACTGTGACATTTGGCCTTGCATTAACTTGTGCATCACCACAATCCCCTTCCAGGATACAGGTGGTTCCCTATGAGACAGTGCAGGAGAGGAACTGCTTTCTACCCGTGAACGCCAGGACGTCAGGGATCGCTGGGCTGCAGTCCAGCACCTGCTCAGAGCATTTTCCATGACAAACAACTGCCAAACTGATCACATTGCTGGGAGCAGCAGCAGCACACAGAGGATGCTCTGCTCCCTCCCGTGCAGTCAGCGCAGCCCGAACTGCACTGCAGTGCGTCCAGCCCAACACAGCGAAGGGAGAGGAGGCACAGCTCCAGGATAAGCGCTCCCGTTTTCCTCTTCACCTTGTCAGTATTAGGGGATGCAGTGTCCTATTTTAAATGCAGAGTTATTCCTTCAGTTCTGCATCAGCCGCAGAGTTGGGAGCTCGCCCAAATTTGATGGCAAGCAGAGAGCAGCTCTGCTGCACGAGCACACGGCTCCTGCATGCTGCACCGTCCCTGCAGAGCCCCCAGCTGCACTGCCAGCAGCTTAGGGAAATTTGGAGCTGCTACTAGGGAAAAAAAAAAAAAAAAAAATAGTTGCAGGAAGGTGAGACAAAAATAGCTATCAAAAAAGGTAATGTAGATAGATAGAGAAACAGTGGTATTGGAAACACTGACTATAAAAAGACAAAGCAGAACCTGCTTGCTGCCTGACCCCCACACCTGGCAGCAGTTATTCCAAATGCTAAAAAAAAAAAAAAAAAAAACCTTTGGTTTTAGAGCTTAAGGAAGGGGGAAAAAAAAAAAAAAATCAGAAAGAAACCAAAAAGCCCGGCCTTGGCCACAGCTGGGAAGCCCTGCTCCACCTCCAGGAGTGGGGCTGGCTCTGCAGCTTCTCCTCCCCACACCTGGAAACCACAACCATCCAACACACTGCGTTTGGTGCAGTAAAAGCTGCTTCTCACTGCTCAAAAAAGAACAACCCAACCCCTACAGCCCGAGCCGTAAGCAGCTCTCGACAACCCCCAGCTCAGGCACAAAGCCCCGCGGTGTCACAGGCCGTACCTGGCTGAGTGCAGCGCTGGGGAAAGGGACAGCGTGTGCCCCCCAGAGCTCTGAGATCAGCTCCCAGGGGCAGCGGTGCAGCTCACGGTTTCCTTTAATGGTGAATGATTTTAAAACGAAGCAGAAACATAGGATGTATTCCATGCAACCAACCTCATTTATTGAGAAGTCCTAATTTTATTGCCTGGTTTAGTAACATGTTTGTTCAACAAACTAATCTTTTGTCATGAAGCAAAGCACAACTTTTTCTTATAAATAGTATAAATTATTTTATTTACAGAAAGTTGTTACAAAACAAATAGACTATATATTTATTTTTCTTTTAAATATCCAAAGTAATTTTTTTTTCTATCCCATGACATTTGTTCACGTACTGTACAGCAGCCAACACAGAGTTCAGCTGATCAGATGCTCTTGATTATGTATACAAATTATCCAGCTATTCACACATTGTACACAGGAGATTGCTTTTAGAACCGGGCTCGACACCGAGCAAGATGCGTTCAAGGCCTACATTCACATTGACATTACGTAGTGCTCATTGGAAAATTACCTTTAAAACGTAAAATATCTCGCACAAAATGTAAAAATGATTTTCTGCTGAACAGCGAAACATTAAGAATCTTTCCAAGCCCAATTCCCTCCTCCAGGACAGAATGAGTGAAAGATGAGAGAGAGATTCCTTGGCAAGAGAACTCTTACAGGAAGACAAACTGCCTTACACTGTCACTTGGAAATCACATCTTTATTTCCGAATGGGTTTAAGAGGTACTTACTTGGGTTTTGGTTTGTTTTCCTGGAATATGAAGCATTTTGAACATATTTCCTAAATTATTTCATTTCTGAATGAATAACCCCTCCCCTCCCTGCCCCAAGGACACAGTTCCAGAAGCTGCTGGCTCCAGCCACGCTCCCAGCCCTCGGCGTTATCCCAGGTACGCGCGCGCCGTGGGATTGTTCCAGCACCCGGTACCGACTTCAAACATTGTACAAAGGTGACCAGCATCACTGGCTCCCTTTTGTCAAGCCATCGTATTCATTTCAGCAAACAGCTGGATATAAAGGTGTGTGTATGCACACACATAGGTACACACACACACACACATTGTGGGATTAGCAAGCTCCAGAATTTCAGCGGAACATTCAAGTCTTGGAAGGAGGAGCTGTCTAAACAGTCCCAGCTTAGAACTAGGCATAGATCAGGCACTTTCAGTTTGTCCATTAGTTGGAAACCACACGGGACCCACGCACACACGGACGCTGAGGGAGGAGAAGCAGCATCACCCCGTTGGATGGAGGCCTCTGGGACCCATGGGGCAGCCGAGGAGCCATGGCACCCCCAGCCCGGGCACCCACCCCGCTCTGCTCCCGAGCCGGCGCGGGGGACACAGCTTCCACCCCCAGAGGCATCCCTCGCTGCAAAGTAGGCATGGTGCTATTGGCTTGGCAGTGAACCACTTCAAATTATAAAAAAGGTATTCGCTTTTTTCTTTTATTTTTTAAACTTTTTTTTTTTAATTAATTAATAAATAAATACTAGATGATCTCAATTGTACCAAAACTGGATATAAGAAAAAAAGACCTGTGCAAAAATACATATTTAAATATGTACAATCAATTAACAAAATATGTCTTCTGAAATAGGGATACTTCAATATTTATAATAGAACAAGAAATTCCAAAATAAAGATACAAAAGTATGTTTTCTTTTTCTTGTATAATTCTTTGTTCATCATTGCAGCAATTTTTTAGGTTAAGAAAACTGCAGGAGTCATCATAACGAGACGTTGGAAAGACTATAAAAACTGTATCTCTTAAATTAATACCAAAATCTGTCTAGAAACAACCCAGCCACTGCAAATTCATTGTTGCAAGGAAAATTAACTTGAAGCTTCCTTAGTTATTTACAGTGAGAACTACGGGACGACAGACGCTGCAGGAGCAGCGTCCCGCTCGTGCCAGGACCCCGCACCCCGCTGGAGCTCTGTGCTCAGGGGCAGCCGCGCTGACCCCGCTCTCAATCTCGGTCCCCATGGATCCAACCCCGCAGCACGGGGCTCCCCGTGGGCACAGGGCTCAGGAATTCCCTCCCCATGTCTGCGTGCTGCCCCAGCAGCAGGGACTGGCCGCTCTGCTTTCAGACCAACAGAACCCGAACAACGAGGCGAGGTCGGTCGCAGACCCGCCAGCGTTCCTTCTTGCCAAATTTTTGTTTCCTTTACGTTTGGATCTATCAAATTGCACTTGTGCCTGAGACTGTCCCAAAGGGGAAGTTTTGCCCCAGTGACGTTGTCAGAGCACGGGTTTCACTCCTAACGTGCAGGACTGACCACGCTCTGATTTCTCTTTGTGGCACATCATCACTTTGGTTCCTCTACGTTAACCCAATCACACCCATCCTTGCAGTAGGGCATCTCATTAATCACGGATCCTTTTGTTCCTGAAAAGCTATTTCTTAATTAAAGTTTGCATAATAAGAGTCTGTAACGCTGCTTTCTAAATGTGATCTTTTGTATCAATTCAAAAGCTAAAGTGTCTGCATAGAGGCTTCTTGCTTCGCTGTATCACCATGGGTTCGTAGCCAGTTCAGGTGGCACTGAAAGCATGGCCAGGGACCCAGCTACACAGCTGCTGCTGCGAGCGGCTCTGGATTCCCTGGTGCACAATTGGCCACCAGGAAGGGGGGAGGCTGGGAACAACGCGACAGGCTCAGATTGTCTGCTCTCAGCAACAGCTGGTGCCCCTTTAAGGCAGAAAAACGTCTCCTTGGTCACAACCTGGCTCCCTCTGCTTTCCCCTAACAGAAGTTCAGTCAGCTTGGAGACTTCCCCTGATGTCTAGAACGCAACAACAGCATCCAGGCGAACCCGGCCCTACCACGACAGCCCTTGAGCGGAGTTGACTTTTGAGGCGTTTGAAACAAGACAAAATATTTCATAAAAACTGACTGCACTGTACAAAAGCGTGGAAAGCCCCCTTCATCCACAGAGCCGGGGAGGTGGGGGAGGACTGCGATGCACACAGCTGCGCTTCCTGCGGGACTGCTGCCAACCTGCACCTGCTCCAGAACTTTGGGGAAAAAAACCAAAGAAATCGGAGTGGTTGAAAGCATAACGCGTTAACGATTTAGTTATACAAACAAGGCGTAAAATAACTTTTATTTTAAATTTTTTTTTTTTTTTAGAAAATATTTAAATATTTTAAATACTTAGTTTTAAAAGGGCTGGCTTTTTTTTTACAGGCTGGAAGGCCAATCCAGCCTACTTTAACCCATACAGTTGTTATTTTTTAAAATAACAAAGGTTTATGGTATACAGTATAGGTCAAGAAAATATGTTCTTTGGGCATATAGTTTTAGAGGTTATTTGCCTTTGCTTGATATTTTTGGACTTTTTAAAAAAAACAATTAACTTCTATTTTCTTCTGCAATCAGATCTTCAAAAGAACAGAAAATGATTTTTGTATCATGCAAGCACGACATTTTTAGACTTGTTTGCTGAGCAACGGCCTCAAACAAGTTGTTGCTGTTTATTGTCATTGTCGTTTTAATGCTTTTTTGTTTTTAAACTCCTGATACCTTCTTATCCCAAATTACTTGCAAAAGGCTGGGCAAAACACAGACTTCTTTTTTGAATTGTGCTATTTTTATATTCCATTAAAGGAACATTGCTATAAAAACACTAAAGCCACATTCCCTTCTCGAGGGCTTCTTTCCATTGTGCCTGACACAATTTCTTCCCCTTGCTGCGGGGTCCCCTCTGCTGACAGTGTCTGTCTGGCAGCTATCACCTACAAAAGACACCATCAGTATAAAAATAAGTCCACAGTAATGTTTATTTACCCCCAGAAAACATTCTTTTGCCCAGCCAATCTATGTCAAATAGTGGCAAGATGATGTACTCCTGTAAGTAAAATCTCACAGATTTGTAGCAAATTAGTCCAGACCACTGTTAACACTGATAAGAGCAATTATGTGGCTGAACTTCATCCAGTGTCCATTTCTAGTATTTTCACTGCTACAGACATGGCTTCAGGGAAATTCCTTGTTTGAGTGACAGTCCAGTAGATTTCCACACCTGAGGACCATGGGAAGCTGGGAAAACTCAAGGCATCTTGGAGTCCAGAATTCCAGATGGAGGTTTTGCTTGTAGTGAAAATTGTCCAGTTCTTTTCTCACCATGGTACAGCCAGCTATCAGGGACGTGCCTTTGGCTTTTGAGCAAATAAATGGAAGAGAAGGATGAGTGAGCCAGGCTGTTATAGCAGATGCTCTTAAAAGACAATTTCTGGACAGTGAGAGCGTATTTTGGGGAGAATCAGCAGGCATAACCTGACACACCGCTCATACGCAGTTGGCTTGTGTGAAACTTCACAATTCCCAAGCTAGTGCCTTTTCAAGTTATAATGGCTTTAGACATGATTTCCTTCCTTCATTCAAATTGCATTTTTCCTTTACTTTTATTGCACAGTTGAAGTAATCACTATTAGCTAAGTCCAAAAATAAGGTTCAGTCAAATAAATGGTTTTTTGTTTGCTGTATTAAACACAAGCGGTGAAAATCTTCCTTTATGGCTGAAACTGAAAATTCGGAAACTGTTCTGAAAAACATCTCCTACCTCTTTACATACACAGATTTCAGGCTTTTAGCACCAGAGGAAATGTCCTGAGTTTTCAAGCTGGAAAAATCTAGTTCCACGCTCGCTCTCTAAAATTCCATCTATGCTCTTTTATATGAAATTATTTTATCCCTCCAAATGATCATTCAAGCCAATTAGAATAGTTGTGTTAAGAAGTCTGAGATCATCTTAACTTCATCTTAACTTATCAAGAACTTTCTCTTTCAATATTATTCCAGTGCAATTGGTTTAAAAGAGCAAAATCCCAAACTAACGTTTTTAAAGTTAGATATTTATGAGATCTGATTCCTTTACAGCAAATGTTTGTTTTATAGACTACAAAGGTTTCTATCTTTTATATCTTATTTACAACATTTAATCTCTTTAATACTAAGAAGTTAGTCAGTGACACCTTGGGATAACAGGCTTATTTCATCACAGCATCACAGTTCTGTTATCAGCATCATTATGTTCCACTTTGTTGTGTTTATTACTGACATTAAAACAAGAAGTTGGGCTGAGACATGCAGTTCAGTTCCAGGGCTGGTTGCAAGGTTTTATTGTTATTACTTGTTTTTAAATGCAATAACTGAATTTCATCTGAAGGATTCACAGGGAGCATCTATGGGAACTAGGGATGTGGTATTTAAGGTTACTTTAAAAATAAATAAATAACAAAACCTCACTTCACTAGAGTCAAACGCTTACAAAAATCCTGTGCAAATGTACTATAAAAAAGACTCAAAAGTGGTGAACAAGTAAGATAACTGTCTTTTCCTTGGACAGCACCTGAAATTGGCTACTAATGATTAAAAGAACACATATAAGCACGTGAAGAGACGCACTCGTACCGGCTTACTTCAAGACAAGAGTTCCTACCTGATGAAGGAGAGAATTGTTCATCAGTCCTTGTGTCCCTGGGATTGCACCAGTGTGTTTTGCGTGAACGTTATTCACCGATGGCAATTTGGCAACTTTGTTTGACTTGCTGCTGCTGCTGCTGTTGATGCTGCTTGAACCAGGTGAGCACTTTCTTTTCTTTCCTATTAGTTTGTCTAAGGAAGAATGCGAATGTGGAAAACTGCTGTGTGAGTTTACAGTCAGCTCACTGGACTGATGAACAAATGGCCCTAAGGAGAGAGTGGAATCGCTGCTGTTCATCATCACACTCATTCTTTTTATCGATTCTGCAGGGCTTCCAGTAGGAGGACCCCTCCCTGATTGGTCATGTTTGAGGCTAACGGAGTTAGCTTTGCTAGTCATACAATTGAGGCCAACGCTGTGGGACGAAGATGTCACCGACGGATGATAGGAGGTCCCAGAGTTTCCAGAGTTAACCACACAGTTTTTTCTAAAGGACTCTGTGGAATGAGAAGGTGCTAGCAGTGCGGAACTGTTTTTACGCTTCTTTCCTGAGCCACCGCTGCTGCTGACGCTGCCGGTGCTGTTACAGGTGCCACTGCCAGCAGAAGATTCCTTAGGTTTAAAAGATTTGCTGGATTTCAACTTCTGAGGTTTGCTGGGCATAGGTGAAGGTACAGAGGAAAGCACTGTAGGTGTTGAAGGGGATGAAGACACTTGTCTTGATTGCATACTGCAGACAGGATCCACCGCGCCCAAAGCAGCGGGGTTTGCATTTAGTGTAGTTCCATGGGATGGTACCGATTTACTGCTCAGAGACGTACAGGAAGGAGACACCAGCGCCGGCGAGGACATGACTGTGGTGGGCAGGAGGAAACCCGCCGCGCCGACCCCGTACTGCGACGCGGGCATCGCGTTTGTCCGGTGTGGGGCACGAACTGCCGCTGTGCTGCTGGACGCCGGAGGGATTTTCCTGAGGGTGGAGAGGAAAACAAACACCCAGGTAGCTCCCATTCTTTGGGATGACACCTAGCCTAGTAGTACTGCATTATCTTGTGTTGTACTGTACCTTGAGATCGATTAATGACACTCAAATGTTTTACTAACGGTTAATTGTTGCAAAAAAATGTAAAGCATACGCTATCAACCTTTGACTTCATTAATCTAAGCACTAGAATCACAGGCTTCATGCATTTCTACAGACACCAAGAAGAACTCTAACACTTCTACTCACTTCCACATCTGTGAATTAAGATGCTTCTCCACCATGAAGTTAAGTGCACATCGGATGTGGTTCCACCGCTTGTCGAACACGTAATAACCTCTTCCAATCTGCCGACTACCAAATGTGCAAAACTGAAAAGACAGATTGTTATTGGAGTTTTCTACTTTCGGTAACAACGCATATTTATAAATATATGCTGAACTAAAACCATTTTTAGATGTCTAAATCAAGGTTAAAATATACATTAGATTTTGTATTTCTACAGTATAATAACTATTTTAAATTTTTGGCCTTACTATGTCGGGTTCATTTTTTTTCCCCAACCAAAACTCCTATAATTAAGCAGATTTTAATCCCTCTGATTAAACAGAGAAGGACAGTAGTGTGTGTATGTGTATTTACATTTATAGACCTGCATGTATACGTGTGTACACATACACACATGTAACAATCACTTCTGAGCTGTCAGCTCATCTGCTGATAGCAGATACATGTATATATATCTGCTATATAACAAAATCTCTTGATTTCAGATAAACTAAGTGCTTTAAGAAGACAGAAATTAGAGGGGAGGCTCAGCTACCACTGAGGTTGCACCTTATGGATCACCTTGTTTTCTTCAACAACGCAGCCAGCAATTTGTTGAAAGCAATAGTAATAAACCAGCCTCATATGAAAGATGTCTAAGCACACTGCAAGAAACAACTTGCAATAATAAGAAAAAACGACCACTTTTTGAACTGCTTTTTTTGAAGTGGTTCGAAAAAAAAATATTAGGAATTTAACAAAATGTAGAAATATTTCAATATTTTGTTTTTGGAAAAAAAAAAAAGGAAGTACACCATATGACTTTTGTGAAGATTTAAATATTAAAAAACACATTACCTTTGCTGTGGTGACTGGCACACTGAGTAAAAACATGGGGGTAAAAGTCACCTAATAATAAAATCTCGCTACAAAGGCATTATTTGCCTGACCTTATTCCACTACTATTATCTCCTGGAAGTCTCACACACCCTCCTACCCCCAAACTACAGCCCTACAAAGCAGTTACCAATTTCATCTGCAGTACTTTGGCAATTTGGTTTCTGTTGTATAGCAGAACGAAGGTCCAAACATATTTCTTTGGCATGCTGCCTTTGCAAATACACTGAAACCTTCACTACCAATTAGGCAAGTAAATAACTTTCTTAAAATCTGAAAAAAAATACAGACACAATAGAAAGCCACCCTTTAAACCCCCAAGTTATTTGTTTACAAATTCAGAGTCAGAGAGAGACCAAGGTTAACTTAAAACATACAGCGGCTGGTTGAGGATGATGACCTGAATAATGACAATCCAGTTTTTCAACAGGCTCTTCTTTTTCATCACATTCTCCCTCATCACTGGATAACCGAGATGCTGGCTCAGCTGCAGGCAAGGGAGGGTGAGGGGATTCGTGGACAGAAGGAGAATCGCTGGGGGCATTTCCACTGTGCTGGGCTGGACAGCCTGGAGGCCTGGGCAAGGTAAGCAGCAAAGGCATTACTGGGGCAAGGCATGGCAAGAAGCACTTCTGGATAATTTATTACTGACAGAGGAAAATTTACATTAACAGTTGTCTGCCATTTTCCAGAGTCTTGTAACATATCTACCGAGAGGCAGGACAGGAGGTATTGTACCCCTGGAAAAGGAGCATTGCCCAATTGCTTCAGAACTGCTTAAATGGATGCAAGTCAGCTTCTCCTATTTAAAACTCCAAACTCTCCTTGCAATGAGTTACAGCACAGCATGTAATTGCTAATTGCAGACAGACAGTCACCAGGCCTAGAGCAAAACTGCTGCCCTGTCCAACAGATCCCTATCTCTCTTTCAAAATCTCCACGATGAAGCTGTAAGTATTAATTTCATACTTTTGGATATGCAGATTTTTCTTACCTTGGAAGACTGGGGGGGTGAGGTTTGGGTTTATTAGGTAATAAAGGCTTTGATTCTGTAAGAGTAACTCCATGAGAATTTTGGTGCAGCTCCTGGGAAGTTTTAGTAGGTGAGGGATGTGGTTCCCTGAGAGGGGGCATCTGCTGATGATGATCCGAATGTCGAAGAAGTTCCTTTTCCCTGGTTTTGCTTTTGTGCTCGGCTAACAACACATCAAATCGTTTCCTTCGACCCTGTACAGCCCTCCGCTGGGTTAAGGAATGTGTCTGCAAATCCATGAATAAATCATTAATCCCAGGCCATTAGATCTGTGGAAACTAAACACTCAAAACACATGTCTAGAGCTCTAGAATACAGGCAATCATCACATTTGTGGCTCAGTAAATAAACAGAAGAATGACTTATAAAACAAACTTGGACACTTTTTGGTGGATGATTGTATGTCTGCCTGATACAAAATAATGAAGAACAGCAATTGAGTTAAAAACTCGTTTCAAAGTTCTTTCACATTTCTTATTAAAACAAGAAACTACCAAAGCTCCTACAAGGTTAAGATTGGAATGACAAATCTTTTGCATTGGTATTTTAATTGCCAATATGATATCTAAAAACATTATTCTTATCCTAGTGCAATACCAAAAATACCAAATACTCACTTTCACTTATGTATTTTATGCAAAAACCTTATAATTTTTGAGCTTTAATAGGAGACATTAACAATATTTATAAATATGCTTTGCTTCCTTCTATTTACTAACACATCCCTTGAAAACAAATGTTTTCCAATGTAGTTGAATAGGTACTACAGAATGCAAAGAAAATACAGAAGAATCCATAGTCAGACAGAACTCCCAGTCCTTTGAGCATCCTGAACACGACACAGAGTAAGATACGCATGGCACAAATTCAAGGTAATGTGAAATAGGAGGTTATTGCTTTGAATTGTTGAAGTCACGTACAGTACCTTATGTTCACATGGCTTAAAAAGTTTGATTAAGTTCATTTTCTTAGGTAGAGATATTATCATATAATTTAGACACAAATAGCAACTTAGGAAAATATTTAGAGTAAACGCGGTACGAGGAATTGCTGAGAAATATTCTTACTTCCTTTCTGTTTTAAACTTTTCGCTTCTCTAGTTCCCTTGTAAGAATTGTGAAACTTTTTCCCTTCTCTATTAGCAGGACTGCCTCCCCACTGTAATTCCAAAAGGGCAAGGTGTTCAAGTTCAGTCCCTGTGGGTTGTTAGCAACAGCTCCATTTACCTTTGTTCCAGATGGGGTTTATTTACCAGATGCCTCCCCTACCAACAGTTTAGCTGCTTTGCATAGGAGTGGCTAAATATTACACAACTGCACGAGATCCGGATTTTCAGTGCTTTGGGACTGATATCCACTTATCCCCCAAGACTTTTGAGCCTAAGAACACATTTAATCTGATTGGAAGTTTTTAAAGATTGTTTTTATCTAGGTTTGGCCCCTGAGTATACCTCACAGATTCCTCAGAAGACACGTTTCTGAGTAGGCTGCAGTGGTACATCCAGTGGCACCAGCATCTGCACAAATACCTGCGAAGTGTCTGCCATAGGCTCTGCTGGGGGAAGGGGTGCGAGGTGGGGGTGCTTAATTTATCAAAACCATGCATAAAGAAATAACACTTTTAATGCTTATGATGGATTTTCAAAAATTCATGGTTTGTAGCCCAAAGGTTATCTCCGAAAAGAGCATGCTGGCCCCCCTACTACGTACATGCGGAGTAAGAAATCATTCCCACGTCAACATCCGTGTTTAAAAGGCTTATACTAAAATGAAGATTTCCAGGTTACTTTAAGAAATATGTTGTAGGATAAATAATCAACTGAATTTTGAAAATGATTATTTCTTGCTTCTTGGCAATATGCTTTGAGAGGTACCATTTCCAGTGGCAATTACTGACAGCAGAAATTTCTAGTTTCCTTTGTTCTCTTACATTCCCCAGGAAATTAAATGTAAACTTTATAAAATCTTCTTCTGATTAAAACATCCTACCTTGCATGTCAAAGACCTAGTACAGGGTTTCTTGGTTTCCACATCAATGACACCACAGTATATATCAGGATCAAATTCTCTCTCTGCCAAAGATGCACAGATTGATTGCATTATTGAAAACAGTTACGATAAAGACATTTTGAAATACTGACATTTTCTTTACAGAGTTTAACCACACTGCAAAATGTTTTCAAATACATCATATGCAAATGTGCACAAAGATACGTACAATAAAATTATACAAAAATTATACACTTTTCTACTTTTAGCAAATTTACCATGTGCTGACATACAGATCTCAAATCTGCAAACAGAACTGAGAGATTTACAGCTGTAAGGACCCTGCAGTAGGAGCATGTCAGTTGTGTTAGGGTTTACTTATATTTTAAGTATACAAATAATCTTGCAAAACAAAAAACAGATTTAAGAGGTCACTATAAATATGGACACAAATGGTGATTTTTTACTGTTGCTTTTGGTGGTTTTAAGAACTTTTCTATCATTCTACTAACATCCAAAGTCACTATATTTAAATGCATATATATTTAAATATATTTGAATTTCAAGTTGTTTGCATCCTTTACGAACATGTCAAGTTATACATTTAAATTCTAATATGTAAATGTACATAATTACAACTCAGTGTTAAAAGAATAAATATTTAATTTACTTCCAATGCTTATTTCTATTTACTCTACATACGTATTTCTGCATGTACGCTAATAAGAGCAATATAGCAAATAATATTTAAAAGCAATTACCTGACAATCTTTTATGTAAAAATTTCCTATTATTTGTATTTTCTTCAGATTTCTTTTCCAAAAATGGAGGCACAGAGAGAAGACCTTTACCATTCAGTATCTGTCCAGGGGAAGGCAAGGGTGGCTTTGGTATTGAGGGACAATTAAGGCCAGTCTTTATTGAGGAACTCACAGTAGTAGAACAAGTTGGACCAACAGCAGCTTTCAGTTGGGCACCATCTATCTTTGGATGAATCTTTTCCACTTTGACAGATGGAGTCATACTATTATTTATGAAAAACAAAGGGGGAAAAATTGCAGATGATAGTATCACGTGTCATAAATTACCAAAAGCACTTAAGATATTGTATTACTCAATGCTCTGATCTATTCATAATACAAATTTAGACCTTTGTCTTTTATTCCCAGTTTTAATATTTTTATTCTTGTTTTCACATTTTTGATGATGTCCACCATCTCTTCTGTGCTCTTTTCCCTACTTCTTAAGTATTTCAGAGTCAGAGACTTCAGAAATACCCTTATACTGAAAGTATACAGATTAGATCGAAGAATGAAGACCCCCTAGTGGAACAGCCTTTATTTACACTGATGCAAGATGCATCTGGGCTAGTGTCTTGCCCAACAATTCCACTAGTTTATCTATAACCTTAGACTAGGCTGCTTAAAAAGATCAGGAGGAGTTTGAAGTGATCCCAAAGCGAAAACCCTCTGAAACAACAAGAAATTCTAGTGATACAGCAGCTTCTGTACAAGTGGAATTCTTTGTCAAAATGCATACTCACATTTTATCATGGGGAACTTTGCTATGCTGTACCGGATGCATTAACCTGTTGTTTCCGCTGATCTGCAGCTTGTCTTTGGGTGATTTCAACAACTTGGAATTTGATGATGACGACGCACTAGTACCTCCGCTGGATGAACGATTGCTCCCACTTCCACTGCTACCTTTGTTTTTTGAAGGGAAAGATGAAATGAGGGAAAATACTGAAGAAGAGGGAGGAGTCAAAGGCGGCTTGCTGGAGGAGCTGTGTCTTCTTTCTAAAAAGGAGGAAAAAAAAAAATTTAAACTCCCAGGGCCCATACAGAAACAATTCTTAAATACTTCATGTTGTCAGTTACTCCATTAACATTTTTCCTTTATTGGCTTGGGAGGTCCTCTGCCACACACGGAGCATTGAGGATTCAAGCCTCACTGTAATCCATGGGGCTCCATTCATCGCTGGTCCCCAGTCAGTTACAGGAGTCTCTTTTAACTTTGTGAGCTACATTCCTCAGCCACTAAAGCTTAGCTTTCAATATACACTCCCTGCTCTCTCTCCCCATCTTACAGAATAAGGAAGTGTGAATCAAACCCAGACCTCAGACACACAAAGCAGAGAGACCCCTATCCTCAGGCCAGGCAAGCTTAAATATCAGATTTCCTCAAGCAGTAACAATTATCTGTTAGTATGTCTCCTAATGGTCTAAATGATATTGGAGCAAAAGCTTTATATATTACTTCATGACAATCTTTTGGTATGGTCTACTGGACCTTCAGTGTGGAATGCCCCTGAGAGTGAGGGCTCGAGTACTGACTTTCATTGCTTTTTGTTTTCTTCTTATTAATTCTGATAATCCTTCCATAATACGAGCCATTTAGGGAAGAATTCTATTTAGTAACAACAGGAAAAGAAGCAACTGATATTCTTCTGTGCAAAAGGATATCCAAACATTTGAATGGTCTGGTTCCATCAGTGAATGCATTGGAAAAGAAATGATTTAATTAACATTCAACTGTTAACATTAAATATTAACCATGAACATTAATACATTTCTAGCACCATTTCAGTTAGAACAGTGTATATTTTAAAAGTGTTTCTTGGGAACAAAGAACTCTCAGACACAGAATACTCGACAGCTGCACGGAGTCCCCAGCTCTGCCCACAAGGACATGTTAATTGAGCATTTGCTCAAGTGATCTTTGGACACCTGTGATTCCTAGATGATCTGTGTATGTAATCAACACCTGCTTAGAGACATCTCTCTGGCAATCACGTATATGCAAACCATGGATCTAAGAGAGAACTGTGAATTAACAGGTCCATCTGTGGATAACACCTCCTTCCCAGCTGGTATTGTTAATGGTGCCCACAGCCACCACCAGTCCCAGACACAGTTTATGCATTTTGACTTAAATTTACTTAAGCTGTCACGGAAGCAGGCTACGCGTGAAGCTACAACAAAGTGAAAGCCACGTCCAGCACAATCTGTACAGAAGTCTGCAACACTCTGGAAAATACAAAGTAATGCACCCACATTCTGCCTATAGGATGGGTTTTCTCCCCAGTCCTGAGCACAGCAATCAGAGGGCACAGAGATGGCGGCTGATCAGGACTCCACTCACAGCTGGAAGCTGCCAAACCAGGCATCACCTGCCCTGTACCAGCACTTCACCCAAAAAGCCGAGCTGCTCAAGCAGTGCAAGAGGAAGAGATGGGATCTGAGTCCTGGCAAGCTTGTTTCACAGAGGTAGGGAAGCAGCACTTTTAATATGTTCATTAGTTCAGAAAAAAAAAATACAGCTTAAACTAGGAACCTCTAGTGAAAAGGTGATCTCAGGCTGAGCCAAGCAATGCACGTTTCTCAGTTTGTCTAACTGTGAAATGGGTATAAACCACCTAACCAGCCTGCAGCAAAAGGATCCTCATTTCTTCATTAGCATTTCCAAAAAGCTATGAGAGATCAGGCAAAATGCTCAACAAAAATACATAACAAATGCAAAAATTTAATATCTTTCTCAAGAAATAACAGCTTTGAAGTGGTAAGATGTAGGATGACTTGTCACCTCTGATGTTCATTCAGCATGATCTACTTAGTTTTCTGGAACCACATGCCATTGAAGAGTTCTGCATGTTAGCATACTTATATTCTAGTGAATGGCTGTGCTTCTAATATGACATACTGCTTATTGCCAAATGTCTTTTTATAGCAATGGCAAGAATCCCTGAGCAGCTTTGATAAGTTACTATTTGAGGGCCATTAGTTCAGCGATGCTACACCCTGTGAGATTACTCTGAGATAATGAGAAAAACTACTCAATGCTCTGCCACATTCTGTATATTCAGAAAATTCAAAGTCCGAGTACTTAATGGAATTACAAATAATCTCTAATAATCCAGTGGATCACTGATGTTGTCTTTGGGAGTTTGTTTTGATTTTCTTTTCCTTCCTTTTGGAAAGAAGAGAAGGGTGTTACTTCCTTGGAGACAACTTGGCAGACGAGAAGAGAAAGGGACTAGAATAAGACTGAGTACTTCCTTGCCTCCCAGCATTAGGAATAAATGAGGCAAAATGTTAATCTGTGTTATTGATCCAAATGATACAAACTCTTCTTTTCTGGCAACTTCAGTTGGCAGTGTTCATTTGGCCCCAGAGGGAGACGTTGCTGACTGCTATTTGCATGAGTGTCTCAGGGCAGCAGTCTTGATACAAGTGAGCTAACGAAGGAGGTAAGCCTGCTACTGCTGATCATCAAAAACACTGACCTCGGAGGGCTGAGGCTAACAGCTGATCAAAACCCAAGACTGCAGTCTGTCAGAGACTGTTTCCATTCTACACGCAGTCATAAGATTCGGAATAATACAAAAAGCCAAATGAGCATTTTCTAGAATTTTGGGACAATTTCTGAAAATTACAATACCGAAAATCTCATTCACAACAGATACAGCAGCGCCATGAAGATATTTACTCTGCGAAAACTGCTGTTAAAATGTCTTGATTTATCTAAACACAGGTGGTCACAACACAAGCAAGCGAGGAAATCCTCGGGATGTCAGCAGACCTTGATTGCATGGCAGACAGTCTGATTCAATCGTTACCCACTGCTCGTTATGAGGGAAACTGTTCTCGCTGCAATTTGAGGCACAGCAGGAAGCAGACTGCTGCCTCTCACAAGAGTCTTCTGGTTATGTCCTGAGTTACCTGGTACAGGAAGAGCTGTCATAGCAAAATCAATATATTTGAGGGTAAACTGTACTAATTTTTCAGGTATCTAGTTACAAATTAAAAGAAAACCAGAAATCTTCATGTGGGTGCTTAAATAAGTGGTCCAAGTTTCAAGACCAGATTTTCACTACCTTTACACATCACGTTATAGGGCAGGGAAAAATCTCGGGGTCAATGATTTTTCCATCACAAGAATGATGTAGAATCAGAGAAATATTTAGCTTGGAGGAAAGGTGATCTGACAGCCAGGACTGACTGGCTGTGCAAAGACCATGGGAAACAAGAGCAGTCCCAGTACCCTGCCACATGTTTGCTTAACACGTGTAATGCTTCTGTCTTTTTATTAAATCCACATTTTAAAGTGAGATCTGTCCAAGCTCTGCTTTGTAAAATATCCGAAGACTACCAATATTACTTCTTATGGGAGAAAGATAACCTTGTTTTTGCAACTAGACATGTTTTAAGCAAGGTCTACTTGATCTAATGAATGTATTTACTGACAGACTGGCATAGTCTTTTCATGGAAAAATTACACACAAATTGTCACTGAATAACCAAGACCGCTATGCACATTACGCTAGCATATCATGATACATTCTCCTAATCATCTGCCAATCTAATGGCGTTCCCATTTGCCACTAACTCTGACTGCCTGAAAATATTTTAAAATATCATCATCTCCAGGTGTTCAGTTTTCAGATTTTGAAAATTAACGTGTCCCTTCCTTTCACATAACTCTTGAAAGAAAAACAATATGTTTTTACACTATGATTGCTCCTACAAAACATCAAAGGGATGTTTCAAGCACTGCACCTGTCTAGCATGGTTCTAATCTCTAAAATCTCAAGGGAAGGTTTTCTGTTGTTGTTGTTTTTAAATCAGCAAGAGCTTTGGCTTTGCACAAAGAATCAGAAAGTTTCCCTCGATCCCTTTCAGTCTTATAGGAGACATGCAAAAGATTCACAAACATTAAGGAACACAACTTGAATGACATCATTTTGTCCTCTGATGTAATCAGTGAGGAGGTGCACGCTCAACTGACAGCACTCTGGAGAATCTGACCTAAAATTTAAGCTGCACTTAACACTAAACATTATCAGTTAACCTACTCAGAAAAGAAAGGGAGAGGAAGAAAGAAAACAAACAAACAAAAGCTTCTCACCACATTTGGTTACTACTTCTTATTGTTCCATCAGGCAGTAAACACTCAGACTTATTTTGATTTAGAACCTTATTTCCATATTAAAATAAAATACCCTTTTATAAAGAAAAATGTTTTCCCTAAGGCACTACCTCACCTGCTGTATGCCTAACAAAAATAAATAAGTAAGGGTACAATTTTTCCAGATTTTCTTCCCAGGTCTACACTTAGTTCCTTAGGTTTAGGAAGTGTTCTGTGGTGTTCATTCTCTGTGTGCATCAATTAATAGCTTTGGGCAGCAAACAAGATGTACAGATCAAGTTTCATAAACCCTTTTTTTTTTATACCGACTCCTTACGTAAGCACTGGGCAGAAAGTCAAACTGACCCGTGTCAGTGCTAGCAGAACCACCACCACAACTGAAGCACACCCATTCAAACCCACAGGCAAGTTTAGTTCAATGAAAAATGTTGCAACTTCAGTCAGCAACCCATTTTTAGTGCAGGTTAACTTAGGCATAAGAGGGTTATTCACTAAAAGGATGATAGAAGTGCTACTTAAAACAAGTTTCTCCTTTTTCACCACACTGATCTACTGTGTGGCTTATCACTTCAGAAATGAGTTAATGCGGTTAAAACAAACATCATTTACCTGAGGATAAATTTTCTTTAATGCACATTTCTACAGCGATTGCGGAGAACTAATTTATTTCATCTTCTAATTGCTCCCGAGGGATTGGATCCAGGGCATGCCATGGAAATGCAGACTGGGACTCGAGGAAGAGCGGATTTCTACATCAGCCTGACAAGGTGTCCAAGGTCTGTGGCTGCTTCAATTTTCAACGCTAAAAGCCCTGTGTTCTGAAAAAGGGTTTCTAAATTTCCCAGCTCAAGTCCTCAGTCACCGCTGTGCACTCGGTTGTGAATTGCTCCGGAAGAGCATCTCACCACAGCTACGCTGCCAAAATCCCCTGTGCGGCTCCAACCTGAATGCCAGTGTTGAGCAACGACCCACCATCGTGCAAACAAACAAACCAAAAACCAGATCCATGAAGATGCTGCAGGGGAAGCCCAGGAGCTGAAGGCATCACGGCCCAGCAGACCGATTGCTCTTCCCTCGATGCCACCCTGGCAGCGTGCAGCTGGTTGGGAGCAATCGCCTGCGCGGGGCCTTGATCTGCTGCTCACTCACTTATTGCTGCTTCATTATCCTGCACTAATCGTGGGGCCCAGATACCAAGGATTCTGCCTTAATCTCCCACTGATGTCCCTTTAATCATCTGATCAGTTCTGTTTGCAGTGCAAGTCAGGATGAGGTCACTCCACGTTCAGTTGGGTGGTGTCAAACCGCCACTGAGCTGAGCAGACAGCATCTACATCAAGTTTTATTTTTCACTCCAGCAAGAAAGTTACAGAAGAGAACACTTACAGAGACCAAGCTATCAGCATGACAGACTGCCAAGGTTTGATTGGCACCAGCACAATCTGTCATGTCTCTAGAGGGAATTCTTTCATAAAAGAATACTGCTTGCAACCAGCAGCTGATATTATTGTTTAATGCTCAGTGTTAGCAAAACCACAAAGAACGTCTGCCTGGTAGTCATGTATGCTTATGTCACTCAATTCACAGAAAAGTAACACTTGAACACGAGAAAAAAAAATCCTAAGGAGGTACAGAAATTATATTGCAGCATAGGAAATGCAGGCGGGGCGGCACGCACACGAAGTAACGCAGTGTGTACGTGTTTCCATCACTGAGCACAATGGTCTTCCTTACCTGACCAGAGATCTTTGATATTGTAAAGCAGTAATAGGCATAAACTGCTTATCTAAGAAATAGGTTTATATAACATCTTTTATACAGCTTATCCTGAAATTAGCCATACTGATGCAACCTCATGTCTCGCACTTCCTCGCCTTAAAAATATCCAGGGCATTTGCAATACAGAATGTTTCTGCTGCCTGTGAGTCACCCCATCACATAACGAGGCAATCAAGCTACAATGATAAAACTTTACTTAAAATGTCTCTTATTGGTGCTATCAAAAATCCATTAAAGTGCACTACTTAACCTATTTTGAAGAGTATATTTTAAAACCCGGGGGTCACTTCTGCAAATTGACGCATTAAAGGGTTTGCTTTGCCCAGTGGAGATCTCAAACGTGCTGGTTTGTGTGTTTCTACATGACGCCTTCAGCACGTGGGCTACAGCACTGTGCTCACAAAGTCTGACATTGACACTGAGACTGCAGTACCAGAGAAGATAAATCCATCTCCTTAAGGCAAAAGGTGGACATTCAGGTCAAGCCATACATTACAGAGCAGAATCTAACCACAGAAATTAACAGGTTTTAAAATTCCCTTTACAATGTTTGTTCACAGGGAAAGACTTTTTGGAGGCTCCAACTTGGATGTTTCATGAAACTTTTGAACTACCCTCACAAAATCCTTTCCTGAAGCCAGCAGACAAAACAAATACACCAAGAACTGACTCTGCATGCTCCAAAATCATCTGTCAGTTCAGTCTATTTTTACTTCTCAAATGAGGACAGTATCACCACTACGCTTCACGTGTCCTCTGTTTTCTGCATCTTTGTTTAGAAGAAGCACTGGTGTTTATTTCCTGCTCCGTTGTCCTGCAGCCCTAATCGGAGCTAAGGTCTCATTGTTCCAGCTATGAATTCCTAAAACATTCCCTTGTCAATCATCTTGAAAACACACACTACGAATCTCCCTAAAGAGCATACAAAATCCGCCTATGCTTTAATTAGAGTACACTGATTCATTATGGAAATTCAAAATTACAGAGAACAAAGAGGGTTTTAAAGATGCTCTTTGGTTACAAATGCACCATTCAGAATCCAAAACTCTCGTATATACAAATAATTGGGTTTCAGTGTTTCATTCCAGGTCTGAAATCCCTCCGTATTAATTCACGCTGATTTAAGGCATGTAAATAAAACACTTCTGCATGTTTATGATGGTCCAGTACACACAACTGTGCCTCCTCACGAAATCCAAACTTCAGTTCAACCAAAAGCCACTGACTGTTTTGCATGCATTCAAGTTTTTAGCTCAGCTTTCGCTTCGGTTTGTTTTTAAAAACAAGTTTAGCAGAGCAGCTCGCATCGGAAAGGAGAGCAGAAAGCATCCCCGGAGAAGCGCTCTGCCTTTCACCTTCCCCAGCCTCACCGGGCAGCATCAGGTGTGCTGCTGCATCTCCCTGAAGTTCCCCACCACTTCAATCTGAATATCTGGAAATGAGTTACTCGAGTCCCAAGAGGTGTTATGACGGTTGGTTAGTTAACCACATCCCTTTGAGCAGCAACAGGACACAAATGTTAGCTGTTAGCATTGTTTTGTTTGGTTCACTACAGTAGTTACTGAGCAGTACTGGCTGCCTGCAGAAAACCCAACTGCTCTCCGATTTCTAAATACATATGTTTACAGTTTTCCTTGACGTTTACTTGATAGAAGTGAAATCCAGTCAAGTGATCACTGTGCAAATATTATAGATAAAAGGGTATGAAATTATCTGTAAACAGGTTTAGACTTCGTTGCTGTTGAAGAAAATGCAGTAGTAGAGAAAGTTCATTTTCCCTAGTAAGATTCTAAGTGCCAAGTTCAACACCTTAAAACCATTTGTCAGAAAGGAGATAGTTTTCTAACCATAACTCAGGTTATTTAAATGATTCATTTTAAGTGTTTTAAGGATAACTACAGCATGGCCAGGATAACGCTGTGACTCTAACCAGGCCAACCTAACTCAGCAGGAACAGCTTTGGCTTTCCCCTCCAGGAAAACTGCAGCAAAACTGCCCCCGAGAGCTCCCCCCACAGAAAGGGGAGCTGGGAGCACATTGCAAGCACCACATGTAGCAAAAAAATAGCAACAATGAAACGTATTTAAACAAATAACCTCCAAGTGCACCCCTGCTTCCACTGCTTCCTTCCTAGAATGCACCCTGCCTTACTAATGCTCGTTTTTCAGTTTTTCCATATTCGTTACTAACCCTTCCCAAAGCCTCGTATTCGGAGCACGGTGCCACATGATTGACTCTTTACAACACGTGGGTTTTACCCCCGAGCGATGGGCAGCAGCCCCTGCAGCATCCCCCCCCAGGCAGCACCGCCAGCCCCAGCCCCAGGCCCCGCTCTGCTCTGCGCCGCAGCAGCAAACTGCAATTAGTGACGCTCCCGTCGGGTCCAATTCAGCTATTCAGAACCTCATGGAGAGCAGCAGAACTCTCAAGAGCAACGTGGGAAAACCAACAGACCTGAAATTACTGAGGCAGAACAACCACAAGGAAAATGGGGCTGGAGAGAGCCTGCTAGGAGGCATCCCGACACCCAGAGGAGAGTGGGTTCTCCAGGCATATCCCACCTCGCCCATCTTTCTCCATCCCCACTTTGCTCAGGCGAACGAACGTGCAGGCTGTACCCTTTCCAAGGGACTCCAGCACAACACCCAACCTTCGGTGCGCTGTCCTGAGCACCTTGGAGTGCATTTCTCACCAGAGAACTGCCCCAGCCCTCTGGGTTGGGTTGGGAGCCAGCCTGTAAATCTGTCAGGCACAGGAGTATAAATATCACAAAGTTATTACAGAAAGACAGTCGAGTGTCTCAGATGGTAATCGGGCCATGCGGAGATTATAATGTCCGCGCTACGAGCACTAAGCTCTGGGTGCCCTGCGACACCGTGACAGTACCTGCGCTGCCTGACTAAAGCACAGCGCTGAACAAACCGTATCTTTGCTATTAAAAAATTGTTATTTGGAATAAAGGTAGGAGAAGCCGCAGTGACAAACAGGAGCACCATCTAACTGAGGAACACTGCACAGCCTGGCAGAGCACCAGGGTAGAATCACAGAATCATTAAGACTGGAAAAGACCTCTAAGATCACCCAGTCCAGCCATCCACCTACCACCAACATTGCCCACGAAGCCATGTCCCTCAGTACCACATCTGCACGTTTCTTGAACACCTCCAGGGACGGTGACTCCACCACCTCCCTGGGCAGCCTGTTCCAGTGCCTGACCACTCTTTCAGAGAAGAATTTTTTCCTAATATCCAACCTGAACCTCCACTGGCACAACTTGAGGCCATTCCCTCTCGCCCTATCACTGTTACCCTGGAGAAGATGCAGTAAGGGCCAGCTACTTCACAATACAGCTGGAAAACTCATGGAAAGCCTCATCTATGCGTATCATGAACAACATTAAAGACATGCTTCAATTTTCAAAGCAGGCATAAAGCAAATTAAAAGTTGGAATGATATTTCTGAAGTTTTATAAAACAGCGAATGAACAGGAGTTTAATAAACATATGTGTTGAAAGCGCTGGAATGAAAACCGAAGGTGGGAAGATCCAGGTAATTCCTAATTTTCCCTCTCTGTCCATTTCCAACCCAGAAATGGATGGATGCGCCTTTACCACCATGCTCCTCCCACCCAGCATCACGAGGGCTGCTGACAGGCCCTTATCGCCCAGCACTACGGTACTGGAGTAATACATTCATACAACCTCACTTGTTCAGACGCCTGTCTGCCTTTCATCTTGCTCACGCTCCTGTTCACACCACATTCAAGAATTTTAATGTTTTCCCTGCAGCTATTTCTTTACCCGTGGCAAACTTTAATCCTCGCACGTTGGCTGTCAGACTCGGCTCAGCTATGAAATAATACGCCGAGGTTGAAAACTCCGTAAAAGCCATCAGTGAACCAAAACACAAAACACTCAGGCATTGCTATGTGCCGTGCAGACATGAGAAGCCTCAGTCAGGTTCTCCACGTGCTGCAGGGATGCAACGAGCCAGCAGCTTCCATATGGTGAACGGGACGGCAGTGTCACCGAACCGTGGTGACAAATATCTGGCAACCTCACACAGAGGGACCAGGATAGCACCGAGGTTCTGCCTGCCCTGCAGACACTGCATCTTGTGTTGGAGCTTTCAAGTACAAGTTTTGAACCCAACAGGACAGTTTTGCGAGATGGGAAAGGGAGATGGGAAACAAACCCGCGGTAAGGTAAACTGTGATGCTTCTCAAAAAGATCTTCCTAAAGTCTTAAAAGGAAAGGTCTTCCTAGTGCCTTTCTGAAATTTGAAATCCCTTAGAAGTTATGCACCCAAGCTGCAACATCAGCGGGAAAGAGCGAATAAATACAGTTGTGGGTTTTTAAGTTGGACCCTGACATTATTTCACACCGATATACTGCTCATCTTTTAATTATTAAGATCATTGCAGCTTTCACTCCATTAACGGCGGCCAATCGTAACTGGTGTGAACCCACCGTTCCTGGGTCTAAGCACACCGAGCATGTCAGCAATACACCAATTAGCATTTTACAACAGCATTAGCACCGCAAAGTGCCACAGAAATCACTAATACAGTCAAATGAGGGCACGAACTCAGCATGCTTGCACAATAACGCCTTTCAGATGAAATAAAGCAGCCTTTTCCCATTGCTCTGCGACAGAGCCCAGCAGTGCCGTAACCTGGATGTGCCAGAGCCCCAACGCTTTCTCACATCGAACGTTTCCAGCATGGCCCTGCAGCACTTCCCATTTTCTCCTGGAGCACAGGGACAGATTTACCCCCTGGTCTGGGGATCACATGGATGAGCGTGCTCAGGAAAACAAGCTCAAGTGAACAAGCCCTTAATAGTTTCTTTCTTTAATTAACACTTTGATTAAAAGCCGCCCGTTTATCTACAGGCCTGACAAGATTGCAATCTGTCCAAGGTTTTATCGCTGTGTTTCCCCTTCTGTTTCCCCGTTAGAGCGGCGCTTCCCACCACTTCGGATGTTTGGATTCCAAGTTGCTGCAGGGAAAGGCCCCCCCGGGCAGCGAGGGAACCCCGGGGCTCCCCCGGACGCCCCCGGGNGAGGTGGAGCCGGCGGCGATCGAAGATGGCCATCGCGGCGGGGCCGGAGGTTAAGCCGCTCTCCCATTTCCCAGCGAGCAGCCAGGCCCGCGGCGGCCCGCNAGCAGCGCTCCCCCCGCCCCGCGCCTCCGTCCGCTTTTGAACTTTGGCCAAATCGCCCCGATGACATTTCAGGAGGGCTCCCGCGGGCCGCTCGCAGCGCTTAATCCTCATTTTCAGCTTATCCGCTCCGATCCGCCGNGGGCCTGCGCCGGGACAGGCGCTGCGGAGCCGGGTGGTTTCTCGGTGTTACTGTGTGCTGGGCTGTCTCCTAAGTAATCACACACAGAGGAACAAAAAAAAAAAAAAAAAAAGGAGGGGAAGGGAAAAGGAAAGAAAGAAAGGGGAACAAAGAATAAAAAAGGGGGGGGAAAGAAAAAAGGGAAAAAAAATGAGAAAAAAATAAGGACAAAAATTAAGGAAAAAAGAAAAAATAGGGAGGGAAGGGGAAAAAATAAACAAGGAGAAAAAAAGGGAAAAAAAGGAAAAAATAAAAAGAAAAATAAAGGATAAAAGAAAAAAGAGACAAAAAGAAAAAAAAAACGAAAAGAGAAGCAAAAAGGAAAAATAAAGGAAAAAAGGGAAAAAAATAAAGGAAGAAAAAAGGAAAAGTAGAAAAGAAATCATAGTGTATTTGATAACAAAAAGAAGACTAGGAAGAAATAGCATGGGGCTTTTGCTCCTGTTTTAAATGCCCATTGTCTAAGCTGAAGTTTCTGGCTTTTCCTCCCTTATCAGATCATGTTCAAATTCATTTTTAAAGCCAAACAATCACTTTTCCACTAAAATAAAGTTTGCAGGAAGGAAAGAGATACGGCTTGTGCAAAAGCACTTATGGGCATTACTTTCTCTTCATGAAGAACAAGCAGAAGCAGGGAGCATCACTTCAGGAGGGCTGGTTTGCATTTTTGGTTTTTCAAAAAGGAACGTAAAAAGCCTGGAGACTCCTCCTCCAATTAACAAGCTCAGAAAGAAACCCTACATCCTCAGACCCATTTATGGAACACCAACTTTCCCACGTCCATGCAGGCAGGCAGAGAGCAATCAGTTCCTCTTTCTCCGGGTGTCACCAGAAGCTGGCAGCTCTGTCACCTATCACCATTACAGGCAGCTCAGCCATACCATTTCCCTGCATTGTGCTGCTTTTAAAACCCATCTCCTTCCATTGTCAGAACCAGCAGCAGCCGTGCATCTTTTTGGAGGCTTTGTTCCCGCTGTACACCATCCTACTTGACACCTATAATTAAAGCTGGGTAAGTCTCCAACAGCCTTCAGTGGTTCGCAAAGTTCTTGACTTTAAACTACCATGTGGGGAGCCAGCACCGATGCGTTTGTTTTCTTACCAACTAGAATTTATCCTTCCTCAGCCTTTGATTTGGTCTATTCTCATTTTAGGACCGAGAGGATGAGTAACTTATTCTGTTGCTTGTTCCACAAATAAACTGAGCAAGATGGGGCAGTTTAGTTCCAGCGTGGAACAATGCAGTAAGTTGTCTTCCTTCTGAGTAAGAGCGAGGACAAAGAGCGCAATCAGTCGGAGGGCCAGCAGCTGGGTGTCAGAGCAGGAGCTGCAATGGAAGCGAGAGGCATGACGGCACATTCACAGGGGAGAAAGCCAGTGGCCGTCGGACGGCACACGGCTGCTGGGAGTGTGCTGGGCTTCATGCTTTGCTGTGTTGCAGCGTAGATGCCGACTGTCTCAATCTTTGCATTTGTTTGTATTGACTATTTTCCAATGGACAACTGAGCAACTTTAGACAGCATTCAGGGGAGTTCACCCTGAAGCAGATAGACGCACGTGCTGTAGTGAAATGGCAAGTCTGAGTGTGCATCCTGATTTACGAAAGAGTCTCCATAAAAGTACTTCATAAAGTAAAAGCAGCCTGTTACACAGAGCAGTGCAATGAAGTTCCTCGCCTGCTCCCAGCAGTGCCGCCAGCAGCTTGGTGCAGCACAGCAGGTGGGGGAGCAGCAGCTGTGCAGTGCTGCAGAGCCCGACCTCCAGGGCTTTGCTGCTGCAAAAGCAGCCAGTGGAAGGACAATTGGAATTGTGTCAACCACTGCAAAGGAGTGAAGTTTGTTTCCTGTGTCTCAGGATAACAGAATGGCATCCATCCCCTCCTTTCTACATTCACTCACTGAACACATGAACATGAGAATGTGTTTGTACTGCGTGATGCTGTCACTAAGCACACACACTCACTATGAGAGTACTGTAGAATCTTAAGAAATGTACCCCCCAGTCATTCTACAACCTGAAGTATTCTGCATAGTTTATATTGCCAGGAAAACCATTTTCCAGCTTGGCTAAAGGATTTTAATTCTTTTATTGACGTTACATTTCCTCATCTAGTTTTGTGAAGCGAGGTAAATGCAAGTCTGCCATCAGTCCCACTTGTCCACACTGCGTTTTGTGTTTTGAAATATGTACATTTCAAGAAGAATCAAGAGCTGGATTAGAGGTGTCCCCCATACATCCTCCTCCAGCAAAGGTCCCACAGACACTGGCATGCATGTGTCTTATTAAACAGGCAGAAATAAAAACAAACAAAACACAACATGCGAACTGGAGCTGTGTGCGCTGGGCGGGAGGTGTTGCAATGGGAGGGCGAGCGATGGCAAAACACCCAGCACAAAGCCACAGACTACGTTTCATTACCTCCGCTGTGCATGAAACAACTCATTTATCCTTTCTGAAAATTCAGCAATCTCAGGCACCAATTTCACAACACTCTCAGCTGGCTGGCGCACGCCTGCGCTGCCGCAGCGAGCAGAATCGCTGCCCTCTCCCCCAGTCCTGACTGCTCCGCTCGAGCCTTCGCACCATCTGCTCCCTCCCTAACAAAGACAGAACGCTCAGCTCGGAGACCTGACAGCCTCCCAAACTGCACGCCTCATTGTGCCAAAGCCAGCAATTAACAGAGCCCCCAACCAGCAAGCATTGAGAAGTGCCTTGATCACAGGGAAGGGCTGGAGGCCGGAGCAACCCTTGAACAACTGGCAGTGACAAAGAAGTGGGCTGGGAGCTGTGACCATGGTTATTATGTCCTGATCCTGAAAGTTTTGAGAGGTACATAAAAATTGAAACTTCCAAGGAATTTCATCTGATTGATGTCAACGCTGCATAAACTGGGCTTGCTTACACTGCTGCCTGCTTACGTTTACAATGAGTACCCTCTGAAATGATTTTGTTGTAAATATTTTGCTTCAAAGAGATTGTTTCCTTAGGAGTTACTATTATTGTTCTTCCTGGAAGGAAGGGAATGACAGGCCTTGAGCCCACACCAAACTTCTAGCAGTTGATCAATTGAGAACTCCGCTGTGGTTACTTGGAAATCCCACTTTGCTGCTATGGGGAAAGCACTGAAAGAACCCCGCTGCATGCCATGACACCCCAAAACCAACCTTAGCATATATAGCAGCAACATTATATAGAAAGCAGTACTTCTACCTTGTCCTTTAAGTGTCATTTCTTTGCCCAAAGCTGGAAAGAAGTGCTTTTAAGTACCACCATGCATGAAATTCCAGAACCACGGGGCAATGGATTTTAGAACCAGTGGATTTGTATCTGGAGCAGCTGTCACATTGGAGTTTACCTTAAGTGCTACAGAAAACACATACATCTGGCAAGATTTCTGGTTTAAGAGCTTTATTTTCTTTTCCAAATGGGAGCGCTTAGAAGTTCCTCAGGTTTTAGAGAAGCAGAGCGAGTCCAAAACAAAATGGATTACATTCTGTGTAATGAGTATAAAATGAGTACAGAGAACAACTTGACAGGCTTCTCTGTACACAGTCAAGTGGCAACATTTCATGCCTTGGTATCAACATAATGTGCGTGTTCACATCAGAAATACAAACTGTACGTGCTGCCCAGATAGTATGTGTGTACACACACAGTGAAGACTGAAAATACCTCCCGTGTAGACTTACGCCATTTTCACAGATTAAGAACAGAAAGATGTTTCATACATTAGATTTCAGGTGTAGAACCACAGCTCCCGTGGAACACTGCCACCTGGACAGCTGGGACAGGGCAGAGGAAAGAGCAAGCAACCCAAGAGCTCATCTGGGCTTTCAGCACATCCCAAGCAGCTGCCAAGCCCCCAGCCTGCCCAGGTACATTCAAAGGTGATGGGTATGGCCCTAAAGGTCAGCACCAATCCTTACTCTGAATATAGATAAATCCTACAGAAAGCATGCCAGAAAGAGAAAATGACAACTGAAGAAGCATCAATCCTTGCAACACTGCATACAGGTTTATAACGTTTCTGTGGCTATTGAAGCAATCACAGGTATTTTCAGCAGCTGGCTGGTAGATAGCTTTATGACCCACACGATGACCTTTTGTCAAGGAGTACATGGCACTACAAGAGGGGTCTGAACACTGCTGGTTTAAAACCTTTCCTTTGACCTTACAGGCCAGGAGAGGGCCAACATGGCATGCTTCCAGGCATGCATCTGGCTGTGTGTGGCTTGCCACGGACTGCAAAGCGAAACTGAAGAGAAGGAGTGCTAGCCAGTCCCATGCTAACAATGAGAAGGGCCAGAGTGGTACTGTAAGGTTTCTCACTATGATCTAGAAATGTGAAAGGAATGAAAAACAACTACTTCACTGAGCTCATCCTGCTGCAGCTGACAGTTATAAGAACATCAAAATGCTTAGCCTACTAACTCACACAAAGACCTCAGCCACGTAGCAACAAAGGAGATAAAGCCAACTTTCAGCCAGGAGACAAGTCATGAATTCCCTGTGAATATCAATGGACACTAATGAACAGTTTTTAAAACCATCACGGTATGCCATACAAAACTTCAGCTCAAATCAAGCTCTGTAAATAAATCCACAAACATATGAAAGCTTCACACTCCCAGGTGCAAGAGCACAAGGAAAGTGTTACATCTCCTCCCTGCCCTACAGAACGAGCTGCAACCACAGAAGGTAGGGCTTCAGCTGACTGCCAGACAGACAAACAGGTTCTTTGCAGCCTGCAGGGTCACACAGAGGAGAGAGTACAATACGACTTCTGCCTGGAGGAGGAAGAAACTCCTATAGGGTAAAAACATTAAAGATGATCTGGCTACAAGGGAAGACTTTCTTCGGAAAGCTACTACATGTAGGATTTTAAGTTAAAGATTTTCTGACAATCTTGCCAAGCAGTCAGGAAAAACTGAGGTACATAGGAACTGCTTTAACTCTCCAGGAGCCTTGTCTAATTGCATCCTTTAGAAACCAGTGTGAAGAGTGAGAGTTTCATACCAACACAGGCAACTCATTATTTGTGGAACAGAGAACAGAAAAGAGGACAAGAGTCTCTTGATGATGGCTCTTCTTTCTCTAATACAACCTGGAGAAACTAGTTCTAATGTAATTGCAACCTTTGCGGCCAGCAGCTCTCAGAACGTTCACGTGGTAGCAGAACAGGAAATTATTAGGACGTGTGTATTATAACATAAGATATAGGGTAAAAATCCTGATTTTCTATACAAGCATCACTGTCCATTATTACCTTATCAGTAATACTAATAGATAATAGGGTTTTCAAATATTTTGGCTGTGACTGCCTGAAACAGCTAATACTATGTAGTCAACAGCAGTAACACACATGTAAAATTTCATAACATATTTATCTGTTTTCTATTTTCTGTATTTTAAAAAAGATGGTTGTAGTTGCTTTGAAGTTTCACATTGTTACAGAGCTCTTCCAGAGCTAGTCCTAGACAGCTATTGAAAAGCAGCTTGAATCTTTGCTACACAGCATTTAGGAATTGGAATAGACTTTGAGACCATTTACATTATTTGGGTACAACCATTCAGTGTTAAACCTAACTAAACCTGATGTGAAGCTTAAAGTTGGCATTAATTGTGCTTTTTTGAAAGTGAATTTCAGCCTGCAGTTTATATCATTACTTATATTATTAAAACTCACTATGTGAGTCTTGTGGTTACTGATTGATTCATCAATACTGATCAATACTGATATTCATCAATAAACTTAACAGCTTTCACTGTGTACAAAGTGATACGCACTCCCTCTTCTGGTAATCTCTTTAAAAACCTAGTTTCTTGAATTTGCATATCAACTGTTAGATTTAAAATATATCATAATGTCTGAGGAAAAACAAAAACAAAAACCAACAGAATCATGCAAATACCTGAAAGTTATTTAAGAAGCCAAACATAGCCAACTGTTGATGAAAAAGTAAATAACAATTGAAAATTACTTGATGTAATGCCTAAGTAAAAGCTATCTAAGTAAAAGCAGCCTACATACTCTGTGGCTGTGCCCAAAACCAAATTGCTATTGATTTCTTTTAAATTAGTAGGAATTACATTGTCTTAAGCTTTTCCAGAAGTGTGACACATCTGATTACAATTTTTGTGCACTGTTAGTGAGACCATAGCTTTCAGAATACTTCCTACATTTCCTGAGGCAGCAGCAGCAGTTGTCCAAAACACCACTTGTATGTAGGTCCTGCAGAGATACCTTTCTTCCATCCAGTATCCTGCCTAGTTCTCTCTCCCCTTGCAGAGCTGGCAGGCATTCCTCTTCCTCATCTACTGCAAAAGCTGTGAGAAAGCTACACACATCCTATGCGCTTCTTACTCTCTAAAAATTATTATTTAGAGAACTTAAATACACTTGAAATCCAGAAAAAAAAAAATAAATTAAAATGGACATAGAAGAAAACAACCATAAGATGACATACTGGCAAGGGCACACACATGCATTTATCCATCTCCTTCCTTGATGGTCAGTGCCTCATAAAGCTGGGAGAAGCGTCCCAATTAAAAACAATTGGTTTTTCCCCCAAAATATGCCAAGCCTGAGAATGCCATGACATTACACAAATCACACTAACACATGCTGCTGCCAAAACATTAAGAGAGGGAAAAGCTAGAGAAAAAGCTTCTGCTTTTTTTTTTTTCTTTCTCATTTTTGTCTCGTTAAACCTCTCCTCCTTTCTTCTCTCTTCTTCCACTTACCCCCCCCCGCCTCCCCCCCAGTGCAGAGTAATAAAGCCAATAATCTACCTTCTTGATTCTTTCTTCTGTGAGGTCATTTTCTCCTGCTTTCCTCACTTAGCTTCCTCCTTACTGTCTTCATCTATTTCTTTTATGTCTGTTTTACTTTAGTTCTTTGTTTTACATTTCCCCTTTTAGCTATTTCCCTGTGTTCTCTCTTTCCCCTCCTCTCCTCCTTGGACACACACACAGACTGTAAACCACTTCTAGCTGCACTGCAAGCTCTGCCACAGCCTCCAGCCTCCTTCCTGCATTGCCATCCCATCTCTTCATAGCTCCCAGCCCTCCTGCAGCATCACAGCTGGGCATGGGGAGAGGTGGTGCCTTGGCCAAAAGTCAACCCAACCAATGGGTACTGCTGGGATTTCCTCTCCCCTATTTGCAGACGTGTTCACAGAGGAAAAGAGACTATGTGCAAATCTCTTCCAAATGTGACAGTTTGAGGGACGACTGGTAGGATGAGAGGGTACAAGCTGTGCAACCTGGAACTATGAGCTGTCATGAAAAAAAGAAACAAAATATTTTCTTCATGACACTTCAATACTCAGCATTGTTTTACGAGCTTCCCAGAATACTTCTCCCTGGAATTACAGTGGCATTCATCTGAGGTTTGCAGTTCTTGGAATAATCTGCTCGCTGCATGAGAACACATACTTCTCCCTCAGAATAAATGGAGAAGCCCTTATAAACGTTTAATTGATTTACATGTGGTGAGCTCCTCAACACCACGTTCACATCTCGATGGCTGCGACCCATTCTCAACTGGCAGAAATCCTGCCTCTCCTAACAACTGATCCAGTCTTCTTCCAGCTCCCTAGCTCTCCAACAGGTTGCAGCTTCATTCTGCTGCGCTCAGTTTAGGGCTCCATGCCAAAGGCTGCGTGCCCATGGCCTGCCCTCGCAATGCGTGCCACCTCCTCTGGCAGAGCTCCAGCTCGAAGGAGTGGCTTAGGCATTAGAAAGAGCCCTTTTAGTTAGAAGGAAGCCTTCCAAGGATGTGGGGCATGGAAACCGATGCAGAATTGCCTTTGCTGCATCTGCAGAAAACCTGAAATAATTCTGAGGGCTGCGCTGTGCTCCATGCGCCAAATGAATTTTGAATGGTGAAACTTCACATTGGCTGGTAGATCAGTTAACTCTCTAATTTTGGATCACTTTAATTGTAAACCTGATGTGACTACTCCCACAGACTTCTTCCAAAGGAAACTTGTAGTCAAACACACTCAACAGCTACTTGTATCAGAATTACTTTTTTTTCCTTCATGTCTTACTCAGATCTACCGATCAATACACTAACTCTCTGCCTCTTGCTGAGCAAGAATTTCTGTAAGCTACAGTGGACATGGTGCTGCTTCCTCTTTTCCCACAAAGATAAACATCTTTGTTTTGTTTCTTTCTGCTTGTTCTCCCTGTGTTGATGTCTACCTTGAAAGGGGAGCGGTCTGCCCCAGCCTTTGAATACTTCTCAGGGAGATCATTATAAAGGAGCAGGGTTTCCATATAACGTGTATAACTATGTTAGCCTTGTTTTAAAATACTTTAGCCTTTCAGTAGAAAGGAATAAAAAGATACTCCCTACCCAGAAAGCAATAAAACACAAGGATTTCTGCATGTAGGCCTTCTGCTATGGCAGAACTGCATGAAATTTGATTCCTGCTAACCAAAGGCAAGAAAAGCCAAAAGCACACCGCAGCGTTTTTAAGTTTGTAGTATTTTAGCACACACGGTGCTGTAGGTAAAATAACATGAATTATATTGTAAGTGGTAAATTGCACCATCTTCTTTAAATCTGAAGCTGAACATCACAATTTTCCTGTTTGTTGATACTTATTATTGCTTTATGTCTTCAACCAGAGCTTGACAAATCCACGTACCCACAAAAAAGGGAAGCGTTACTAGAAAACCGCCATCGACTTCTTAAACAGACTCCCTGCGTTTCCACGTAATAAAGAAAGACCACAGCCATTACACTCACAAAAATATCTCTGCACATGAGCTGCCTGTGATGGTATAAGTAACCACAGCACATAACTTCATTACTCCTTAAAACCTGCATGGCAGAACTGCTAGAGACTTGAAATCCTAACGCACACAAGCTGAAGGCTTTGGGGTGCCCATTTCCAACCCCAAATATATTTACAGAGTTCCCTTCCAGGTGGTAACACTTCCTTATTTAACGATGCATTATTTTTAAATAAGTAAATAATCAGTTGAAACGGTTTTCTGAAACGAATCCTGTGCTGACCTCTGAGCTCATTCTCTTCTGGGAATATGCCAAGACGATTCTTGAAAAAGTTACAGAATTTCACATCTCTCTGCCAAGAAGAAATTCAACTAGTTGCTGCTGGATCCAGAGACTGAGATCCAACTGCTGGAACGTAGACTGCGTGAACTACTGCAAGAGGACTCTGTTTAAACAGAAGCTGCTGAAGCTGCCAATGATAATTTGTTAAATCATATACATTAACTCAGCTATAATATGCCAAATGCCACCTGTGCATGTTTGGCAATATGCTTGGCAGATTGCTCCAGCACATCTGTGACACACTAGATAACATTCAAGTTTTATTTTGGTTATTAGACTACTACAGAAGATTACTGATACCCAAGAAAATTCCTATGATTTATATAAAACATTTTCACACTGCTTTAGAAGTCATTAGTGAACAGTGGACACTTAATTACTGAAACAAATCACTCGCTGCCAAAAGCATGCAAGCCATAATGAAGGCTTATCCCTCCAAAACACAGATGAGCTCATGCAATTCCTACAAGAAAAAAAATAAAACAAAACCCACTCAACAACAAAACCCCCACCTCAGATCCAATGGCTTTGGAACAAGATTCAGTACATTCCTTTCTCTCCGTATCTGCCTCAAACGCTGCCTTGTACAGCCACTTTATCTTTGACTTTGTAATACTTGCTAAACACTCTATTCTGTTCTAAAGAAAAAACATCTATGGAACTTTAAAAAAAAACAAAAAACACAAACCTTTAAAATATTAAATATCGATGTTTGATTTCCAAAACAATTAGCTGCTGCCATATTTGAGAAAACCCAAAAATGGTAGGATAAGTTTATATTCATTTCACAATATGTCAAAAGAAACCAAGAACATTACACTGCAGGGACCATAACACTCCAATTACTTGTGATACAATATCTGAAATACAACAGCATACTATCAGAGCTAGGATAATTGATCACTCATCCCAATTAAAATCACAATGAACATTACCTGCACTCTCTGAATCCAAGTGTTTAACACCAACAGCAAACAAATGAGAAACAACAACACACCACTCGAGACCAGGCAAAGTAGAAAACTTGCTCACTAAGGGTGGGTGTGAGAACTGGTTGGGGGAGGAAGGCATACGGTCACACAACTAGATGTAGAAAAGAGATGCAGGTGAGACCTCACAGTGACTCGTTGGATGGACCCCAGTAAGTAAGAAACGTGAACACCTTTCTCAGCTGCCAGGATGTGCCCGCTTCTCTCTGCAGGCTGAGTTTAAGATCATGTGATGATCTTCTCCATTTCAATCTCACAACCTCCTAGAAAGCTCAAGCATGCAAATCTGTATTGTTCCTTTCCTGAATCCTCTACTTTAAGTTTTTAAATGTGCCCTGAGCGGAAATTCAGATGCTTAGGTATTTCCCCTTGGCTCACAGAGCAGCAGAAAGCAAAGCTCAGAGCAGTTGCTCACCTTAGTTACTGCATGCCAAACCTATGGAAGCTAATCAAAACACGGGACATAGCTCCTTCATGACTCAACAACCTGACACACCGTAATGGTCTCTTTCCAATACTTACTGTATTAATGGTTTCCACAATCACTGCGTGACTCACAGATGCTATCAGTTTAAGTTTTACAGGTAGCCTTCCTCATGCTTTCATACAGATTGCTGGGGGTTATAACCCCACTTGATATTTATGGGAACCAAGGCACAGAGGAAACAAGAAAAGCTGCAGAAAAACACTAGGAAAAAATATGGGGAAGAAAACATCTCTAAACTGATTCTATTTCCACAGTAGTGAGCTATCTCCTCCCTGTGAGCCACAAAGCAGCCCAGACGGTGAAGAACAGCAGCTCTCTCCAGATAGGAGGCCGACAACCACAGGGAGATGTGATAAACCCATGGAATGGCTGAAATACCAGAAAAGGTCACACAGCCCCAAAAGCACGTCACTTTGGGGTGCCACCAACTGCCTGAAAGAATTGTAACAACAGCTTCCACAAAGAGCAACTTTCTGCTGTAGTACAGCAAGCATCTATATATAGATAGATTTTTTTTTTTTAAACAGGAAAAAGAGGAAATAAAAGGAACACTTTCAGTCCTAACACAGGCACATCCTGCTAGCAGCTGCCAAGGAGGTATTCCCAACGAACGTGATGGTTAGCAATTTGACAAAAAGTCATTTTTACTGTAGGAATTAATATAGTAAGAGAGAAAACTGCAGGACTTGAGAAACACACTAAATATACATACAGAAGGTGAGGATACGCTGCATGGAAGCTGGAGAGGCCAGCACACCATCATCCAGACTGCCAGCTGCAACTGGAGAGAAATACTGTGTTTTCTCAGAAGAGGTCACCATGATAAGAGATCTCAAGTGCTTCACCCACAGGGCTGAGTGTCTGAGCATCACAGCTTTTTCAGCCCTTCACCTTTGATTGATCTTGACTCATCCGAGGAAGAAGCTGATGCCACAAAAGCGCAACCATTCCAAAAGAAGCAGCAAGAACACTGGCAATGAAGCACTTAAATCATCTGTTCAGTCCCGCAGGCGAAGCAGCTGAGGTGTGACAGAATGAATATTTGTTCTGAAAAGCTGGCCAGCCCCTTGGCTGTCCCATGCCAGGGGGGAAAAGCCATTGGAATGGACCAAAATCAGCTGTTGTGCACAGGCCAGAGGAAATCTAGATCAATGTACTTTTAAAGAAGAGTGTACAAGCTTACTGTGTAGACAAATACATCTCATAATGGCCTACAGAGAAGAAATATCAAAAGTGGACTTCAGATAACTCCTCACAGTAGATTGCTTTTCAAAACTGCTGTCAGATTTTGACCCATGGTGTTACATTTACCAAGTGTCACAGAACGTTACAAATCAATGATAGCATACATCCATACCACTAGTACAGAATAAGTTGTTAGAAGGGGAATTCACACTCCAAATACACGCCTAGATTGCCTCCAGATATAGAATTTAATTTTGAGTTAGTATCTCTTCTAACCACATAAGAGGCCAAGAAATACAAAATTATGTTTTATAAAAAAACCTACTGTGCTTTATCAATAAAATATTTTAGTAAAAAAGTAAAATATTCTGATGAATAAGGTTACATTCAAATTGTTTCTGTCTACATGGGAAAAAGAACACCTATGTCCTGCAATGCACTTTCAACCTACTTAAGTAGTTTATCACAAATATGCTTTGGAAGAAATTAATTAGCTCATTAGGCTTAGTTAATAGTTTGTTTACCTTTCCTTTGACAAAAGTGATATTTTAAAAGGGCACATTCTACTTCAGAAAACAAAATCCCATGCGACATATTTTAAAGAACACCAAGTACAAGCAACATGTACCAACATAAGTTTAAGAATATTTTAAGAGATTACTACTACTCTGGTAATAATTAAAAATAACTTAATCTCTTAAAGAACGTTACAAAAACAGAACAGCTTCATTGATGCACTGTAATTTTGGAGAGTGTTGCTAAAGTAATTGCTCCTTTTTAAATCCCTGAAATAAAGCCACGAATAAAAGACCTAATTCAGGTAAAACTGACTGTGATGAATCCAAACTTTATTTTCTTAGCCTATTCTGTTTTAGAAGAACTGTACGTTTTGAGAACTGAGTTATTTCCTTCTCCAAGTACACAGAGTAAAGAGCACACAGCTGAGGTAATCAGTCACCTCTCCTATTTATCAGCTTCCACATTCAATTTGCTGAAACGAGGGAGAAAGAACTGCATAAGGATTTTGAGACTGATATAAAAGGAGACAAGATTGCTAGCTGTATGCAAAACCATAAAGCCAGTCCTCTTACCTTTCTGAGACTACTAGTTTGGCAAACTAAGGCCTTTTAATAATTTACACCCCACCCAAGCCTGTTTTTCTCATCAGATTGACTCCTCCCATTTCCTCTGCAAGCTGCAGCACTTGTTTAGTGTCTTCATTGTTCAGAATAGGTTTAAGAAATACTAAGAATAACCTCGTCATTTCCATCCCTTTCTTCTACATTTCTCTCAGAGCATCAATCTACCATCAATAGGCTTACATTAGAGAAATGGCACTATTTAGAGAGCATGCTCCTCCAACATGATATGGAACAGGAATGTTACATTAGAGTTTCTTCTTTATTCTTTACGAAAAAAAAGTTTTCCATACCTTCATTTTGTAATTCCCTCTTCACTCTGTTCCTTTCAAATTGCAAGTAATGCTTACAGGAGAGTTTCAATTAACATCCGTAGAAGAAACTGAACTCCTCAGAAGTTTAACATGGATGTAAGCAGCATTACAACACCCAATGTTTCCACATCCAAGAGGCAATGCTGAGCCTGCTCAGTTCTTGAGCTCTTTTTTCCAGCCTGCCTACCAGGCTGTCACACCAACAACTACAACACTGGGCCCTACAGTATGGATCCCCATCTACAAGAAAGCAGCTGGAGGTCACCAACTCATTGCAGAACATCGGCCCAAACCATGTGCAGATGCCAGCAGCTCTCCTCCATCACTACTAACCTGAGCCAGCTCCGTGTTCCTGGCCTTGAGGCAGAAGATTCCACTGTACCAACACCCAGAACTGGGTACCTTCCAGTCCTCCCTCGTAATTTATTTTTAACTGGCAGAATCAATTTAATATGATATTTTAGAAGGACTTACTGGACGTCCCAAAGTGATATTCATCGACAGGTGAGGAATCACACTGGCAAGGGGTGGACATGCTCTCAGCTGATACAAAAGCTGATAGCAAGCAGAGGAAGACAAGCGTACTCCTCCCTCCTGCTCTTCTGGCTCCCTGCAGCCCTGGAGACGTAAGCTGATTTTGCTTTTTATTTTGTTGTTACTGCCATCCACAGATGAACAAGCAGACTAGTAAGAATTATGTCACAACACCTATCACATTCTTCTCCGAGTTACTCTGTGCAATGCAACTGCAGCAATCTAGCAGCAAGGGTTGGGATCTAATCTGTATGACATTGTAACACACACACACAGGAGAGAAGTAGGAAAGGATAAGAAGCACATCCTCTGCACCACACAGGAAGACCCCTTCCCGGTTTCTAGGAAGCAGCAGGAGCAAGCCTGCCTTTTTTTGCTGGAATATTTAAGATGCAAGGAAGGTTATGCCTTGCCCTCAGCTCTGGAAGAGGCTCCCCACCCATGTGCAGCATTTTCTGTCCTTTCAAGCAGCAAGGCAAGCAGCTGTATTCTGGGCTAGAGAAAAGGGAACACGTACAACCAGCCAGACAGACACAGGGAGGAAGGAGTAATTCAGATGCTTTTTTTTTTTTCCTTACCAAGTGCTAATACACCTCCTAGAAACAAACAGCTCAATACCAAAAACCTCCTATTTAAGTATTGACAGGAAAATGTTTGAGATTAATTTCTAGTCTTGAGCACGGAGAAGATCTTCCTGCCTCCCCCAGCTACGTTTTGTAGGAAATCAAAAAACACTTGAACTCACACAGCACTTCACATTTTCTCAGTCCTCTCTAAACATCGGCCAGCACCAGCCAACAAAACAAGAGCTTCCTAGCACAGTTTATATACAAAACCATCGGACCATTAAAACAAATACAGACTGATACTACTGAAAATAAATAAATAAGCTTACAGCTCCTTTGAAAGCATATTATGTTTTACAGCAGAATTTGTAAGTTTAGCTTTTAGCTAAGTTCACAGTTCGCATTGCAATGGAACCTCGTGTAAAAGTAATCAGTGTAAATACACAGGGGGAAATGACACACAGATACAAACACTGCACATGCCCTCTGTGAAATGCACTATATATGCCATTTCCAAACTGAACCGCACATTTGCAGTATTTCAGGAAGACATTAAAAATTAAAAGGAACAAGATCTTCACATAACTGCATTATAACGTATATAAAATGATTAAACACAGGTTATGTTCTTTGACATTATTTATAATTTAATGATCTATGTACCATCAATTTAAAAAAAAAAATTGCCAGGCTTAATCCTGATTTAACCTCACCCTTAATTATTAAAAATAGTTAAGCACTTACCATAATGTGATTGAAATGCCTGTGGTTTTACGACCTGATTACAGTGGTTACACATCACCAAATAGAAATCATCATGAGCCGGGCAAAGACCAAATATTGGCATATCTAAAAACAAAAAGACAAAATGGCATATCTCTCAGCTGCTTACAGTTATTGAAAAACAGTTTAATTACAGAGCCATGACACTAGCGTTGAATCATAGTTGTAATACATTTGTATAAAATTTGAAAATGAGAAAAAAGAGCATAGAATGCAACGGATAATTTTGTGCTGGAGCACTACAAAAGCAAAAATCTTCCTACAAAGATAAATGTAAAATAAGCGATTACTTGTAGAAAACATCTCTTAGAAATCTGATTTAGGACTGATTATCTTACACCAGATGCAAGAACGTAATAAAAGACTGACTTCCAGTGACAGACACAACATAAGAGGGGATGTTTTATGTACTCTGAAACGGGTTTGGATTTTATTCCAATTTCATTAAAAGAGTTCTAAGAGGAAGTTTACGGAATTTTGTTTTTAACCATTTTGGACACGCGGCCGTTCAGCAGGCAGCACGACATGCCTAATGGTTTTATTTGTTTAACAGTGCATTATAGTCCAGCCATCTGCTGCCAGAGATCTGCGGAACTGCTCTCTAAGAGAGAAATAGAGAGATAACGGTGTGTCAGAGCATGTGTGGATCGCTGAGATAACACACATACTTGCAGACTTTAATGAAGTTAGTTTCTCCGACGCTGTTTTTGAGCATACAGTTTCTTAAGAGTACGGTTTAACATTTAAAACACAACTTAAAAGGTTTATTACGTGAATATGAGTAAAAATGTTATTGGTTAGATGACAAAAAATAGGAAGCTGCATACATAATAGTGTATTAATTCATTATTGCCAAAGAGTATGGCTAAGGGATTGATAGCACTATTTAAAGGATTAAGACTGATATAAGAAAACTTACTGTCTTCTAAGAATGTTAACAGTAAATTAGAAATTAAGCAAGTTCAATGTATTTACCTCTGTGCTAGAGTTGATCCCAGAGTTTTGGTTTGAAGTTATGTGAGTATGTTTATTTTTAACACCACACTACATTTAGCTAGAAAAATGTTTGCGTTCATGAAGGGAACACCGACTGGTAAGTAAATGGATTTTGAGAATGCCCGTGCCCTAACCCCAGGTAACGGGGGCCGCAGCGCTGCCGTCCCCGCGGAGCCCCGCTGCCTCCACTTTGTTTCTTGCAGACAAAGAACGCGTCCGCACGGAGCTGCTTCCAGAGCTAAGGGCTCCCTATGTAATGAGTGTTTTTCTCAAAAATGTGATTACTTTTCTTTAAAAAAATAAGGTGTACATCCCAGGCTTTCAAAAACTGTATCAGTGCTATATTCAAAGCAAAGAGATACCTGTAATAGCAGCTGCAACCAGAGTTTGCATCGGGACCCAAATACAACGACCATGGACATCTCAAGTGCTTATCATCTCATGGTTATCTAAATCTCTGGCACTTTTTGACAATAGCTGTTATATTAAATAAATAATTATAAATCGATTTGTGCTTCATTAAGTAGAGTCTCTCTTTTTTTTTTTTTTTTAAATTTTAGTTGTATGATATTTTTGAAAAATGTTTCAAGACATCAGGCACACCTAACTAACCGTTACCTAGGCACAATCCTATAATATACCCTAGAAAAATATCAGATACGAATAATAAACTTTTATTTTTTAGTGTCTACTTTCTGTGATTTAACTTTAACCTGGTTAAGGAAAATAAGTAAATATCAGAATTGATATGCAATATAAATACATACACTTAACTGTCATGGGTTAATACTCCGTGCGGGAGTTCTCTGGGCACGTCTGCATGAAACAGTTTCCACAAATAGGCCATGGTCACTTCCATTTGCCTCCCAATACAGCATGATGAATGGGACAATAACAGAGCACGCTGCCTGCTATTTACATTGTTAATAGCACACTGACAGCCTACTACTGTATAATGCCTAACGAACTGTAAACCCACACCCTGTCACCTGTTCTCATAACCAAACCTTTTCCAACAACACTGAACCCACGGACTTTACACCAGCTTGTACAGAACGCAGGGGGAAAAGCACCCCTTAAAGGTAACCTGAAAGGATTGCCTGCTCCTGCACACCCTGCAACACAACGCGCTCCTCGCCATCAGCCCATTCACTCTATTCAAGCAACCCCTTATGAATATTTGCTGGAAATAGGGAGCTGTAATTTTGCACTCTGAGCGAAACAAATCAGCAGAAATGAATATATACAGAAGTGCTTTCCTGTTTCAGTTTCAGGATCCCAAGAAATCTGAATAATTTACGAGCAGCCCTCTACACCGTGAAGCGCTCCTTTAGAATTTGAAAATCAGAGTTCCAAGTGACAGAAAGCAATGCCAAAACACCATTAAACACACAAACTCACAAAAACCATCCTAGGAGTAAACCTGGTTGAGACAGAAAAAGGGATTTGCTGCACACACACAGTCTCAACTGTGATTTCAAAGGAAGCAGCGCACAAGACTACAGCCAGATCACACCCACCAAGCAGCTGAAGAGAACTCCTTTTCCCCAGTACGCTGCAGCCACTGATACAGAGCATCACCTGCACGTGGCTGGCAAGGGAGTGCCAAAGGGCAGAGTCCTATGTGCACATCCTTTGTTTTCTCCCATTGATGAAATTTACTGTAGTTTTCAATTATCAAAGCATTTATTTAAAATCGAGGCAATAAAATCCTTTTGTTGCAGTAACCCGTAGGGCTCCAAATAAGACAGCACGGGACGATGCTGAGCGCTGCAGGGACACAGCAGCAGCTCGTGAGGGTAATGGAGGGGATGCCAGTGGGCAACTAGCAGCACCGACACTTCTCAGAGACCTGCAGAACAGCTTTTACAATGGGTTTGACACATTAGAGATTGTGATCCCATCCAGATCAGCCAAGAAGACTGGAGAAGAGCTCAGACCTGAATTCACATTGCCCAACCCAGGAGCCTGTCTTAGGCACATAAACTCCCACACCTTTAATAACCTTCATGTCATTCAATCCACAGGGCAAGAGCAGGTTTCAGGGCAGTCTTATTTCTGATTCTGTATCCCAATGGGGAAAACACTGATGTGCAACTGCTATGATAATGACATAAAATACACCATGCCAATGTTAGAGAATATACAGAATAGTTCAACAAATTGTAAGTAAGAAAACAAAGGAGACGGATGTTCAAGTTTTCTGCTCCCCCCGCAGCCCCTGGTAACAGTTCACAAGTCTTGCAGTCAATGTTCTCCTGTCTCATACTTTATACCTGCTCCACTTAATGACGTGCACATTCTCTATTTAAAAGTCTAATGAAGTTTACAGTATTTCACCAGTATCATTTCAAACGCGCTGTTCCTCTGAGTTTAAAGATTACTTTTTGAAATACTTAGCTGTGAATGCAAAGCCCATGCCTCTCATGGAAGAGCCTAGCAACCATGATTCATATGTTCCTCTTTCTGAGCCGGGCTGATTTAACTCTCTCCATCTGGGAATGTTTTTCAAGGTCAAACTAGAAATTTAAACCAAGACCTCAAACTTTCAATTTATTTTTCATAAACATGGTATTTATATAGTGCCAACATAGAAACACTGTCAGGAGCTGCTAGTTACATTAACTTTATTATTCTATTAACACCACGAAGAAAAATGACTTCATTTACCTCCATAATATTAAACCTCTGAGCATCGCGACCTCCAGAACTCATTTCTTTCAAATGTAACTCACCTCTGGTGTTTTAAAAAAGGTAAATTTAAATGATATGTTCTTGCACTCTTTGCTAAGAGCAGTACAAGCACGTGCTGCAGATAGTTCTGAGATATCTGAACTGCATTACTTCCTGACTATGTAATAAGAAAAATGCTTTTTACATGGAAAAGGCCAGTTCAGCATATTTTCTAATAAAAAAGGAAAAACAATACTGTACAACCTGACATATCCGACCATCACGTAAGGAGAAGCTCAGCACGTCTGCTCTGAAGGGCTCTCATGTGCTGAGCTGCCATCTCCTCTTCTACCGAGACATGCAGAAGCAGGAGTCAGCAGGTACTTCTGCAGTGCTTTCAGCATTCTCTTTCAGGACAGTTACACTTGTGGTCATGAAAAGTACCTGTGTCTGCGTTCTTTCAGTTCTGCTACTTAACGTCATAGACAACAGAACTAATAAAACAGGCCACGAGCATACATGTAGATAACAGGTTCTCAGTTTGCATTTATTGAGTCACTAGCATTGGTGAATTCAGTGACTAGCACGGATCCACTGCATCATTTCTATTTATTTATTCATTTAAATGCCACAAACGTACCTAATTCCTATAAGTCTTTGTACAGTGCATCTATCCTAGCATCTAGTAAGACAACATCCTTTCTGGAGTTACCACAAAACATCACAGAAAGGTGAGGTTAAAGTCTTCTCCAAACCAGCAAACTCTACAGAAGACAGTAAAAGGAGCCCAAATTCTCGCTGTTTTCAGAGACCAGATGCAAGTTTCCCATTTTGCAGAAGTCTGCTCACCACAGTTGAGAAAACGAGGAGTGAAAAGTGAAACAGAGGAAGAGAAAGCAAAAGCTAGTGAGGACAGAAATGAAAGGGCAAAGAGTAAACTTTATTAGAGTTCTGGTAAAAGAATAGAAAGCTTGATTTAAAAAAAAAAAAAAAAAAAGCAACAAGAACACATAGAAGTACTGCATAAATATTTCCCAGACAGAAAACTACTAATGCTCAGTTCTTCCCTATCCATTCCCAGCATTAACATCTGCACAGTAAGATTATTTTTTAGAAGTCTGCATCTGATTCATCACAAGCACACATGTACTGCTTCCAATGTAGCACAACTTGACAATGGACATTTCCCATGCTGATGCCCAATGGGAACAGCAGAATGTTTGGACTCCAAAGGCCTCCACAGCACAGCACAATGTGCCTTGAGTACAGCTCCAACTCAGCTATACTTCCAAAATGTTTTTAATCAACTACAGTTAATATTAGATGCATCCCCGTTCAAATGCACTGTGCCAGATCACTAACTACACTCACAGCAGCTGCAACTCCCTGTTATCTTTACAACTCCCCAACCACTGAATTTGTTTTCTTTTTGCTGGGCTCGATCCAAATCCACCCTGAGTAAATGTACCAACTTTCACCAAACCACTGGGTTTTCCAACTACATGTCAGGAAATTGTTTCAGAGTTACAGTGTATAGAAATTGCAAATATATCCCATTATTTTGAAATGTTGCCAAATCTGAATTATTTGAACTGCTTACTTCATGGACAAAAACTTCCAAGTTCAAATAATGTACACAAAAGCTATCTGGAATACAATTACTGCACCCTAGTTGTGTTTTCTCTTCTTGTTAGAATAGGATCATTCTTGAACATGCTAAGGTAAAAATTACATTAGCACACCTTGTTTTAACTTGACATCAATGGTAGATCTCTTTTTCTAAAGGCTTTTATTAGGACTTTTCTGTAGAGTAATGCAGTCCTTCACTAACAGCTGAAAAGATGTCAAAAAGGGGAGAAAAAATAATAGCACAATAATTTTTGGCAGGGCAACTCCGACACAGGTGCAGTACCTTGAAACCAGCAGACATCTTGAAGGAAAACAGTTACAGTGCCACCTCCCTTAATTTTCTTATGACTCTTGCTCCATTGCTCCACTCTCATCTTAAAGCAATAAAATATTGCTATTGTTTTACTTTTTATGACTAACTCAGCATTGAGGATCACGTGAAACGAGCAGCATCAAACAAGGGCAGATTTCAAACAAGGCTGAGCTTGGTTACAACCAGCCTAACAGCTTGTAGTCCATCCAAAAGGCCACAATTCTGCCAAAAAAATCACCCAAGAGTCCAGCAGGTTCTGTTGCTGACATCAGTTGTCAATAACAAGCAATTTTCAGGTGCAAGGAGGATGTACACCTGCTGGGGCAGCGAGCTTTCTGCTCACATAGCACCACAGCAGATCTCCCTCCAGACTATAAGATGTGTATGCAAATCAACTGTATCCGCATGGGAACGTATCTTAACTAAAGCCCCCATCAATTCCAAGTCACATAGCCCCCTTATTTTAACTGATATGAAAGTTAAAAAAAATAAAATAAAATTTAAAAAACCCATGATCTAAGTTAGCATGTCAAAACATATGTTTCATGAACACATTTAGCTTTCTGCAACTTCAATATTATTTTCTGAATAATATTTTCCCAAATTATTTCCAGAAACAGACCCAATTGCTTATCATTCATGAACACGCATCTGTTTTTCCATACTTATCAATGTTAAAATGAAATTTAACTACTGACAAATTTTTACTATGTACTATGTACTATGCTAGATAGTAATTAGAAAAGAATATTCCTAAGGAGATATAATGAATAAAATAAATAAAATTGCATAATATTCAGAGTGCTTAATGACCACAAGGCTTGAACCAAAATAAGGGATTTTAGTAAAATGTGCATCTTTGAGGTTTTTTTTGCAGAATTCCAAGTAACGTACACTTACATATTAATAGAACACAAATATTTTCTGTGTAGGCACAACAATTTTGTGCTTGTAAAGAATATGTGCATAATCAAACAACATAAAATTATCACATATACAGGAACACCTTTAAAAACAAAACCCTACCCTGCACAATTTATACTTATGTTGCTTCAGGTACAAAAGAACCTTTCAATACAAAACAAGGCTCAACAAATGGACATTCCCGGTCTCTACACTGCCAAAGTTAAAAGCCAAAGGATACCCAAGCTGTTTCACTTCAGCTCAGAGGGAATTGTTGCTATCAATGTACTTTCTGCAAGGTTACCTATCTTTGAAATTCGTTGCCAGCTGTGCTCTGTACATTCTTAAGTAGCTTACATTTTTTGCACACACAGCTTTCAAAGCGCAGCTATTTGAGGAGACACTTGAAAGACATAGCTCTTCTTGGGCTGGGAGCACAAGTGTATGAACTTTGTTTCACCACGCAGTTACTGATTGATAGGATGAAGGAAGGAACAGCTGAGGTCTTGATTAAATGCTTTTACTGCATTTACCAGTTTGGCAAATGTAGCAATAACATACAATTTTATTAAAGTCCTAAGAATACTCAAACCTCAAAGTTTTGGCTCAGAGAAGTGATTTCACTTCGGGGCCAAAAAACCCACAATCTAGTTTAACCATGCGCAGTAGTTGCATTACTAGATTTGATCAGCTGTAGATCTTTACCATTATTACAACACTGTCTCTAAACGCATATATTCTCTCTCCAGTCTCTTTTCTGAGCACAAGACAGTCTATTCTTCCAAAGGAATATGAGCTATAGCTCTGCAACGATCCATTAGCATATGGGTTTCTATTTTGCTTCCTCAAATTTAAGACAGAATTTTGCACTATGGAACGTGAAGGTAACAGACAACCTACCTTCGACCACTCACGTGTTCAACACACTCAGCCATACTGTGTTGCCAGAAGTCCATCCCCTGGACCACCCCTCCACCTCCAGCAAGAAGGCTTGCTGCATAACCAAGTGGCAAATACCAAACACCAGCCATTTTGCAAAGCTATGAACACCTGACCGCTGCAATTCTCCCTGTAGCCTTTCCTCTTGCTGAGGATGCAGAACACAACACTGACAGTTGTTGCCTTCTCAGAGATCGAACAGTCTTGGGAAATTTCTATAGAGTGCCCACTGATAAAAAACAGAGCAGTGATCAAGAAGCATGTCGTGCACATAGGCACCTGCAGCCTAGAGTGCAGCTGGGGGTTCTAATTTTAGGCTGCCAAGACTTGAATGTTCCTGAAATTACATATAAAGCACATATTAAAGCAGACATCCAAGTATTTTGTTAAATTCTTGGTATATGAATTCAGCTACACACAATCTTTTAAAAGTCTAACACAAAACATATGTCAAATTGTTCATTCAAAACTTCAAACTATTAAGCAGTTTTCTGAAGTTCATCTGACAGGATAATAATAAAATTCAGTGAGCAAGCTCACAGAAGATTGTCTTCAGAAAGACCGATTAATAAAATTCACAGTGCAATACAAGTCTCATATTTAAAGCTTTTCAGCAGATAAAAAGTCTCTCCATACACACTGCATTGCTGCATTAGGTTTTCATCAGCAACTTGAACGAAGTCAGTCATCTGCAAAAACTATTCCATTTACTCATTAATTAGTTTTCAGAGTGGAGGATATTTTAAATTTCTCCAGTCAATTTGTACATTACATAAATGCTTAACATATAATTTGTCACCACTCTCCATATAACAAATCTCCACTCAAAGTCATGTATTATTTTTAGGCGACATGATCTCACCATGTCATTGCTATATTTTAGGGTAGCCAGCAAATTATTATTTATGTTTCTGTGGCAAAAAATAATAAATAAATTGTTACATATCTGATCCCAAAATAACTTCAGAGACTCTCAACACGGAGTTTAATTTTGCAATTGTGACATAAAAATTAAACAGAATTCAGGAAATCAGAAAGTTTACACAGTAATACTAATACCAGGGCTAATTTTATATGAAAGGCTACAGAAAAACATTTCTCTTATTATGCAGAAAAGCAATGTCTTTTATGTGGAAAAAAAAGTTCAGGCCAAGCAATTAGTCTCAAGCCTAGTCTCAATTAAAACTAACTATATCAAACAGAGAATATTCTAAATTACATCTTAAGTCACATACCTCAAAGCATGCTACTGTTATTAACTGTCTTAACATCAACATTTTTTCTCCTCTTTTATATATAGCACTCTGTGTACTTCGCAGCAGCTGTACTTTTGTAGTAGGAAAAAGGAAGTTTGTTTTATTTAAATCTGAACTTGCAGTTTACATAAAACTGCTCATTGCAGCAGAAGCATTTTGATGCATTAAGAGTGCAAATTGTGGATGTGTTCCAAGTTCCTCACCCTCTCCCATCTCTTATCTAGACATGCTTTTGAAAAAAAAAAAAATTGGCATGTGTAGCTAAGAAATTTTTGCAATCTTTCTCTGTGTAGCTGCCCCCATCACACCAAAGCAATGCAGTCAGGTGCTGGCCGTATTGTGGCTCTCAGTAACCAAGGAAGTAGAGCAGTAACAACCATTCATTTATAGATACAGGCATTTTCTTACTAACTGAAAACTGCATGAATGCAGCATAACTATGACTGTATCTTTTGAGATACAAAAATAAATCATACAGTAATATTTAAAAAAGGATGTAAACACAAAGTGGCATCCAAAACCATAAGCCACAGAATCTTGAAAAATCTCAAGTTTTCCAAACCAATAAAAGTAAGAACTAGAGACAGTTATACATCTTGTGCATGAGGGTGTTACTGCAGTCTTTGCATTAAAAACAAAACAGTTAAGACATTCTTCTCCCTGCTATGAAGCACACGAGCTGTGCTCGGCTGTGAACCTGTTCTACCCCCTTCCCTGCTGACCACAGCCCGAACTGCTGCGTGACGGCAGCACAGCACTGCCCGTGAGCTGGGCAGAGACAATGCAGCTTTTCACAGGGCACACTGCGCACACATTTTGCATCATGCACTCCATACCTGAGGCAGCAAATCAGCATATACAAAAAAAAAAAAAA
>WBMW01005983.1:169444-181052 GCA_013396635.1 Penelope pileata
AAAAAAAAGCACCGTGATATTTAATAGGATTAAAAGATGAAGTGGAAAATAAAACAATGTTTTTGTTGTTATAGTGAAGAGAGCTAACCCATTTTTCATAGTCTTGAACACACAGGTAGTGACACATATTTTAAACTTAAGACAAAGTGTGCCCCAAAACAAATCAAGATAATATTTCAATAATCTATCTGAGCAACCAGTAAGCCTTACGTCTTTACTTCACCCAGCCGGTGTATCAGAAAAAGAATTTACTCTGACTACAGAATGCACTGATCTGGTTTGCTTTGATTCAACTCACACTTTCGACAGACACTCTAAGGCTGATTCTCTCCTCTGGTCCCACTGCAGCTAACAGTCCTCTGGGAAGAAGGTAGAGGGGTACATATGGAGGGGTCCAAATACACCGGGGGGAGAAGGAATTTTACTCCCTTTTGTAGGCCAACTAAAAAGCAAGATGTTCTACTCTAGTGGGAAAGAGAAAAAGTACTGAACTGGGCACCAAATTTAATTTTTGGACACCTCGTGTCAAGAAGGCCCTAAGAAGAACAAGCCTGATTACACAAGCAGCAAGCCAGACACAGGCACTGCTGTGCAGATGGAGCAGATCAGACACATCCAGCGCAGGCCCATGCGAGCAGAGGGGGATGAGCAGTGCCCTGCAGAGCCAGCATCCGCCCAGCACGAGCATCTGGGCACATTGTGGTACAGAACCAGGCCCATCTGCAAAGTCACAGCAGTGGTGGCACGGGAGACATGTGGAGCCAGCACTGAGAGGCACGGCGAAGAACATATGGAGCTGGTACTGAAAAGCGGCACAGGAAAGAACACTGCACAGCCCTGGTTAACTGCCCCAAGATGACACAGGATGGCAATGGTGAATAAGATGAAAAAGACAACAGAAAATTGAAAGGTAAAAGCGACTCTCTGTTACCATAACAAATCTGCAGAGTTTGCCAGCCTCCAGCACACTGAACGCAGGCACAGCCACCTTCCTAAAGCAGACGAAAGAACTGCTGCAAATGTCTTTAGGATAAGAAAGCCTTGCTTTGCAACAGCAGCAGGTTCTCTGGCAGGCACAGTGCTTGCACGCAACAACTTCAGGGCTGGGGCTGAGGTCCCCAGCTGCAGCGTGCCCAGGAGCCCCGTGTTAGCCGGGGCAGGCAGGGAGCCAAAGCCATGGCCGCCGAACTCGTTCAGCCAGTCTGCCCAGCGCCAGCCCACAGCGCTCCGCCACGCTTGGAAATCGCTCAAAAGCTTCTGCTTCCAGCAGCCATGTGCAGCACTTGGGGAAGATGCCGTGGGAGCCCAAGTGAGAGCATGGCAGGGCCACCAGGGCAGCGTGGCACCCACAGGGCTCCTCCCGGCCCGCAGCCCCGAGGTAGCACACAACATGGCGGCCCCAATTCCTCGCCTCACAGCACTGGGAGCAGGAGCACAGCAAAAAACTTTGTGTCATTACAAGAAGGAAAGCTTCTGGCCATAAGTCTTATCATCAGGCCTTCCCATTTCACACTGAGGAGCACTGCCCGTGAGGGCTGTGGCTCTGGCCCACCTTGCAGGACTCAGGCCTTTGCATGGCCGCGGCCGTGCCCACAGCTTTATTCAGCCCCAGATGAGCACTGCGACAGCACACTCAAGATTTTACTCTCTTCTCCTGTGCTCTACCTACTCTGCGATAAAAATAGCACTCTTATCTCCAAGGCTATCAAGCCAACACTTCAGATCATTACGTTCAGGCCTCAAGAACAACTGAAAAGACTTGCAAGCCTTTTTCCGGCAAACAGCACAGAGGTTTGTGCCCTTGTTTTTTGGGGCATAAACTGATAGCTGTGCAGAACCAGAGGGACATTTCCCAGTGTCTGAGTACCACTCAGGATGACTACAGTCTCCTCTTAGCAGAGCAGAACATACACATTCAAACACAGATCCTATATTATAAAAAACAAGTTAGATGAGAAAGCATCCTAAAAAACAATTATTTTCCTTACAAACAAAAGACCAAAGTCTTGTAGCTGTAACATCCAAGTTAAACTGCTTTGATGCATTTTAAAAGTAAGCTTAATTGAAGAGGAAAGAAACAGTCAATTTTAATCTTTCCTGGGGAAAAGTGGGAAAACTCCTAGGAAAATTTATTATTTTGAAAGGTGCCTCTCAAATGATTTTACACGGCTGACTTAATAATCCAACACACAGTGCCTGACTATTGGAAACATATCCATCAGAAATAAAGTCAGTTAACCCAAATCTGTGCAGAATTTGAGGCCTCTGGGCAGTCCACACCACTACAGATTTGCTTAAAAGTATATTTGATATGGTTCACATTTATGTATACTGTATAGGTGATGTCTTCTCCTCACTTAGGCATCATTTGCAACATCCTTCCAATAAGAGAAATGTAGGTGACAGCGCTTCCTCAGCTGGGTAGCATGGATTCAAATGGCATTTCCTCTACTTCATAAAGTTATTGGGAACCAACCTCAGGAATTCCAGTCAGAGAAGCTTTTCATTTCTAGTAGCAGTTTTACATCATAGCTAATTACTGAATATAAATTATAAAAAAGAGATAATACTAACCAAAACATTAAGTAAATTATTACTTGCTGTTTACATTTAACAATACGCTTACATATTGTAACTGATATTGGTTTATAGTGCAGTTATTCTCTGATATAACATCTCTAACACTCAAAGATAAACAGGATACAAGATCTACTATACGATAAAATCATGTAGGTAGTCGAGGAAAAATTTAGATTAGATTCACTCTGAAAAGATACATAATCAAGTATGTCCCAATGGATTTTAGGATTACCAGACAAAACATGTACTGGAAAATAGATACATTTTTTTAAAAGCAGTCATCTTCTTCTTTTGGAAAGCAACTTCAAAGTTGGCATGTGACCATTATTTCACAAATGGTTCATTCAGCAGAGATGGAGGGGCTGCTTAATGCAGCATTGCTGAGAGGAAATAAAAGATCACAAACCACACCCTAGGTGTAAACTGGTATAGATTTTGTTCTGTATTTTAGCCTGAAACAATAGCCACAGGGTATAATTTAGCCTATATGCACCTTGACAAAGCAACGGCTACAATATCTAGGGATTGACAATTAAAATGTTTGCATAGCAAAGTACTTCTCTGCTGGTTGTTTGATCACAAAGTTCTAGTGAACGTGGCTATCTTACAAACGCAAACTGTCTCGCCTGCAGAGCCCAATAACCCAATCCTGCATGCTCACTCCAGTCACAGGCAAAAGCTTTGTTGACTTCAGTGGCTCACGACAAGACCTCACATCCCCAGATACCACTTCATCAACTGGCAGAACTCCAGTTTTCCCACTGACAACAAATACTATGTAGTTTATGCAGTCAATGAAAAAAAACTGTACACATAAAACTGAATTTATGAAGGGCAAAATATAATAGAATTTGACATTAAAAGAAAACAAACAGCCAATTTACTGTGTATTCAGTGTGCTATTTACTTTTCAAATTTAACTCATTAAAGCTTGTAAACTTCATTTTAATGAAAGCTGCTACAGGACTTTCAGGCAGCCATATCAACATCAAATAGTCCAACAAACCTTCTTGCAAATAAAAGTGTGCGAGCAATAGGTTTAAGAAAAAGTACACATGACAAACTTACAACCTCACAGCTGTTCCCTATGGGATCTGAGCACTTCAGTCGTTTTGTATTTTTTAGACTGCCATTTAAGAACACTGCATTTCCCATTGCACTACAAACGTAGCCGATGAGACATACAAGTAAAGTCCTGCTTATCCAGAGAAAAGCAGATCAAGAATACTGCGTAAGTTTTCTGACTGTTATAATCCCAGCAGAAGGGAAGGGAGGCATTATGAATGATCCCTTTCACCTCTTATTATCAGTGAAGTTTGTCTATTAGCTAGGCTGAAGCTATCGACAGTCGAAATCAGGGCGGGAGTGAGCTTGTAAATAAAGGATCTTTCTCATGGGAAAGCAGGTTACCACTAGACAGCTTATTACACAAAGGCTGACAAGCAGAGTTTACACACAAGTAGTATTTATCATCTACTGGAGCCACCTAACTTCGAACATTTACCAAAGTAACTGTTTCCAAAGCTAGCAATCGTAACTCCAAGTGATGTGGGGGGAAGCTGTGTATGCAATTTACTTTGATGAAGTCATACATCGCAGCATCTGGGGTTCCTTGGCTTGTGACAAGAAACAGTGTGAGAGCCACCATGTCACCTGTCCTGGCTCAGAATGCCACAAGCAGGGGTAACTATTGATTGTAGAAGGGTTTCTAGCAACAGGAACACTGACTACAATAAATTCTTCTCCTTCCATGACAACTGTTTTTGCATTCATGCTACACTTCTCCATTATACTTCGAATTACCTTTACCAGATTTTAATGGTGCTAAAACCAAAGTATAAATACAAAGTTGTATTCATCTCTGTGGTGCACTCCAAGAATACCTAGGAAATAATGTTGAGTATCACATATATGAACAACTTCCACAGCAGTGATTTTCTTCATTAAAAGGGAAGATAAACAATTTTTAAGCATCCTATAGATTACTTGGAATCCTTGATTACAACCTGAATATTAGCATGATCTGTGAAAGATGAAATCTTTCCTGTAAACTAAGTGATGAGATCACAGGTAACACTGCTGGCACTTGGCCGTTACTGCCATAGGCTAGGCAGAGTGAGAAGAGGTACAAGAACTGTGGGAATTTCCTTTTCTAGACACATTGAAATGAAAGAAACAGCTTTTGGAATAGCTACCTTACAGATAGCAATCTGCATCATCTTAAGCCAATTTCTTTACAAGTAGCCTTCACTCAGCCTTTGTGTTTTTCCTGCTCTGCTTGGACAATAGTGCTGTGCTACTAGCTCATGTGAAAATCATATTTCTATATGATACTTATTCCATTGTTCTTCTCTTACTGAATTTTGTTAAGTATGGAACAGAAACTATAGAAAAAGCTATGTTTAATCAACAATTAAGACATCATCTCTTCTGCATAGGAATAACCCAGCTATTCGTATATACCCCTAAACGAGCGTTAGATAACAGTGAACTCCTGGCTGTTATGTACGTGCATAAACAGCTATTTCCAAAGGGTCTTTTAAAAAATTCCTGCTTCCTCACATATTAACAGATATATTGAGGCAGCTTTGGAGCTGGAATTCCAGTGAAAGTCTCCCAGGCCGGTAACAGACTAATACTAAGGTAATACCTAAAAGCTGCAAAGTATCTTTACAGCATAAAAGATGACACAGTTCTAACTTGCAGTCTAACATCACAATATTCTATTTATAATATGTGACTCATCTCACCAGAAATAATTAAATGTTGTAAACAGAACAACAATTTAAGTGAAAAAATAACAAGGAGAAAGAAAACCAGGGCCAGACACTGTAGATAATCACAGAAGCAGCAACCTTTCAAATTCCATGTTTTTCAAGCTCTCTCATAAAATCCCTACATTTTTCTTAAACAGTTCAATGCACTTTTAAAGTCTCCTTGCAATTGTTTTACAATAACCAGTCCACAATTCCCTAAAACACTTTGTGTAAATAGTCAATTAAAACGCAATGAAATGGAGATTTATCTGATTACAGACTGAGCATAGCTACACAGAATGTCAAAAAAGAAGCATCACACGTTGTGCTGCTACCTTAAAATATTTATTTCAGTCTATTAAAAATTCTCAGTGTATTTTCAGGCAGTCAAGGACTATAGAGCCCTGTAAGCATCTTTGACATGATTTAACACAACAAAAATCAACTCAATAAAGCACCTCCCAAGGCTGAATAAAAACAAATTTAAATTTGAAATAAGATGCTGTCTCTCACTGGTATTTACAACTTTATATTGGAACAAAAGTTTCACCATGCTTTAATTATTTATTAAACCTGCCACTGGGAAAATTCTAGATCTTGGGTCTATGTGATAAAGATGCTTCTGGGCATTCCTTCTGGCCTGGTCCTGAATTTCACTGCTCAACCCTTCCCAGCACAGGCTCAAGAAGGACAACAGCTCATTGCAGAGCTCTCAGGAACTTCTCAGTCCTCTCACAGCTCTGGTAACTTCCATTAAAAACAATTAATATAATCAAATCCCAAAGCTGCTGCTGTCTGCTGAATACCTTAGAGGTTTATGGAGTCTTTTTTTTTTCTTCCCCTCTTTCTTCTCTCTTCTTCCTCCCCATATTAACTGTTCAAGACCAGAAGTTTAACTGCTATCAGGTGACGCAATGCTGAACAGAATTTGTTCCCACCTGATGGATCCCTATGGTAACAAATTCTTCCAGACTGTCTTCTGAAGGCACCTACCAAAAACTGAAAATCTGCATGCTTACAGAGAACTCAGCACTTGCTTTATTAAGATCAGCAGTCTAAAAATCTGTAAGAGTGGTACCAGGCAACAAGAGATGTTACACAGCCAACATAAATTCTGAGCTGTGATACCTCCAGCATATCTAATGCATCGGGGACCATCAGTGAATTAACCTCAGCCCCTGACAAAACAATTATCTCCTTGGCATCTCCCTCGACAACCATCAACTGGACCATGTCACCTGAAATAGCTCAGCCACGTAAACAGAGCAATCAAACACCCTCAGGAATCTCATAACATCTGAGCACAAATGGTTAAAGCATTCACAGACTTTAGGGATGCTATAAGGGTGACAAATATCTCATTTTAGCCCAGATTCAACAGTCTTCCAGTGACAATTGATCAAATCCAGCTCATGAAGTTACAAACCCAGTCTTCCTCCTTCTATACTTTGTTGCCAGTTATCTATAACCTGTGGTGGGAGAACTGGTGAAGCACTTGATGTAGGCAGCACCGAGGGATTCACAACTCCAAGGATGTTAAAAATAAATTAAGAAATAGGGCTGTATGTGTAACAGGAAGAATAAGATGCTCGAGCTCTAGTAAAGACAGCCCAAGACTTGCATGCACTAAATATGCTATTAAAAACACACTCGAACAATTTAAAATTGTCTAACCAAATCTCTCTTCTGTTCTCCCTGGCTTTATTTTCCATTCGGAGATGCTATAGTTTCCACACTAATTTTATCATTACACATATTTCAAAATAAGATTCTTATATTGACTCATAAAAAACAGATTTTCACCCCAACCACTTCAAAAGGGTTGCACACATTAGTGAGCATCACAGCAAATGTAATGATTACATCTTTGCTAAGAGCACATACCTTCTCTCTCTCGCTAATACAGCTTTGTGGGTTTTTGTTTATTTTTTGGGGGGTGGGGATTTAAAACAACATACCAGATAGCTGGTAGCAACTGGAAATTTACTGGGGGAGGGGGTCGGGGAGTCCTGGTTGGATTGGAGTCTCAAGGGCTGTGGGAGGGTTATGCTCCCAGTTGCTTTAGGCTGCTTTATTTCTACTCAAAGCTCTCCCGATCCACAGACTGAAATAAGCCAACCTGTTACCAAATTTTGCAAGAAGCAGAAGTTCATTTGGTTGGAGCCTCTCAACGCTACCATGAATGAACTCTACACTTGCAACTGCAGTTCCATTTAGACACCATCTTCACAACAATAATGGGCTAGAAAATTTTTTCAAAGGATACCAAATTCAACATTGCTTAGCAAGAATCTCCTGAAAAATGGTTGTGTTTGCTGAAATGTTTCAAATTCTGATTAGAAAGTTTAACACTAAGAATCATTTTCTTCAAAGGACAAAGTATCAAGACACATCAACCTCCTTTTGACACCTACTGCATCTCTAAGATGAACCAAGTATACATGAACATGTTGTCTGCACCTGATGGAACACACTCCCAGTATCACCCAAACAAGTCTGAAAAATGCATGTCAGCAGTCTCATTTTAAAATTTAAGAAAAATGGATTAAAAATGTAAGAGAAATAGGCTTTCTGCCTTATTGTTTCAGAACGGTTTTGCAGCATGCTGCAGTTTCTTCATCACAGCAAGCCATGTGGCAGGGGAATCACACCTTTAGCTGGTTCACAAACAGCAAGTAATTAAGTGACTGGATGAGTTATGATTCCGTTGGATGAACTACTTAGGAAAATAACTGCAGTACAACTGTTTCTAACACAGACTGAAGTTGGTAGTACTGTTTGTCACAAAAAGATTTTGGTGTACAAAGTAAGGTTTTTCTCATGACGAAGGATGCCCATTTCTCGTTTCCATCTGTTGGGGATTTTCCATACCAAAAGTGAGCCAAGTGCTTTGGGCTCGTACCATGTTCCTGCGGTTCTAATTTCTACATCAAAGCTCAGCATGGACTCTCACTGCCTCAGAAAGCAACATGCAGGAAAGCATCCGGCGAGCTTCTCACTTTGGTGAAGGTCTTCGAGAAGCCCAGCGGGAAAGATTGTACATTATGGATTAGCAGAATAGAGAGCACATAGAGCACTGAAAAAGAAACAGGGAGGTACAAGAGGAACACTGGGAGTTTGGGATGCCACAATTCAATTTCTAGCTGTTGCTTTGATGGGAGCTTGGGTATGTCAAGAAGGGTTAGATACAGAAAAAATATTTGAGACTACGAACTAATTTTAGTTTTTTGATCCCTATATGGAACCAGCATCCCTGACACGTATTAAGGACACGTCAGGCTTCACAACAACCAGCATGCTGAGAGAGGAGCTGCCTGATCAGCAAATAGGAAATTCCAGTAACAAATGTGTGCCTGAAATCCTGCCTCTCTTCAAAGCTTACAGATGTTGTCCTGAAATTACATATTTATATCTCTTATTTCTTTAAAAGAATAACAGGCATCATTCTTTTCCTGTAAGGCATAACAAAAAGAGAAGCTGGTAACCTTAACCCTCTTTTTAATACAGCGTTACGGCAATGAGAACACTCACTCCTCATCCAGGAGACCCATACTCTGCTGCCTGAAAGCCTGGCACACATCTCTCACCATCAGGCAGACTGATGCTGAAGCTGATTCCCAGTAGAAGACTAAGAGCAGACAAAAGGCACGTGGAAAAGGAAACAACTAAACTCAGTGGGTACCCAGGCTGCTGGGAGCCCCATCTGAAAGCTGATAATTGGTAAATAAAGAGAACAGCTCTTGGTTTTGAACCCAGTTTGAATAAGTAGACTGCACGGTCATGTTCCCTTCTTCTCTCCCTCTCCAGGCCATGACGTTTTAATTCTTTTACACAAACTGGAAGAGTTGCAATACAAGGTTAAAATAGCCTAAATAACCTTGAAATCCTTTTGTCAGGTTGGGCCTCTGACTCAACTCCCGGTCTGAGGTGGAAGAACTTTCTCTACACAACAAGTTGTGTATTTAACCTTATTTAAATACTGTGTGGTATGACAAACATCTTGAAGTCAGAATCGATTTGATAAAGTTTATAATTTGGTTCATATTTTCCATGTCAAGTCCCATTGTTTAGGCAGTCCAAATGCTTAACAAACGTTTGTGCCTCGATTTTCAATGCAAAATCCTTCTTTGGAAAAGGAACCAGTTACAGTGTTCCCAAAACCTGATTTGATAACACAACGCCTACACACGCTAGCATGTTTTGCTGATCCCCTAGTCCTCTAAGTGCAAACTTAATTAGCACAACTTTATCTTTTGCTCTGTTTTGTAGGTGGAGTTCCCTGCAGACCAACTACAGGTGTATACCAAGTCAATGCCTCATTCACATGTCATCAGAGCAATCAAAATAAAAAGACTTTTGGAAGTCTGATATAGCAACTAAGTTTCAGTTTAAATTCTTGAAAGTTTTTTTTTTTTAAAGGAGCTTCTGTCAAACCATAACCCTACCAGTCATTCACATGGCTGAAGTCAGTGCAGAGAAGCTGTGTCTCAGCAGTCAGTGTACACAAAAAAACAGTTTCATGATCTCTCTATGGAGAGGAGAAAAAAGCCAAACCAGCCCAAAGATTATTTGTCACCCTGACAGCTAATCTTTAAGATCTGGAAACCTTGGATGTTAGTATTTTAAGACGTAGAAATAAGAAAGAATGTTTGAAAATCCTTATTAGCAAAATCTTTACTAGGATAATGTGTACTTCTTGTTATAAATGCTGTTTTAGCACTTAAATGATTTGCCTATTCAGAAAAATAAATGAGATCTCCAACACAAGGTTAGGCTGGAACTCAGCAGCGAGGTAATAAAATAGTTTTTTTTTCCAAGTACCTAAGAACTTATACACACACTTAAAAGATGACAAAATGGGCCAGAATACCACAGCCTGGCACTCTATTGCATCTCTCTCACAGTCCAGTGCTCAATGAATCTAGTCCTATAGATCTTTTTTCCCCTAAACTGCAGCAACACTATGAATTCTACAAGAAACAGATGTTTTGACTCAGCCTCAGCACAGATCACTGCCTCCCAACCTTACTAAGGCTGTGTCCATGTGCTTCCATTCTCACTTGTTGTTTGCAGCTCATCAGCAGAAGTGTAGAATCAGATCATCTCCTGAGGTCCCTGCAAGTCCGGGCTTTCCTGATTGTAAACGAAGTTTACAAACTCAGCCTTCCCTTCCTAACAATGTCAAATAAGTGACTCAAGTGCACCTGATCTGGCATCTAGTTTATGGCATACTTCTCAGCAAGTCTGATGAAGTGAACTGGTGCTAACAATAATGAAGTTTTATAATGTTTCGCTGCTATAAAACAATTGCAAAGACAGAAAGAAAAAGCAAAACAGAATTGAGGAGGAGAAGTCAGGGTTGTTACTGTTCCTCCACTGCCTGTCACAAAGTTACCAGTAACCCATAGGTGTCAGCTGTCATTGGGTTACAACTTCCAGCAGCATTGTCCTGTTTGAAACCAGCAGGGCCCTTCCTGAGCCTTTGCTAATCACAGGTGAAAGGTCACTCTCGCTTAGCAGTGAGAAATAAACACAACTCGCTGACATGACAGAGAGCGAGCAGCGTCCCAGCACCGACGGGATTACATTCAGGGGAGATCTCAGTGGCACTGCTCACGCAGCGTCCTTAGGGCCAGAGAAAACCCCACCAGAAACACAGCAAAGACAATACAATACATAACCTATGGTTAACCTCCCAGCTGTGATCAGATGTTAATGCCAACGCCAACGGCATTGCTCACTGACAGGCCGCAGGTCCAGAGCGAAGCGCTTGGATGGAGCTGAGTTCCCCATCTCCATCCCATGTGTGTCCTTCAGTGCCCACTGCCAAGCAGGAAAACTTCCCCGGGCACTTCCCACGAGCAAATGGCACTCACCTTCTCGGCAAAGTCGCATCGCTTCTCGGTTTTTCCCGTATTCCTTGAAACTTTCTTCTAGTGCAGTTCCTGAAACAGAAACCCCCAGAGCTCAGCGCACGCCCGGTGTGGCCCCGGCTCCCGGTGCGGACCCCCGGGGGCAGCACTGCCCGGGGATGCTCGGCGGTGCCGGTACCCGGGCGGGGGATGCCGCCCACCTGCTGCCCCCGGGCTCCCTGCGGATCGGGCCCCGGATCGCGGAGCGAGGGNCTACAATGTAACGAGAAAAGTCAGCGGGCGCTTAAGGTGGCGCCGTACTTAAGGTGGCGCCGCGCCGCTGTCAGCCCCGCGCCCACCCCCTCCCTCCTTCCTTCCCCCCCGCTGGCGCTGCCTTCCCCGCCCGCTTCCCCCTGGGAG
>WBMW01005983.1:181321-206904 GCA_013396635.1 Penelope pileata
GGGCGAAGATAAGGCGGCTCGCGGGGCCGCCCCCCGAGGCTCTGTGCCCCGAACGCAGCGCTACGAGTTGATGGGGGTTCGGGGATTTCACTAAAAGTGCTTGAAAGACACTTCCCAAAACTGCTAATAACCAAGCTCTTACGTTCTGCAAAATCCACTTCTCTAATAAACTAATTCCAAACCTCTTCTCTCCAGGATTCTCCTCCCAGCAGTGTCCCCCGTTCCCCTCCCAGCCCCACAGCGCAGGCTGCTGCTCCCACTCCGTGCCCACATCAGTGGCACCGTGCAGGGCCCCATCGTTGGGTGCCCATTGCCAGGTGCTGGCTGAGAGCCAGGCAGCAGAACCCCAACACCAAACGCACGGTTTGGGCTGCTCCGTCCCAGCCCTGCAGAGCTGCGCGTGCTTAGCAAACGCTCCGCTGTCTCCATCGAAACACAGCCCTGAAAGTGTGGAACTGTACCAAGCTACAGCTGTTCCTTCCCAAATTTACAGGTGGACAGTTGGACTAGATGACCTTGGAGGTCAGAGGAGAGCAGACAGCAGCACACGGGACAGGAGGGGCTGCAGTTCTAAGCACGGTGTCAGTGTCCCACCCAGCTGATCACTGTCACACCCAGAGTGCATCTTGCAACGCTGCAGATTCAATGCAGAACAGCAAGGGGGATTTTTCTCCCCACTTCATCACTCTAACTCCTTAAAAAAAGGAATCGTAACTCCTAAGAGGAGGCAAACACCGTAAGATTTGGATAAAGATGGCCACAGTGACTGCTACTGCAGAACTTGTGGCAGGATGAACACCAGCTTCCTCACCTGGGCCCAGAGCTTCCAGTCACCTGTTTCTACCTGAACTGCAGTTTCCCCAAATGCTGGAATCTCTCTTCCTCTGAGGTCCTACACCTCTTACAGGGTGCTTACAGGACCAGGGCCGAAAGGTTAATGATGAATGGAGGACATTATTCCTCTACTAATTATCAAAGAGTACACTTTATAATATAACTTCTTTTAATTAAAAGCTAAAAACATCAGTGGGAAATGTCAGTTAGGTGCTAAAGCAGTCTTGAATTTCTGAACAGAACCTCAGCTAATTTTGTGCTAATTTTTGTTACTGATTTCTTTCAAGTTCAGTTCTTCAAGTGCTCCACAGACAGAGTAGCATCCATAGCTGAACTCAGGCTCCAGCCATAGGATAAGGTGAGTTACAGAAAGAATTAAGTTCTCTGTGTCAAATGTTCTGATTTCTATTACAAACTGTATTCACACAGCTCTCCTCTGTCCTGGAGAAAGCTGTCAGGCAGCTGTCTCTGCTGCAGCTTGAAAGACTCCTCGATATGTCAGCGTCCATGAAATTCACAAAGAATTTCACTATTATTATTTATTTTCCATTGATCATAAAGCAAATACTGATGGGTGTCCACACAGAGAAAACCACCACCTGCCTTCTAACAGCAACAGATGTTACCAGGACATATCTAATTCAAATCCATACATCACAATTTTTTTAATTGTTACTGATGTGTGTATGTCAAATTACATGAAAGTATAACAGCTTAATTTGACAAAGTTACTTCTGATTAGCTAAGTACCTTAACAAGCTAATGTGTTACCAGCTTTTCAGTTTCTAACGGTGACACTCATCAAGTCACTCAGAACTGCCTCTTGTTCAGAAGTGCCAGACAAACAGGTACAGTACGCACTACCTTTACTTCCTACATCTTCCATTAGCTCTCTTGCTGATTTTTGCTCTTTTTCAACCTTGTTGTTGTGTTTTTTCCCCTCCAACTTGCACAGCTTTTTTCCTGTATATTCCCACCCACGATGTAACTCTGCGCTCTGGGCCCCAGGCTGTCCCTTGGTAAGCTTTCTTCCTCTCATAACACTTTCCCCACCATGCTGTGAATACAGCAGTACTCCAGCAGAGGGAGGAAAGTGGCAGCAGAACGATCAGCTTATCAGCTCTGCGCACAGGACTGATTCGTCAGAGAGCAGGAACAGGGACAGACAAAAAACTCATTTTACAAGGACTGGAGGTGGAGAGGATATTCTTTTCCACAAAGCCACTACACTGAATGTGTCTGAATCCACCATGTTAGAAGAAAGTCAGAACTGAAAACATGGATATAAGTTGTAGACTTTGAACAGAGATGGCTGTCACGAATCTGACACACCCAGGTTAGGAATATGGTCACTCAAAGCTCCCCTGGCAATTAGTGGGGAGCCAAGGGTGCTTCTGAGATCAGTTTGGTCTCTTCTGGTCCTAAAAAGCTTTTTAAGAAGCTCTTTTCTCCCCACCAACCACACACCTAAATCAGGTACCTCTCTGAGGTGCCCAGAATGAAGAGGGATGAATCTGGTCAAGAACAGGCAGAACACTCCCGTGGAAAGAGCTGCCTAGAAGCCCACGCTCCTTGAAGAGAGCAAAGAGCTGTCCAGAAACACTGCCAATTCAAAGGGCTTTGCTGAGGGAGCAAAGCAGCCCAACAAGCAGCATTGGGACTGAGACTGTGACAGAAGAACCATGTCACTTGTGTACGTGAATGAGAACACAGATTGAAGAACTGAGAGGAAAAAAGTACAGAGGAATAAGCTCAGACTGAGAAAGCAGAGAAGGAAACGTGAGGCAGGTAAACAGCAGAAAGCAGCAGAACATGTAGACAAGAGAGCCAAACAGTGGGGTGAAGAAAGCACAAGCAAGCAAACAAAAAATACACCACAACTTGAAAAAGTGAAGAAAGAATGGAGTCAGGAAGAAGAAACAAAACATACAGAAAAGGGAAAACACATTCAAAGCTCGCTGAACAGATTCAACAACACATTAACCATGGTTGGCAATACTACGATTAAATGTATGCCTACAAACAGCTTACAACTACAGAGGATGGTTATTTTGTGTCATGACACTGCAGGCATTTTTTCACATGCACTGACAGGTTTCATTCTTTTGCCAGGTGGTCCTGGAAAGCTGTTCAAACAGGGAACACCTAACTCAGGTGTTCAGTCAGAATCTATGAGACAACCTCCACACAAGACCTGAGATATGATAATTCTTATTTGGAATGAAAACGGAAGGAGGAATCTGCAGCTGAACTCTTTTAAGAGTAGAAGTACAACGACACAATTCACTGGTGATTTTCCACGATGAATGCAAAAGGATGCATGAATTAAAGTGCTGAAGGGGGAGACAGAGAGAACCTAAGAGGGTGTCATTTTATCAGTACTTAGAAGAAAGAAAAATAGCAAATTAACAAAAAAATCTGTCGAGGAAAAGATCTGAGGGGCAGTAGTGCACTAAGAAAATCAAGTAAGTTAATTGTAGCCAAAAGATTTAAGAGGGTCTTGAAAACCAAGAAAAATATTACTAGCAAAGACTTGTTTGTAGATGAGATTCAGGCTGAAATGACAACTCAGTAGCTGATACACTGAAGCAAAATTCTGACCCTCATTTCAGCTCCTGTTGACAGCAGTGGAACTGGGAGTACATTTTGTGTGTTTTAAAATATGTCTGCACCGTGAGAAGTAGAATACAATTCGGTGAGCAGAGAGGCAAGAGATAAAAAGTTCATATAAATCAGCATGTCCAGGTGATGAGAGAACTATCCAGACATAACAAAACAGACCATTTCATTTAAGACCCACTAAAGAAAAATATTAATACATGACTAAAATACATCATGCTAATCTGCAGTTCACCCTCACCTCCAGTGAAATCAAGCAACCTCTCCCTTTACACACAGGACTGTGATCCCTCAGAATAATAATCATGAGCAGCACGCAATAAAAAATGAAACATCAAACCATGACAGTCTATTATCCTTTTCCCACAGATCCTGGAAACAGGTTGATGTGTATAATTTTATTTATGAGTAACACTTCAAAGGGAGCTGAAGATGCTCAGAAGTTTTAGAATAGGGCTTTTTGAAATACTGGAAAGCGAAATTACTGTGAATACCTACTATAAACCACCTGTACCAGGGGAAAAGAACAATATTGTTAAGATTAGAAGACTAACCTGAAGTATCTTTTTCTGAGAAGAATGAATCAGGGAATGGAGCCTAATAACAGTAAGCAAATCTGAGAATTTTTCATTAGAATAAGAATGCAATGGGTGTCCTCATACATTAATCTAAACTTCACAATGACCACACTGTTATATAATGTACCATCTTAATACCCAGATGATAAATGGATGCCGTTGCCATCTTATGATGCTAAATGTATGCCATCTTATAAAATACATAGCATTTGTTTTATAAAATGCTGTCGATTCTTGAGAATTTTACAAAGAAAACACATAACAAAGAAATCATATCAGTTGGACATAGACAGGCCTATAGGACTTGGTAAGACGTATCCACAGGTGCTATAAGTTAGCTGAAAAGTGCTGTGCTCAAAGGGTGTTAAAGGCTCCACGTCAAAGTGGCAGCCAGTCACATATGGAGCTCCTTGGGAATCAACAGTGTGTCCAATCCTATTCAATATCTCTGTAGCTGATCTGGATGATGGGACTAAGCGCATCCTCACCCCATGAGGCAGAGATGACATGAGTCTTGGACAACAAGTGGATATGCTGGAAGGAAGTGTCACTATACAGAGACTGGAAGCTGGAAGCCTGGGCCAGTTCAAGAAAGATGTTAAAAAACTGAACGGGTTGCAGCAGATGGACGCCAAAGTGATTAGAATGTTGGAAAACATAGTCAAGAAGAAAAAATGAATTGAGTTTGTTTGCCCTAAAGGAGAGAAGGCTAATCACAGTCTTCCAGTAAGTAAAAGAGTTTTAGAGAAGATAGAAGTACTCTCTCCACAACACACACAGTGACAGGGCATGAGGCAAGAGGCATAAGTTGTCTCAAAAGCTGCCTGGACAGAAGTAAAGCTTTTTCTCTGTGACAACAACTAAATATCAGAACAGGTTGCTCAAAGAAGAGGTGGACTTTCAATAAGCCTTTACAAGGCCTTAGATAACCTGCTTTCAACAGAACACTGGTCCAGATGATGACTTTTCCAATCTAGACTTTCCAATGATTATATGAAATTCTGATACATGCTGCAGTCCTATCTAGCGATGAGGACCAGGGAAATAGATAAGAACAGTGCCAGTTTTACTTTGCAACCCCAGGCATCCTGGGTTCACAAATCCAGTCGTTTCTCAGACTGCTGGCAAATCCAGGGGAGACATTTTGTAGAAGCTTCAGATGCTGCAGCATCTCATGCTACATAGCATAGGAATTGGAGTCCACAATGCAAAATCCACTTTTGTTGGTTCTGTTTTTAATTCTAACTCAGATTAGGAGCATTTTCAAGGGAGATGTAGAACACTTAGTGCTATTAAACTGGATTGAAAACTCTGAAAGTAAGTTTAATTGATGTCACATTTAATAAATGTCATATTTAGATTGCATGTTAACAAATAAAAGAAGAAAAAGATTGAAGACCTGCTTCTGTATCACCACGTAGGCATTCAGAGGATGGTAAAGCAAGTGGGAGACATTGCTACCTGAATTAACAGCACTTAAAGTAATTCTGCTTTAATGTAAATAATCACCTGGGATGTACGTCCAATGTCTCCACAGTAAACTGCATTCTTTAGTTATCCACATTTTTGTATTCTTACAATATTTGATGACATAAATAAAAGGAACTTGAGTTCATTTTCAGTTGGTTGTATTGTTAGGTTTATGTACAAAAATCCAGAATTCTGGAATATTCCGATATCCTATCGTAATTAATCGACAAATTTCAATAAATACCAGACTGTGCTTACTCTGAAGACTAGCGTTATACAAACCCTATTTGACCTCCACTGTATAACACACAAAAGAAGATTCACTATGGATGATATCTGCTGATGACTTTTTGCCAACGAGCACAGCAAATCTCAAGTACTGTGCTGAGGCAGAACCCATAACTGCTGAGCCACAAACCTGCCCAATTCCACGTGCCAGAAACTGTACAATCTTGCAAACAGAACTCACTGGTAACAGTTTTACACTACTCCTCCTCCTGAAATAGCACCTGTCTTCACATAAACTTTCTAAACAGAAATTTCCAAATGCAGAATGAAGGGTTAAAAAGGAATTTTAGCTGAGCTGTTCAAGAGAAGACAGCAGTTTGAGAGCCACACCATGACATCCTGCACTCTTCTTGAGCACAGATTAACTCTGCCACTTAAATAAATTCTGCAGACCATCTGCACACTAACTGTAATGGCCCTTCCTGCTACAACCTATTCTAAAAGATATTAAAAGATGATTTGCACAGCAAATACTAGTTAGGCTGTAACAGATTAGATTTTCCAAGTCTGCATATAAGGAAAATGCAAACTCCGAGTAAAGTCTTTTCTTTCATTATACCAAGAATAAATACACAAGATTGTGAAATGCATGTGATGATACAGAACAGGTATAAATGTAGGGGAAACAGAGAAAGAGATAGACACCGTCTCAATGAATTAGCAGCTCCTATAAGCTGCAATATCAGCTCTTTAGCCAAAATTTCAACTTATTATCATCATTCTCACTTTTTTCCTAACGTTCTGCCAGAAATGCTAGCCATGCAGAAGAACCCCATTGTGCTCAGTAACTGCACTGTTCTTGCCTCAGTTTACAGTTTTGCTTTCTGAACACAGAAGACAACACCACTGATGTAGCTGCTAGGCTGTGATATATACCAGAGCATAACAGCCTTCCAATACATTAAAATATCACAGAAATGTGGAAACAGATACAATTAATTATTTGGAAAAAGGTTTACATCTTCTAAACTATAATAAATAAATTAAAAATGTTAAAATGCCTGCATGCCAAGCCTTCCTTTCCAAAACACTTAAAGTAAGTGGCTGAGGTATATCATACAACTTACTTTTATCCTTTCACAGTTTGACTGCTCCATGCTTGAATTCCCTTTAGGTTGATTATAAGGTCGCTTTATTTCCCACTGAAACCTATATTAAACACCTGCACTTTAAAAAAAAAAAAAAAACAAAAAAAAAACTCTCCCCACTGCATCTGGTAACACTTCAGACTTGCTTTGCAACCCTGTTAATATCCTGTTCTCCACGCTCCTCACATCTAAAGTATGTGAATATTATGCTTAAGGAAAATATTTGGGTAAGCATGTCACAGTACCTTGAAATTATGGTGAATCGCTGGGCTGATTTATCAATTGATCTTCATCTGTTCAGATTTTGGAAGCTTTCTCTAACTTGTATCTGATTAATTCTGAAACAAAACAGAAGGAGTACAGCAGTAAGACATTTGAAACCTTACCTCAGTTTCATAACTCTGCCGATATCTATTTAAAAACGAATACGAAGCGTTTTATCAACTTCACAAATACAGTTTCTGCAATGGTTTTAAAATTGAAAGGTAAGCAGGGAACTCGTCTGCCCTCTTATGTACGGAGCAGCTCTTTAAATGGCAGCCTGACATTACCAGAAAGGTATGCATTGGTTTAAATCTCAGACTTCAGCCCAGTTACTGCACTTACATCGACGATCACTGACCAGATTTCCAAGTAGAAATTTGTGTCTGTATCATACGCTGGTAAAAGGACAGCACTGGATTTTCTGAACAGGATTTTTCTAGAATAAAGCATGACTCCAATAACAGGAGCTCTTGGGATGCAGTCATTGACATTTTTACCACCACGTCATAGAACGTGGATAGCTAAAAATGATCCCTCACGTAAGAGTCATTAGTGATTATTACTCTATAGCTGATGAGGAATTTAACAAAAATTAGAAAGATACACAGACTGAGGCTTTTCCCACAACAGGAACTACTGTGATCCCAAGCTCAAGTTTTTTTAAATCTTTCCATGTAATGCTTACAAACTTACTGTTTACACAAATATAGGCATGGTTGGCTTTGTTTTAGCATAGATTAATGCCTAATTGTTTAAAGCTAAACCAAAACCCAGTTAAAACTTAAAAACAATTTTCACCCATCCTTGTGCACGAGGTTACATTAAAGATCAAATAATTGTTTTCTGCATTTTGAAGTGAAACTAGCAATTTTCTGCCTATACTAAGAAGTCATGAAGATGGATATAAATAAGGCAATCTAGTACTGGGGACGGATGACACTTCAGAGAGAACTATTTTTTTCCCCTCCAAGGATTAAAGTCCAGACAAGAGGAATGCAGTCCAAGAGGGCATCCAAGCCATCCCATAGGCTGGAGGGCTCTGCTCAAAGAAGGTGCAGAACGAAGCTTCTCCTGGCTTCTCTGGGAAGCTGCCCGCAAGCTGAGTTCACACTTTTAAATTCTTTTTGTACACTGAGGACAAAACCTTTTCCTTTTAAACAGCAGCTTAGCAGCTGACACTGTCTTGACTGAGAAAAGCTACAGATGTATTTACTACTTCTTACCTTTACTAAGCTTTACTCTGCTCAGTAACACACTTGAACAAAAGAAACAACAGAGCTTAATGACATACCAGTCACTCAGTTAAATAAAATAATAAACAACAATTCTTGTCTTCAGTGGACAACACTTGACACCAAGTACAGCATTCTTTTCTCTCCTCTGCAGTCACTGTTCTGCTTTATGATTAATAGGACTCGAGATAACTGACAGTTAGCAAATTTGTACACTTGTAGAAGTCTCAAATTTTATTTCCTTCTTACGCATACAAATCTCATTGACTATTACAACACGACACGTTCTCTTCAACTCTAGTTGCTGCTCACTGGGAAATACATTGTTTGCCAAAAATCTTTTTTTTCCTTTGTCTGTTTAGGACATGAAGGCTCTGAATTCACACAGACCATCCCCTTTACAGAAGTGCTTAACCTCAAAGCCTCAGCCCCTTCAAGCATACTTTCCTGAAAGTAACTCACTCCTTCATCTCTACCCCAATTTCTTCAGGGAATATGGGCACTCCGCATGCAAAATGTTCCTTTCTTTTATCCTGATTTAGATGTTACTAGTTGGATAAAAGGCAGGTTCCATTGCTTCATGCAAAAATGAAAACAAAATATTTTCTATAAAACAGAAGACTTCTGCAAAGACTTAAAAAATCTAGGAACAGGGCAATAAGTGGTAAGTGCAAACACTGGATCAGATGAGGGTAAAGGAAGAAACAGTAAAAATTTGATTCCTATATAGAAGAGATCAGAGCATACTATGTCAGCACCTGTGAATTTTGCTGTAGGGATTACATCTGGAGTTAAGTTTGAAGGAAGTTAAGAGAGTACATTTCAAAAGAATAAAGTGACAGCTTAATGACTCTTTAAAGTGAAGTCTTTCTCTGGATAATAGGTGGCAAAGAACAGGAATGATTCTTACTGAGAATTTACAGCAGGTCAATTACAACCACAACTGTCAGCAAAGAGTAATGTAAGGAAGGGATCAGATGATTGAGAATAAGGCACAAGGAGGAGCTCACTCCCCAGAAGATAAGAACGTCAGTGTGCTGGAAGAGGGAGAGCCAGCTGAAGGATGGAAGGATGACAAAGACAGTCAAAGCAGCAATCAAAGAAAATGGAAAAATGCATTTTCAAACCAATGAAGCAGACTGGGCATTATGTCATTCACTCCCTGTGCCTGAGTACCAAAGAAATTTCGTTGCAATTGCTATTCAATACCATGCACTGCAGGAAACCACAACTGGGCAGAGTAAAAGCTATATCCTGGTCAAATTGTATGTACATAGATATATAGAATAAAGGCATAGTCATGGTGAATAATGAGCATCGTCCATTTAAGAGAAACATATTTACATTAAAATTGTAACATATTAAAATCAAGGAAATGTAAATTTATGTGATAAAGCATCCCCAGCTACTGAAGGTACCAAAACAAATGCCTCAGCTATCCAAACTCATCTACTTCTTTTCAGTTAGAATGTCAGAAATTCGCATCAAAGCACTCGAATTTTGGAGCATTATTGCTCCTTTGTTAGTTACTATACACACTTAAGATAAAATCCAACATCTACGTTTATGTAAATACTTAGATATGTTGGGTATAACCACCCCTATACTGGGCTTTATTTAGACATTTTGTGATGATGGAGATAACTTAATGAGGTCTGCCCCTTGGAGAGATGCATGCAGGAGGTGTGTGGTGAAAGGGCAGAGGCTATGGGCTGCCACCATGGCTAGCTAGAAGCTCCAGGAAAATGTAGCTCCAGGAAAATGGAACCATTCTCAGGCTGACCTCACTGGAGCTGGAGGCTGACTCAGGATCTGCCAGCTACAGAGTATCAGCAGGGCAAAGACTGCACAAGAACTAGAAACTGTACCTATTACATAGCTGGTTCTCTTACATCCTTTAGGAGACAATTCTTTACAACTTTACAGATTCAAAAAGTCCCAGTTTTATGTTTCACACAGAGATTAGATACCAAACTTCTGTAAATAGTGATTAGAAAGTCAATTAGTATGTGTGCAAATATAAAACATTTCTCACAAGTGGTTACATACTATGTATTTACACACACACAAATGTAACTAAATATGTAGCAGAATACAGTAATGATACATAGTTACTCTAAAACTATTTCAAACCAGTACAGGCACCTTCAGAAATAATGAGAAGGGATAAAGAAGATATTAGTTACTTAAGCTGATTTAATAACTAATATTTTAGTCAAAGGAGAAGCAATAATGCCTTTTGAATAATTCTAACTCAACTGATACAAATTGCAAAATAATTACCTGCAGCCAAGTGTACTTGAGGCATCTTAACTTTGACCAGTGTCATTCTCCTTTGTCTAATTGCAACAGAAAGATTTGCATTCAGTATTTTGCTCAGCAAATCATCTTATTGCTAATTTTAGATTTATTTTGCAACATTTTTTCTTTTAACTTGGAAGTTTTCTTCAGCAGTAAGGTTACAAAAAGTCATAAGAAGCCTTTGCATATTGCTCTTCAGCAGTTTAAATACAGCCACACAAAGCAGAGAAGAGACAGGCTAAAAAACACGTGGTTTCAGAAATAATGAAAGATGTTCTCCAAGCAGGTTTCTTGTCTTCTATTTCTAAATATCTGCATCTTGCAATTATGCCACCATTTGAAAGTTCAAGATAAAAAACACATTAGCTTACTGCAGCAAATTAAGATAAATAAGGACTGTTGAAATTATATTTATACATTTCTTTAAAAACTGCGTTCATACAGAGAAGTAAAAGATATGCTCTGTATTTTATGTGACAGGAATGTTTCACACTGATCACAACTTGTATTACATATGAAACAGAAGCAACAAAAGACTGGGAACAAGCAGAAAGACCCTGGGCATCAGGATTATCCATTTTTCTAAAAATACATAAAATCCTGATTGGCTCATTTAAAAGGGAGCTCCAAGTAAGACAATAATGTTCAAAGGGATGCACAAACATATAACATAAACACAGACACTTTTCAAGATAAAAAGGCACAGCTAATCAAGACAATGCAGAGTATACATGATTAACATGATTTGCAAAATTTATTACTGAGCTTCTCTGTGAAATGTAATATTATTCAGGCTACACAGTCATGGTTATTGCAGATTAAAGATTACAAATTAGCTCCTCATGTATATCATTATTGTAAGTGGCTGCATTTTATCTGTCTAATTTTAAATTACTGCAGGCAGATGAAAGTCATCTTAAAATCTGACTCATAATGTAGGTACCATGCCACTAACCTTAGCAGAGATGGTGGTTCTCACCCGGGTACAACACTATTCTCAATGTAAACAAAGGACACTGGCATGCACCCGGGGCTAAGGATGTCAGCATTTTTCAAACACCTTTCTGACTGTTCCATTCTATGGTGATGCAATATGACCTACGTTTTCAATGGCCAAAGAGAGACAGAGAGATAGAAAGGGAGGAGATAGAGAAAAGAAAGACAGACAGACCTTTTCTGTCCTTATCCTCCATTAAATAAAGCTTTCCTGTCCCTCACGAGGAGCCTAATGGGAAAGAATAAAAGCAGAATAACATTACAGTAAATTCTGCACGAGATACTGAAAGACAGAGTAGCATAAGAAGTAGTATGATTTTTTTTCTACAATCCTGTGAACAAATAAATACATAGTGATATCCTCACCAGGAAAGAAGAACAGAAGAATCAATAATTTTATTATCAGTTGCTGGTACAAAGCTGTCTGTAACACAAATGCTTATTTTACTACCTTGTATTTCCCATCATGTTTGTACCACTTCATTTTTATGTATTCCCTTTAGATCTCAAAATGAAACACAAAATAATACACATCATTACCATCATTTTTACAGAGAAATTTTAGGAAGAAAGAGTGATTTGCCCACAGTTACCTACCAGGCCCAGCGCAGGGTTGGGAACAGAAAGCATCACTCTTCATTATCTCTGTACTGTGCCATCTATTAGGGACTGTGATACCTGTCATGCTAACATATAATCTTGACATAATTCCAAAATTATCTCTATCTTGTCTTTCTTGCATATGAGCTTCACACAGAAAACTGTACTAGATCACTGCTAACTCTCAGCTTTCTCTTACAAATGATAGACCACATTTGTCAAACTGTCTCTGGAAATGCAGAACTTGACATAATGTGCCAATGGTATTTTTCACTATAAACATGTAAAAGTAAAGATCTAATTGAAGTTTAAGTTGTTGGGTTTTTTTTTTCATTTTTCTACATGAAACTGAAGCATCTTTCCTTTCAAAATTCTGTATTTTTCCACAATTAAGCTATTATGTTTAAAAAATTAAGGTTTGTTGATGGGATTATATTGAATAAAGATCAAGATCTTTGCTTTTCAGTTACTGTTTTTTGGTGCAAAAACTGTTGTGCAGAATATGTGCAAAGCACAGCAATGCAGCCCCCTTACAAATGCTGGTATACATACATATATATGATATAACAGTAAATCATTTATTATTGAGAATGAAGGCCAAAATCTGATCTTAAGTATACTTCTGTAAATCCAGAATGACTCCAGTGCTTCCCAAAGAGTTTCTGGAGATTTGCACAAATGTAAACAAGCCTGTAATTTGGCACAGAGTTTGAAACTAGAGATTAATAAAACTTGAAGATTAATTTCTGTTTCTGAACGGTATGTATTATAACAATAGCTTTCTTATCAAACTGTATTCATCTCCTGAAATGCAATCATCCCTACACAGCAAGTGCTGACAGACTGTTGTTCCTCTGCAGTTACAAAAGGCAGCACTCAAGCAATGCTACATCTGACAGCTCAGTAGGGCTGCTTGGGCAGGCAAACAGACCTACACGAAGCAAGGGAGTGAAAAAAATTGAAGCCTATCCCACTTTCATAATAAGGAGGAGTGGAGAGTCAAGAGGCCGAGTGCTAACAGGAATGAAGTAAGGGATTGCCTGCAAATGGATGGGAGGGAGGTTAGAAATTCAGAGGAGAGGATGGACACTGCAAAAGGAGGAATGGGGACAGGGTAGGGGCAGAAGACAATATCTGAAGCAAAAAGAACTATTTCTTAAGTGACATGTGCCTGTGAGACTGTCAGGAAATCCTCATTTGTCAAAATCAACTTACAGCAACACATCCCTGGCTGCATCTTGTTCAACCTATCTTACTCTCTGAAGCTGAATTTAGTAAGAAACCAGTATCCCTCCCATCATAAACAGAAATCTATTTTTGCAAATCTAAGACAAGAGTCTAGCTAATCCATAAAGAAGTCTTCCCACTATTTTTAGCATTACCAAAGCTCTCTTGTGAATGTTTCACTGCACCATTTTCTCAATTACCCTTATTTTTTGTGTTTTTTTCTTTCTTCATAGCATCTCTGTTTCAGTTCGGAAGGGAGAGACGTTGAAGTGACACTTTTATTGCTACCCAACACCATAAAAATTCCAACTAGAGAAGGCAACCAGAGCAGAGATTTGCAGGGTTCAAGCCAAACCACCCAGCATGAGCTTCCCTCTGCCTGCCAGTGACTGCCATCTAGAGTCAGAGGCACTGGCTCACATCAAACTGCCTGGTTAAGGAGCAGAGAGAAATGTTAGAGCAGTGAGAGAAATGTTAATCCCAACCATTCAAAAAAAAGCAAGAACTCACACTCTAGAAAGTTACAACTGCCTTAAAAATTATTAGGGTTTCTCTTCTTAATGACTTCTGGCTAATGAGCATCTGGTCCATGCCTCTCAGCTTTTCTTTCTAAACCGAAAATGCAATTTAATTTTGTTATAAACACTAAAGTTGTACACATGGAAAAAATATACGTAAAACAGCATCATACTGCTTTTCAAGTGAACCCTGTGTTTCAGATTGTGTGCTCGTGCTAAGGAGGTGACTACAGAATGTCATCCTTAGCTGAGGATGCAAGTCAATATATACCTTTACAAGGCCATCTGTGTAAAGGTGCTGGCAGAAGCTAACAACTATGACAATATTGATAGTAATGATATTAAAAATGTCTTTCTAGTGACATGAACTTCAATTTCAAAATTCCAACATTTTTATTTTAAGAAATATATTCATACTGACCCCAACATACTGATGGCTTAAATGTCTACAAAAGCCCACTTAGCCAACAGGACTTCCTACACATTTGTCATGTTTATAACAATATTAACTCGGGCTTTTTATTATACTGTACAAAAAATTGTATTTTTATCTAATCACTACCACTCATGTAGCTATTAATAGGGCACTCAACTTTCATGCATTAAACAAACAACCACTGGATGCTTGCTAACTAGATAAAAGGAAGGATTTGTTCTTGTTATTCCTATTTACCCGGCCATCAAATAATTTGCATTTTAACATATTCCTTGTAGCAGTTACCTTCTCTGCAAACCCTAGACAGATATAAAGCCACAGCTGTGTATTTGCTAGCATGCTGTTCAGCTATTAGAATCATTTATTAACCATGGCTATTAATGTCTTGCTAAGAAATCACTTCTCCAATTTCCCCACTCCTCTTCTGCTTATGGTCAAGAAGACTGGTAATGAAGTGTTATAAAAGCCCAAGATTGCTTCTCACCTGTATCACTACAACAGATACATAAAGTCCAGGTCGCACACTGCACCTTCCTCTTACTGCTAGTCCCAGGAAGAAATAAATTGTTCCTAAGTGGGTTATATACCCACTGATATCCACAGATGAAATTAAGGAACCAAACATCACTTTGTAGTCTATCGAAAGCAACGATTCCTGCCTCTTGCAGGCATGCAGCCACCTGTAACAACCGCTCATTCAGGTCCATAGTCAGGCCACACTTACCTACACAAAGCACTCTACAAACTCTCTTAGGTTTTCCAGGTAGAATAATAATTCTGTAACTGGCCTGGATGTAATGTTAGAGCAAAGAAGAATGTTTAAACAGGAGGAAGACAGCCACTCAGTACAGCATTGTCTTGGAGGCTGACTCACAAGAAACACTCCCCAAAAGAACAAACCCAGTGAAACCCCAAACCTTTACTTGACAACTACCTTAGCTGTTCTTACAGATACAGAAAAGTCCAGTTCAAATAAAACTGTTGAACAGGCCACAGAGGTGGAAAAGAAGATTCAGTGTGCATCAGTCTTGTACTCTGATCCAACTAAAATCTCTGCAATGCGCAGTTAGAGGTCAGTTAACCAAAGGAGGGACAGAAGGAACCTCCAAAGGTCAGACAGTCCACCACCCAGCCCCAAGGCATGAGAACTAAACTATCTGTTGGGAACAATACAGGTAATTGAACCTGTTCTTAAAGACCTCGGGCAATGGAAGCACCATTGTCCCCACAAGAGATTATTCCAATTTTACTTCAACTAGAAAATTGTCCATGATGAATCTTCATTGCTGCAATCTGAGCTGGTTCTTTCTCTATCTGCCATAAGCTCCTCACTTTGTAATGCTTTTCAGCAAATTTGTCTTCTCACTCTAAGTCCCCTCTCATTTAAGCTAAGGAATTACATTCTCTTGGTACTTCTTTACACGTGATGTTTTCACCTCTGTAAGCAATTTCTCTGGCATCTCCACACTTCCTCTTTCCTAATTTCGTTCAGTACAGACCCTGTTGTCCTGCATGAGTGCAGGTAATTAATACCTTATTTCCAAACTAAAGGAGGACAAAGAGTCTGATTTTCAGGATCCTTAATAATTTACGCATTTTTCTGTCTAACAAAGTTTAGGAAACTCATCTGGAACACAGTAGGCACTCCTTCCATATGTAGTGTCTTGTACTTATAAACAAACCTAGCAAAAGTATACATGACATTCCTACCACTTTAACAACTCAAGTAACGTTCCTGAGATAATAAAATGTCATTATTATGGTGTGAGCACAAATATAAAAAGGAGGTTGGCCCCATTGCTCTGCAGCAAAACTATGCACATTCCTGTTGACATCACAGATGGTGCACAAAGAAGAGCTGGTGAAGCACTAGAAACATAGAAAATTGCTTGCCAAATGCGAAGAAAAATAAAAAGACAAAGATTAATCTGGAAGCTTCAAAGAAGATCTTTACAAAACGTGACTTAATAGAAGTGTTTTTTTTCTTTTATAAATCCTCCAACATTATATTTATGTGCAGAAACTCTCAACAGTTAGATTTTCTATTTTTGGAAGTATTTAAAGCCCTAAGGCATATTTTACTCTTTAAGCTCTAAGCTCTCCTATAACAACAGACAACTATATCAAAGTCTCAATGTTCCTCTTAATGAAGAAAATTGTCTGGGAAGATATCTGACATCAGATGATTTTTGGCAAAAGAGATAATGGAATTTCAAACAACTGTTTCCATCTTTCTCATCTAAAAAGACAATGGAGCCTTGCAAAGTTTGGGCCCTGCCAACAGCTAGATTAGCAGAAATTATTCTTCAATTACAGTGAGACACAGTTAAGGTACTATTTTTATTTCTGTAGCTTTGTCAGAAAGGTAAAATCACATTTTGATACGTATTACTGCAATGCTTTTTGGAACCACAACAAACAGCCCCATGCATTACCTGTACCTACCAGCAGCCGTCCTGCGCTGGGGCTGCTCCTTACTTTTCCCCAAGCAATGTTAGTGTCACAGCTGCTTAAAAGATCCCACCTGCACAGAAGCCAGCAGAGAACAAGTGCTTACTTCAAGAGGCCTATCCTTGCTGAAGAGGCCTCTCAGAGGGAGTAACACATCTGGTAGCACCCGCAGAAGAGCAACAAGAACAAGCACCAGAAAAAGAGATACAGAACAGCGGTGATACTCACTGGCACAAGCAAAAGAGAAGAACATGCAGGTTGCAAAAGAGCTGTCTTAGAACTGTAATCTCTGTGCCAAGTCCTAGAAAGACATGATGGGGAACAGACTCTATGAAGAGGCAATTACAAATAAAGAAGATTCAGTGAGAATAACTGAGTCGTTAGGAAATTCATTACCTGCATTATCACCATATTACAAGCCTGTGCCAACACCTGAGGTCACTGCTGGTACAGGCCTGAAAATACCTCCCTGCTGTGCTTCCTGCATCAGCTTCAAGGGGGAATCAATCTAGACTTACACACTTGGGCCCCGAAGTATTAAATACAGAGTAGATGTTTTATTGTTGATATTTTTAAAGATCAAGTCTATTTTGAAATGTAAACACCACACAGCCTGGTATAGAGCTGCTGTTCTGGTGACTCCATTTTATATTCTAAAACACAGATCTTGATAATTCATCCAACGGAAAAGCACAGCCTTAGCAGTTAAAACTCCGTGCAATCAAAAAACAAACAAACAAAACCAAACTCATTCCAGTGTTAAGGCTAGAAGTGCTCCTTTCAAAACCAGCCATCTTCCTTAGCACTGTGTAAAATCCCACTGAAATCACTTCAGTGCCTTTCACCAGTGCAGCTCAAAACACGTTCATGAGCTTGAAAGATCAGGACAGATTTCTTTAACATAAACATTTGAAAATAGCAGCTCTTGAGCTATTTCCTTCCATTTGTTTGATGACATTTTGCCTACAGTTACAGTCAGTTGCTCCTGTTTGTGCAAGATTTTCATGTAACAGTAGGAAAGAAAAGCTTTACTAGAAAACTGGACTGTAAATCCTCTCCTATTCCAACCCTGGCAAAGTGGCTGCAGCTCAAGCACAGTTTAGATATTTTATTAAATTTCAAAGTCATTACATCATGTAAAAAAAATTCCTATGTGGTTTAAGATACGTGTGCTCAATTTTATTTTAGGATATTATATTGTTCCACCCCGTTCTAACTTTACACACACCCCCCCCGAAAACCACAAGCTGATCTGAAAAATGAAGAAAACATGAAATAAACATAACTGCCAAAGCAGCACTGGAATGAAACTGAAGTGAAAACATTTACAAGGAACCACAAAATCACAGGTGCATACTTGTAGTTATTATTAGCACGGCTTTGTTTTACCCTCAACTCTTAGAAGCCCATCTTTATTCATTTAAGGAATAAAACCCAATTTATCTGCCTTTTCTCCTCTATTAGATCACTTCTATCCACATATAATCAATACTTATATTTTTATTAAAATAAAGGCAAAAGACAGAAGACCAAACAGAATCCCTTGTGGATTTCAGACATTCTGCACTAACATTTTTCAAAACAAAACCAAAACAGAATATTTATTTATACCAAGTCTGTATCAAAACATTATTCTAATACAAGCTGGACTGGGAGTTTTGTCAGCCCTACCTAGAAATAACATTTTGGCCTGAATGTTTTGACTTGCATAGGAACTGACCTTAGCCTGCATCCTTGGTTACTTTCACAGCCGCACATGTAACCACTTTCATATCTCAACTGAAAATTTGCATAGATACATAACACTATGCATATATATGCATACACTATATATAAAAATATACAATGTATTTATGTATCTCTCCTTATTAATAGGTTTGAAATCAATTGTTCTATTTACCTCTTGCACCTCCCTCAAAATAGTTAATGAAGCAGATTTTTTTTATTATTTCTTCACGGGGTGTTTTTCTCAGCCTATGCTTTTCAAGTCCAAGTTCTATTCCTGCTTGCACATAAAATTGGGAAATTACTACAAAGGCACTCATATATCTTAGAACAGAATCTTCAATTTGAAAGTGATTTTTGCAAAGCTTGCATGTCTTTCTCTTGCACTTCTGAAACGACTGGTTTGCTTTTATGGATTATTTCCTTAAATTCTTTAGTCCTGAGTCGTCTCACAGCTATGTGCTGGGCTACAGAGTCACGTTCATTCCGTCTTTCTGACAGCAACACCACCTTACACAAGCTAACAGCCTGGTGATTACAAAATTCACTCTGATGGAAAGAATTACGGGCATTAATCCCCTCCGGATGGAGGAGAGCTGGGCTGAAGGCTCCCACACGTGGGGAGCGTTCTAGCGGATAACAGCCCCGCTAATGACGAAGAGGGAACCAGAACCATTACCACCACCCGGGTTTTGAAAGCAAAGACTGACCTTTGCTCCCTGCTTGAAAGAAAGAGCTTATGATCCTAATTTCAAGAGAGCGTGAATCCAAAATGCTCCCTGGAGAAAGGCGCTTAGCCCTGGATATAGGCAGGATTTAAGCACGTTCCTACTTCAGCTACCGGGTAGGAAATGTGCAGATTCATCATCTCCTTCAAGCTGCTTCAGCTGGTACAATTCTAATGAAACACTTGCAAATCCCAGAGCATTTGGCCCTCTCCATTTTCATGGAAACCCACCGGGCCTCAGCTAGGCCGAGTCTTCCCTTTGGTACAAGCAGCTTGGGCAGGGTGAGGAAGTGCCACAACGTGCACCTCCCCATCTGGATCTGAGGCTCTGATGAAAAAGGCAGATCATCTTCTCCACACACATTTCCTGAAACAGTTGTTTAAACCATTTGCTTTCACAGCTACTTAAGCAATACTTTAGAAGCAACACTTGGCCCACTGAAAAAAGAAAACAAGAGGGAGGAGAGCATGCCTTCGTCCCAAGAAGGCCACAGCCTCCCTTTGGGGTTTTGCCCTGCTTCCAGGGTACCAATGGTCATAAACATGACATGTGATGTATTAAAACATAAAAATGAGTAGGCATCACTAAAGCATGTGCCCAGGCCTCTGTCTCCTTGCTCAGACTCAGAAAGCAGGCTGTGAGCACGTGCTTTGGTGTATCATGTTTTACTGGAGCCACAAATCATAGCTGTTCTTAAACACTACCACTGACACAGTTACTCTATTAAAAGAAAATATACTTAAAGCCATAAAATGATCCACAGCAATATATAAAACCATTTTCAAACCAGAACCATATGTTTATCAATATAGATCTTTTTCTCCACCTTCTGAGACAGAAGTGCTGCTTCCGACATCTTTCCACAGCACGGGGTCTTAGCGAGCCGAGCTCAAAAAGCCTTGTAAAAATTCTAGGTGTTCTTCCACAGATTTGAACTGCTTGTAAAAAGAAACATGCTGCAGCAAACACAAAAACAAACAAACCACCTTCTAAGTGGCCTGAAGGGCTGACTCAGAACCACGCAAGAGCTCTGCTGCAGCTCTCCTGAGGCAGGCACCGGGCCATGGGCTTCTCCCAACGCCGCTCCGAGGACGGCACAAGCAGGAAACACCTGGCTTCCCTCTGAACCTTCTGCAAAAGTTCCTCAGGAGCACTAGCAGCTATTTATTTAGATGTCATATGAGTAAATACGATATTCACAGCCCTCTGATTGTTCATCCAGTGCTTAAAGCCATGGTTAAACACAAACATTTACCACCTGGCTCGGTGCCAACAAGGACAAACTCTTCTTAGTCTGTGTTAGAATCCCATTCAATGTCCACATCTTCCTCTGAAAACTCTGGAATGCCACTTCAGGGCACAAAGTGAACGCTACTAAACAGTCAATTGATGGAATGAGGAAGGAAAAAATAAATATATGCTTTTTAAAATAAATAATAATAAAGAATGGCACACTGGAAACATCCCGCCAACAATGAGACTACCTGATAAGTGACTAATCCTTTCTAAACAGTTCCAAAAGCATTAATGGCTGTTTCCTTACAACACACACGAAATGTGAAGTGCCACCCTAAAACTACCTGAAAGGCATTTTAAATCACGGACCGCAGACATGGCGTAGAACCTCCTATGCATCACACAGGCAGCTGGAACCTCTGGGGTTAATGATCTGTACCCTAAAAGAAAACCTAATCACCTAATACATCTTGCTGCAGTTTCATGGCACTGAGTTTCACGAGACACCTGTTAGAACTTTCTCACCAAGCAGGAACCTATTAAGTTACTGGTAGCAGTATCAGGACCCAGTGTGCCATTCCTAACTTTTGGTAATTCCACTGTCACAGCTACGGCACCTTGTGAGACGCATGTGAGGAATGATTTCTTTTGCTGGCAGCACCCCTGCACCTGTAAGCCCTGTGTTCTACCCCAAATACCTACATTTCCAGAATCATGTAGTTTCAGCTCAACTTCGACAAACTTTATGAAATTAATGGCAGATCATCTTAAAACATACAACAATTGATCTTAACGCTTTACAAATAGGCGGTAGGACCCAGGTATGGAATGTTGAAAGCATAATTCCTGTGAAGACATCAGAAAAGGGCAATGTTGAAAGCATAATTCCTGTGAAGACATCAGAAAAGGGCAATGTCAGAAAGGTGCCTGTGTAAGCCAGACTCGCCAAGAGGCAGAGCCTTTACACTGCACCTGGTTATGTAAAAGGGCCACGCAGCACTCTTGATTTTCAAAAAGTTACTTGTTTCCCCTTCACAGAAGAGCAGCAGTAGTAATGTAATCTCTTTCTAATGTTCAAAATATTTCCAGGACTTCTATTCTGCAAAGTGCTTCTGTCAAAGTACCTGGAAGTTTACAGGCTTCCTTCAGTAATAAGGTGGAAAGTAATAAACAGAATAAAAAACAGAACAAAATGAATGGAGCCACAGCTCGTGGTTATGTCATTATCTGACAGAAGCTTGGTTTTTAAAGTACAGTATTAGCAAAACATTTAATCAATCTTGGTAACACAGGCAGTAGACAGAAACATTGATTTCTGTTTGGATAATAAAACGTTGCATTCTTTAATTCTTGCTATTGTTACCACAGTAGCAATAAGTGTTCTCATTCTCCCTTCTCTCGTTATGCTGCAATTCTGTGAAAATGTGCTAGCTCTGCAGAAACACAAGGGTCCGTGTTAGGAAAGCTTTATACAAGGCTAAGAACCACACTGTTTGGGGCGGGGGGGAACTACTATTTTTTTCTCCCCAATCACTGGATTGAAAAAACTCAGTTATAGCTGCCAAAAGTGAATATTTTAATATCTAGAACTAGACAGCAAGTGTCTAAGAATTCGTACAGAGCAAGAGGACAGGCACTTGAAACACTGCTGCTGATTTTCAGTAGATACTGAGGGTGAAGAAGCCAAAGAAGGCTGCAGACAAACCATAACACTAATTTAAAAGGAGAAAACAGGGTGACACCAGTAGGTTAGCTCAATATCAATCTTGCACCAAATCATGGAACACAATCAACAAAGCAATAAAGGACGGTGGTAACAAGTAATGCTAAACTTAGGCTTACAGAAAATAGGTCTCACTAAATAAATTTGGTATGGCTTTCCGACAAGAATATAGGTTGGACTGGATAAAAATACCTTGTAGTTTCTGACCTGCTATACTTAGATCTCTGTAAGATTTAGAGCCACGCAACAGTCTGATTTAGAAGTTATTCAACACGAAGAAAACCTGGAATCTAAAACCACCTCATAAATTATTAGGGTGGCTTAGGAAAAATATTTTAAATCCACCTCATCAATAGTTAAAGATGTTTTCTTAGCTCTAAAAATCATAGCTCATTATACCCTTGCATACTATGAAAAACTTCTTCACCTTTAACTTTTTCTGCAGTTGGAAAATATATATATACACATAGTTAAAGAAAAGGAGAGGATGTATAAAGTTAACTCAAACTTTATGAAATTATTTCAGAGAGTTTTTTCAAGAAACAAAACTTCAACATTAACAGGCTTCCTCAATTAAAAAAAAAAAAAGATGTACTTAAAGGCCATTTTTTTGGAGGAAAAAAAGGGATAATGATGAAAAATCTGAGCCAGTTCCACGCACATTAACATCTGCAGCACCAAAGTAACCCAGCTTACACTGCCTGTATCCAGAGCCCCCTGGAAACATTACAGAGGATCATTTCCCACTTTCAACAAGGACAGGTGTGGAACAAATTATTATGTAGAAGTTGCTTCAAGGTCTTACCATATGGCACACATAAAGGAATTCAAGGAAAGAGGAAAATCTACATCACATTTAGCTTGGTTGAAAGCTTGCACAGGTACTTATTCCAAATCACCTGACACGGAGGAAGGTGCTATACCCTGTGCAAGACATTTTTTCCTACTGCATGAATTTGCATTACTGATTCCTTAAGGAAGGTCCAGTGCTACTCAGTATTTCTGCCTGTTAATTGAAGGATTACACAAAAGACTGTAGCTGATGGAATTTGAATAGAATTCAAGAACTGGTGAAGGATAAATAAACAAGACAATCCTGTTCCAGAGACCTACATCATACATGGAATTCATGCAAAAACCTGCTGGGCACAGCCTAGTGCAACACGTGCTCTACAAGCATGGAACAAAGGTTGTTTCATACTTACAAGAGGAGGAACTCTGCTTGGAAATGGAACAAACTGAAAGGAGACTCCAAAGACATAGTGAATACTCAATGAGTACAGAAATCCAGCAAGCTGGAACTGGCTTCCTGGGCAAAACACCTCATGGATGTTTAAAATGGCAAAATAGAGGAGAAAGGATAGCAGGATATTACATCAATGTCGTCTCGCTGAGATTCTTGGTGATGTATTTACCAAGTTCTAGATCCTGTTTTAAAACAGGAAAGTTAATGAACACTGATGATTCCTGAAAGCCCTATCTTAAAAATAATAACAATAATAGCTTTGTTCTCTAAATTGTTCTTGTAAGACCCAGGACAGAGAATGTATAAGATTTTGTAATCGGTGACACAAATGAAGACAAGAATGGCAAAAAAGTCATTAAATATTATTAACTAATTATACAGAGTGCTGTGCTCTAAATTAATTACTCAAGCAATTTGTCACTGTGGAGGGCTTAATAAGGCTATCTGACCAACACTGGGCTGATAAACAAAAAGTGAAAAAAGATTGTATTGGATTATACGACAGAAAATAACACAAACGTATTCTAACATCATTAAATGAATAACTGCTGATTCGCACCCACAGTACTCTTCAGTTCTGCCCAGCTCCTTATCACAGTAGGAAAGGAAAGAGTTCAGAGAAGGGCAAGAATAGTAATAAATCTTAATAAGACTGGGATGCTCCAAGATGCTGATGAGTTCCAAGTGTCAAGCAGCGCGTAAAGAGGGAACAGCAGCAACAAACTGTACTGCAGAGTTTGTATAGCTCCCGAGGTCATCTTCTCACCCCCAGCCAGAACCCTACGTCTATGTCAAAGGGACCAAAGCCTTAGGAAAAGCAAAGACTTTGGTCAAGCCAAGTATATTAAATGGCAACAAATTCAGATTTCGTAAAAGTATTTCTGTTAACAGCATGTGAGTGGTTCATGAATTCACGGCCTGTTCTTAGGCCCAAATTTTGTATAACTTAGCAGAAAGTCAGATTTTCACATAAAATTATATCACTCAGAAGTTGCACAGTAATACATAAAATGTCAAGAACAAAAACTATTTATCCAGATTTTCTACGTTGGAAATTTTTTATTCTGAAAAGTTCAGATGAAGCTTGGATGACCACTCACTATAGCCTTTCCCAATAGCACCTGCCAATGAACCTACCAGCTGCCACTGCTGAAGGCAAAGCACTGGCTTGAAACAATGTAGCAAAACATAGAATCCTGTTAAATGCCTCTATCAGAACTAAAAAGAACCTGTAATTACCCAGCTCTAAAACAAAGAAAGAAGAGATTACAGTGCACAGTGACTTGGTTCTCCCCTTACACCCAAGTTCTGCGCAGCCCTACAGCCCTGGATGCAAGGCACCAAGCGGAAGGGGCCCACACGCTACATAGTGTCCAAGCCAGAGGAACACCAAGGGAAGAGGGAGGTGTGGATGTCTCTCATGTAAGGTTACCATAGCAGGACATGCATTACAGCAGCCTTGCCAGCTTCAGCATGGCAGGAGTATCAACGCTTGGGTCCAAAAAGCTAAAACTCAACACCTGATAGTGCTAACCCCTTAATACGTCTGTTCTCCCAGCGCAGTGGTTAGATTTTCTCGGTAGGAACAAGCAACTTTTGTTACGACCTACTGCTGTCAGCCCAGCTCCCCAGGAACACCTCAGAAACACCATTTTCGCATCCTTCCCTGGACATCACCACTTATCCTCCTGGCATGGGCCATGCTCCAGAGGCGCAACCCGGGCACTCAGCCCCGCTCCGCACCCCACGCGGGCACCGCGCTGCCCTCAGCCTCCAGCCAGGCCAACACCACCCACCACCACGGCCCACAGCCACAACTCCCAGCCCCGCGGCGAGGCCAGCTGCCAGCCACCCGGTCAGCCAGGCCCTGCAGGAGCCCGGTGAGAAGGACGGGAAGGATGAGAAAGACGAAGACGCGGCCACCACAGCAGCGGTGGCCCCAGGAGGTGGGCGAGGGGTGCCCCAGCGCCAGGCGTCGAAGGGCGAGGGACATGTGCCGGGGGCATGGCGGGGCGGCCGGGGG